>OY776278.1:52287217-52524717 GCA_963675445.1 Linnaemya vulpina
ACTTTTCGTCATAAAAATTATCGATACATTACATTTTATAGAAATGAGTTTTAATGAAAAGTTCTCTTTCTGTATATAATTTTTACAAAAATATTTTCATTATAAAATGTTTTCTATTAAAAGATTTTTATTACAATTTTTTTTATGGAGATGTAGCTTATGAAATTTTTTATAATCTAACTTTTTCATTATGAATGAATTTTTTACTATAAAATATTTTTCATTATAAAATATTTTTTATCTAAATATGTATATTAATAGCAATATTTTTTAGAAAAATATTTGAAAAATTTTATAATATTTTCTATAGCAAAAATTTTAGTGTTTGCAGATGAAACATTGTAGAAAATAAATATGTACACATGTGCATTTAAAAAAAAAACAATAAAAGAACAGTTTTCTTCTTACAGTAGTATGAAAGAACTAGTATAAATAAACAACAGCCATACTTATGTACATAAGTACTTATATATAAACATACACAACACAAAGTCTAAGAATATATATAAAGTTACTCAAAAATTGTGTTTTCAAAAGACATGAGAAAGAGAATAAATAAGCTATTGGATTTCGTTGTTACATACTTCTCCCCCACATCCTAGAGAAGCAGAAAATTTTTGAATTTTATATTATAGAGTTTTTGCTTCCGCCTTTAGTTTTTTATCCAAATGAATGATCTTTCAAAATTTCGGTAGCATATACAGTTTGTAAAAAATATCTTTGCACACAGACAAAAATAAAAAAACTTCAAAAAATGCATTCATTTCTAATAAAAATGAACAAATTTTTTAGTTTTTTTAACAGAATTTTATAAACATATTATTTGGTAATATGGTATATAAAAACTTTCATAGCAATGAAAAAATTTGAATGTGTAATTTTAAAAAATAAAAAAATTCAATATATTTACTGTAAAAAAAATATTTGCGCAATTGATGAAACTTTATGTTTGATATAAATTTTGGAATTTTTGTTTATAATACTTTGTGTGTCCACTTCGATCATCCATTACCGCTTGTAGACGTACTCGCATCGATTGAATTAGTTTCGGAATATTATATTCTAGCTGTATATTATTCCACTCTTCTTTAATGAACCGTATGAAATCATTTTTGTTCCTTGGTGATCTTTTTTTTACCTTTTTTTTTAGATGAACCCACAAATTTTCGATAGGTTTTATATCCGGTCTTTGGGCAGGAGTATCAATAACTTTGGTACAGTTTTATAGTAACCAGGTCCTACATAAATAAGATTTATACCTAGGATCATTATCTTGATAGTATTTGTATTTGAATTTCTTCGGATTAGCGGGGTTTATAAAACCACATTTTTTGACGCTGGCGGTCAGTTCCTTTTGTCATTATTTCATCTAAAATCCGTATTACACCAACTCCTTTGCTGGATATATAGCCCCATACCATTACGGACAGCTTTCCAAACTTTACTGTAGGAATAATATATTTATTTTCTAGCGCAGCTAGGGGCTTTAGCCAAACTCCTTGCGGACCGTCATGATAGTAAAGCATAATTTTTGTTTCATCTGAGAAAACAACATCGTCCTTGTACGCTGGAGGGGGTGAAATGTGTTCGGTGGCAAACCTAATATTTCCGTTTATCCAATATTTTGATAATTATATATTTCAATATTTTGAGCTGAGAGCAGAGGTTTTTTTCTCCTCACTCTAGACGAATATTTGTGCTTTTGAAGGACATTTCTGATGGTTGCATGGGAGCCACGTAACTCGAAATCTTTTTCCACTTGCAGAACTAATTTTCTCGTGCTGGATTGGGAGTTATCATAAACAGTTCTAATTATTTTTCTTTTGATTCGCTGCGTCACTTTTTTTGGCCTGCCTGTGGATGCTTTTAAGTCTAGTCGTCCTTCTTTTGATCACTTTATTACTAATACTTTTTTTAACTCCTTTCATCATATAAAAACTAAACTGCGTAAGCATTCTTCATGGGAGATCTATAAGTACATATCATCAAAGATTATGTATATAAGATAGTGCATGACAAGTACGAAAAAATTTATATGTGGGTCGCAATATTACGGCCCGCATCAAACATATTCGTCAAACATATGTTGTCAAATATATTTCATCTTGTCTTGTGTAGTTGTTTGTTCGAATAACACAAAAAATTGGTTGGTTTGCCATTCTATATTTCAAAAAACCAAAATGCACAAAATTTTTGGAAAAATAACGCCATTTTTGTTGTTTTTTAAACGTCTTCATTCAATATCCAAAGATTTTTTTACACTTTTTATACTGAGTAAATGTCTTTTGATGTTGTTGTTGCTGTAATGTGTGCATCTATTTGAAAAGTGTTGGCGCCTCATAGCAGCAACAAGTACCGTAATGAGATGTGTGCAAAAGAACAACAGTATGCAAATTTTGTTAGTTGTAATTCTTGAATGAAGATAATATTTTACATGTTTTATTTTTGTGTGCAAAGAAATTTTGTACAAACTGTATAAAGAATTAAGTGTAATCTTCTTCGGGCATTAGATATTTTTCCCGCTAAATTTGCCCTAAAGCGGATAAAAAAATCGTAGACCTTTAAAATGTGTTCTAGATCTTTTACACATCTTTACCCACCATTTCCCGTCCGATATTAAATTGTTTTATTTTTTCTCACTTGCATTCATCATGTAAAGCAAAAAAAAAAAAAAAATTACACACGGACATAAATATTGTAGCTCAATTATCAACAAAGTTTTGAAATGAAAGTAAAATTTTTTATAAAGATCTTCAAACAAGTTTCCCTGTGTTTTTTGCTAATGTTTTTTTCCACCATCCCTTCAGTACCTTAAGTTAAATTAAAAAAATATACACTATAAGAAGACGTATGTAGAACAAATCAGGAAATAAAATTTTAAAATCTTTATTGGTGCCGCCGGTAAAGGAAAAAACTAAGAAAAAAAGCAGAAACCAACGTGTTGGATCGTTGGCCATCGAACATGTTTAAAAGTTGATTTCATCAAATTTAACTTAAGGTACTGAATAGTAGAGCTGTACCGAACTGAATCAAACGCTCTCAAACGCTCGTTTTTGACAAGAACCTCTAATCAAAACCATTTAAATTACATGGGTTTGATTAGAGGTTCTGGTCAAAAACGAGCGTTTGAGAGCGTTTGATTCAGCTCGGTAGAGCTCTACTGAATTAGAGCTGTACCGAACTGCATCGAACGCTCTCAAACGCTCGTTTTTGACAAGAACCTTTAATCAAACCCATTTAAATTACATGGGTTTGATTAGAGGTTCTTGTCAAATAGAGCTGTACCGAACTGAATCAAACGCTCTCAAACGCTCGTTTTTGACAAGAACCTCTAATCAAAACCATTTAAATTACATGGGTTTGATTAGAGGTTCTGGTCAAAAACGAGCGTTTGAGAGCGTTTGATTCAGCTCGGTAGAGCTCTACTGAATTAGAGCTGTACCGAACTGCATCGAACGCTCTCAAACGCTCGTTTTTGACAAGAACCTTTAATCAAACCCATGTAATTTAAATGGGTTTGATTAGAGGTTCTTGTCAAAAACGAGCGTTTGAGAGCGTTTGATTCAGTTCGGTACAGCTCTATTGTCAAAAACGAGCGTTTGAGAGGGTTTGAGAGCGTTTGATTCAGTTCGGTACAGCTCTATACTGAATAGAGCTGTGCTGAACTTCATCAAACGCTCGCTTTTGACAACAACTTCTAAGCAAACCCATGTAATTTAAATGGGTTTGATTAGAGGTTGTTGTCAAAAACGAACGTTTGGGAGCGTTTGATGAAGTTCGGCACAGCTCTAGTACTGAAGGGATGGTTGAAAAAAATATAATCAAAAAACACATGCAAATTTGTTTGAAGATCTTTACAAAAAATTATATTTTCTTTTCAAAACATTGTTAATGATTGAGCTACAATATTTATGTGCGTGTGTAATTTTCTTTTGCTTTACATGATGAATGTAAGTAAGAAAAAAAATTTAATACCGAGTAGAAAATGCTGCGTAGAGATATGTAAAAGATCTAGAAGACATTTTAAAGATTTAAGATTTTTTATTCGTTTTAGGGTAAATTTAGCGGGGAAAATGTTTAATTCCTGAAGAAGATTACACAAAAATCTTTATACATGCGGCCGTAATTTCGAAAGCTCATTCATTTGCATATAAAAATATTGCACGCTATATACTTACATATTATTAAAATTGAAAAGTTTTGTACTTCGAAATCCAATGACGTATTTATTTTCTTTCTCATGTTTTTGCAAACACAATTTTTGAGTAACTAAATATATTTTCTTACACTATGTGTTGTGTATGTTTGTATATATATATATATATGCACATGCATACATATTTTATATTTATTTATAATACATAGTTCTTTCGTACTACTGCTGAGGCCGAAGAAAACTGTCTGTTGAGAAAAATTGTTCTGGTCGGTCCTATATATATATATATATATATATATATATATATATATATATATATATATTATCAAGAAAACCAAAAACTATTTACTTAAATTCAAGTTTATTATTTCATTACTGAAGATACAATGGACTTATGCTATGCGCTAATGAACCAAATGATATGAGTGCAAGAAACAGACACAAGTAAAAGTAAAACTGCAGCCAAAATTGAAAGAGCAAAGTTATCATATTTACACTAGAGGGCAGATTAATTCAGACATTCCACCCGCCTCATTACCGTAGGGGACGTAATTTTAAAATTTTAGATAATAGTTACGCAGCAATCAAAAGAACTAAAAATATATTATACTCCTAGATAACGGGAAAAGATTAAATTCGTTTTTTGATCTCAATCCCTTTTGTATTGAGTTTTCTTGTTGCCTTCATTTCGATATAGATTTGAATCGCTGCAAGTATTCACGAGACCAACGCTTCCAAAAGCTTTCCATCATTTGTTGAATAAGCTGAAAACGTGATAATCTAGAAAGAGACAAGTTGAGAACTGAAGGTTCAGGTACAGCATTCAAAGTGGAACCAACCAAGAAATGGGCTGAGGTAATAGCATTGACGTCTCTAGGATCATCAGATAAAGAGCATAAAGGTCTAGAATTAAGAATTGCCTTGAATTGTGCTAAAAGTGTTGAAAGCTCCTCGAAAGTCAACACGTTATCCCCAATAATTCTACGAAGCTGAAATTTTACCGATTTTACACTGGATTCCCACTTTCCACCAAAATGTGGTGCGGATGGGAGATTAACTTCCGTTGAGTGCCGTCCTTTGCTAAAATTGTTGAAAGTTCTGAGAACTCTCGAGAAGAGTGGGTGAAAAGACGTTTGAGCTCAACATCGGCGCCTATAAAGTTGGGGAACAAGTTTGCAATACATTTCATTCTCCGATTTTTATGAAACTTTTGTCATCGGTAGTACTCCTAAATCTAAGAATTGTGGTAAAAAAAATTTTGGAGCGGACGCTCTTAGTTTGGGAGTTATGGGCCTCTAAAATTCAAACATATATGTGCCTATAACATCCTTTATATAACCGGTACATTTATATAACCGGTAAATACCTTTCAAACGGTATATAACAACCTGTAGTTGTGCTGATTTGGAAAGGGTAGCGGTTAAAAATTCATATTTTTGTTCTGACTTTTTTTACAAAAGTACCGTTAAATCGAAAAGGGGTCTACATAATGGTTCTTTATTGTATTGTAAAATAGATAGAAGACATCCATACCTTTCATTTGAAATCTGTATCATAAATATCTGATAAGTAATGAAGACACTACAGAGGACTTAAAACCAAAAATTTGAAGATAGTTATGTTTTCACAGAACTACACATATTAAGTATACAAAAATATACAATGAGTGTAACACAGAAATGTTTCTTGTGATAATAATGGACTTCAAATTTAGTACTGCCGCGCTGTAAAGATTTTCTGCATTGCCGGCCTGCGGCCGGGCTTCAGCATTTTCTCCTCTACGTATGTCGAACAGTGGCTTCGCTGAGGAAAGATTTTCTGCATTGCCGGCTTCCGGCCGGGCTTCACCATTTTCTCCTCTACGTATGTCGAACAGTGGCTTCGCTGAGGAAAGATTTTCTGCATTGCCGGCCTCCGACCAGGCTTTAGCATTTTCTTCCCTATGGTATTTCGCACCACATTCGACCTTAAAAAGTATTTTTATCTAAAATAATTTTTATGTTTTTCTGTTTTATATATTAATTAGTTTAAATTTTTTCAGTTCATTGTACATATAATATCTACTTACTAACTATTTTCATAAAAACTATATTATATTTAAACTAAAATTTTTATTCAGGTACATATGTAATTAATTTGGCGGGCTTAAGGGGTTATAAAGCATGCCCGCAAAATTTAAGAAATGGGTCTTGCTTGCTAGCTCGACACCACCTTAAAAATATAAATTTTTGCACATAATCATCGTAAAAGGCCTTCCTCCGGTTGTATTCCAGAATGGACCTTTTTAAATGGCGCCATAACCCCTCTATCGTGTTGGTGTGTTGTCCGGATCCCTCATCTCTGAAGGATACACTGTGATTCACCTTGTGATGAATGCATCTTTCTTCCGATAAAGTATCGTACGCCTAATAATAGAAAAAAAAAATTATTTGAAACGATAAATGGAAAAAAGGTAAACTTATACAAAAAATATATTCATACCTTCCAGCAATCGGAAACAATTATGGACCCCGCTCTAATATATCTTTTTATTAAGGGTACCAAAACTTCACGGGATCTGCTTTCTACGGGAATCATAAATGCCTTCCCTGTCTCCCGTTCTACCCCACCAAATACCCACTGACCATCGACAGGATGTCCTCTATGGTATTTCCTTTTGCCCAATTTGGTCTCGTCGATTTCCGCAACTATATTTGGTCCTCCAATCACCAAATTGGTTTGGAAAGATCCAAATAAACAAACTTCTCGACAAAAAGAGTTGAAATCGACTGCCGTTTTGGACGAAATAGATATTTCATTCTTAATGAAATTTAATGGACTGTTTTTTGTCCAAAAATATACAAATAATATTGTTTGGAACACGGTCAGCTTTGATTTTTCAAAAAAAGTTCCGGTTCGCAAACTAAAAGCTGCGCGGCATAAGGACCGTTTCTTACTATTTTTTTTAATCTTGTCATAACACCTATTTTCGCGTACAAATATGTTAGATTTACTTTAGTATATAATTTACTTAAATTTATAAACAAATTAGACTCACTTCCACTTCCATCCATCTTTGCATTCACTTTTTACTAATCTTAGCACATGGCCATTTTTGCATTTGTACGCGCCCCCCTTAGGAATAAGACCCCACTCCATTAGTTTTGCAACAACCTCATCAGAAAGTTTTGCATCTTCCTCACAATTAAATAATTTAAATATTTCAATTACTCGCTTCTTGACACTTTGAAATTCACTTTGCTTATAATATACTCATACTTTACATTTTTTCATATTTAAAATAACGGTATTTTTTTAAACTTTGAAAACGTAAAAAATAAAAACATACATTCATACATACATATAAGCATATTAATATATTACAAAAACTAATATACAAACACACTTACATATGTGTATACTCATATATTGCAAAAACAATTATGCAAGTAGCAAAAACATTAACAACTAAACCTGTTATACATTTGTATGCGTACCATTCTAATAACGAGATTGTTTTACATCTGTATGAAATGTTTCAACGTTCAGTAAAATCATACCTAACATTATTTTAGTTTTAAATCCTTTGTAGAGTCTTCATTCCTTATTAGATATGTACAATATAGGTGTCAAAAGAAAGGTATGGAAGTCTTCTATCCATTTTACTATATAATAAAAAAACCGTTATATAGAACCCTTTTCGATTTAACGGTACTTTTGTAAAAAAAAGTCAATACAAAAATATGAATTTTTAACCGCTACCCTTTCCAAATCAGCAAAACCACAGGTTGTTATATATCGTTTGAAAGGTATTTAAAAGACCTTTCTAACAATACCCATATCAACCGATTATATAAAGGATGTTATAGGCACATATATGTTTGAACTTTAGAGGCACATAACTCCCAAATTAAGAGCGTCCGCTCCAAAATTTTTTTACCACAATTCTTAGATTTAAGAGTACTACCGATGACAATTCATAAAAATCGGAGAATGAAACGTATTGTAAACTTAAGCCAAAGTTGGTTCCACAGTCACTAGTTAGTGTGGAACAAATTCCTCGTCGAGCTACGAATCTTTTGAATGCTGCAAGAAAGCCATCAACTGAATAATCCGAAGCAACTTCCAGATGTACGCCTGAAGCTGATAAACCAACAAAAAGTGCAATATAACCTTTATATTGCTTGGCTCCTCGACCACACCATGTCTTAATAGGCAAAGGACCTGCATAATCAACTCCGGAGTGTAGGAATGCTCTTGCCGGGCACGCTCGACTCGCCGGGAGTTGACCCATAAGTTGACGAGCAGTTTTTCATCTGATTCTTGCACAGCGGACACATCGATGATTATATGCTTTGATAGATGAGCGGCCTCCTAGTATCCAATAATTCTGCCAAAAGTATACACAAATAACTTGGATACCGCCATGAAGTGTCTTTTCGTGCGCTTCCGCTAATATGAGGTAAGTAAGTAACGACTTGGATGGCAAAAAGAAGGGGTGTTTTGCATCTGCATTAATAAGAGCGTTACCTAGCCTCCCGCCAACACGGAGTAAACCTGTCGCATCAATAAATGGAGTAAATTTACTGAGAGGGTAAGAATTTGGTGGTGGAATTTTGAGTTAGCTTTATCCAAAACTTACGCTCAAAGTCTAATTCCAATGGACTAAGTGGTTGCTTAAAAATAAATTTTTCTCGAATTTTTTAACAAAAACGACGACAAATAGCAGTGACTTTAAGCAGACGAGACAATTTTGAGAATTTAGTAATTAAATCCCAGATTGACTTTTCTTGACGTCGACTCACTAAATTGATGATTCGATTGGAAACTCTTTCTTCTAGGTTAATATTAGCAGTGTTGGTATCTGAAACTGGCCAAAAAAATAACCGTTGCTGACATGCCCACCCAACGAGGTATTGATATTTTGTTGATGCTTTCTAAGTCGCTGATAAATTTTAACCACCTATCCGCCAAATCGTCACTGATCACATCATCCCAGTCGACCTTAGAAAGCCAAATAGCTTGCATTAATATTTTAGTTTGAATTGTGACAGGTGAAATCCAACCCAGAGGATCAAACAGGCGAGCTATATTAGACAGGATGGACCGTTTGGTTGGTTTACTTGATGATGTATTCGAAAAGGGTGATGAAAAAATGAATGAACCTTGTTCTGGTTTCCAAGAGATACCTAGTGATCTGGCGCAATACTAGAAAGAACGTTAGGGTTATGGCAGTCCATTTTTGCAAATGAAAACCGCCCGCCATGCAGAGCTTGTCCAGTTTAATTGCGGTATCTTGAGCTTTTTCTAATGAATCAGCACCTCCAAATGTGTCATCCACATATGTTGTATTGTGCAAAACTCGTACTGCCAAAGGAGAGTTAGAACCTTCATCAGCTGCAAGTTGTTATGTATGCAGCTGATTTGTGATTTGATAAGTATGGCGCGGGGCCGAGGCCATAAGTGACTGTTGTGAGATAATAGGGAATGAATTTAGGTGATGAAGATGGCTTCCATAGAATCTGTTGATACACCCATTCCCGTGAATCGACCATCACTTTCCGAAATATTTTTTCAATGTTGGCTGAAAAAACAAACTGATATTGACGCCATTTTGTGATAACATCAGAGATTTCTAGCTGAAGTTTGGGTCCAGTGTGTAAGATGTCGTTCAGGGAAACACCGCTGGAAGTTTTGCATGAGCCGTTAAAAACCACTCTTAGCTTCATTGTAGAGCTGGACTCTCGGATAACACCATGATGAAGTAGAAAATATCCTGCTGCAGGGTTGATATTTTGAGATACAGGCACCATATGGCCCAACATCTCATACTCATTGAGAAAATCGGAATATAGTTGATAGAATTGTTAGTTTGATACGGATTTTTTAATAGTCGTCTCAAGCATTCGCTCTGCAGCTTTCCGTTAGTCTCCAAGTTCACTACGGGATCGTTTAAAGGGCAATCTTACTATGTAGCTACCTAATGAATGTCTGTAATGAGTAGCTTTAAAATGTGCCTTACACTCTTGCTCTTCTGGAGACAAAATTAAAGAATTTGTAGCACCCTCTTCTTCTACCCAAAAACGCTGCAGCAGTTCATTAAGATTGTAATCTATACGACATTGGAAAGCTTGGGCGCTCTGGGGTGAACTTGCAACGAACTGTGTGTGTACGCTACTTGATAATATCCACCCCAGCGATGTTCGCTGTGCAACTGGACACTCAATACCACCCTTAAATATGTCTCCTTCTAAAAGATATCCGTATAAGTCAGCTCCAATTATTAAGTCAATTTTACTACTTGTCATAAAGTTGGTATCAGCTAATTGAATGCCCTGAAGATACGTAGTATTAAAGAGCTTAACTTTACCTGATGGCAATTGAGTAGTCAGCTTTGTTAAAACATATGCTGATACTTCAAATTAAAAAACTGACTAAAAATGTGGACATAGATTAAAATGTACCAACCCTTTCGTGGCACCCGATTGATTTGCCCCAATTCCTATCAGGTTTAACTTTCCTTTGTGTCTTTTAAGATAAAGTTTCTTAACTAACTCTTCACTAATGAGCGTTATTTCTGATCCTTGATCTAGCAAGGCACAAGCGATAAGAGAAGCTCGTTGAGATGATTTAATGCGTCCTAGAGCTGTAGCAAGCAAAACTTTTGACTCACAGTTTAAAGCTCTAGAAAATGTGTGATTACTAACTGCTGCTGAAGTGTTTATGTTTGTAGAAGCATTTTGAGAATTAGAAGCTTGAGGTTGACTCTTATAGCCATGAATAGATGAATGATGACTCCCATTACAGCTCTTGCAGCGCTTTCAGCTCTTGCATTGAGAAACCCGGTGAGGACCACGACAATTAAAACACAGATTTTTTGATATGAGAACAGCATATTTCTGTTTGAGTGTGTTACGATTATAGGTGTCACAGCTCTAAATATAGTGGTTTGAGCTGCAGAGAGAACAAAAAATATTATTTAATTAATGTGGAATATTATTGGAAATCTCAATAGTAGCCGTTGATTTCTTAGGAGGCTTTGATGAAATAGTTCTTGATTCTATACTTTCCAAGGCTTGAATGTAACCACTAATAAAAACCTCCAACTCAGAAAACTTGGCAGGCTTTTTTGATAAACTGCGAGATAGCTCCCAGGCTTCATGTGATGATGAATCCAAACGTCGCACAATCATATAGACAATAATAATTCCCCACTAATCTGCTGGTGAGCCTAAAGCTCTCAGAGCACCAAGCGATTCTTTTACGACTCACAGAGGGTTAGAATAGCCTGTTTTCTTGGATTAATTTAAAAAAAAATTTTAAGTATTGTCAAAATTTTTTGTACCCGGTTAGAGTATATAAAATTCGACATCACTTGTCGTTAAAAAAAATGTCAAAAGTGCTCGGGTGTTTTTGTAGTGAAACTTCAAAGCCAAACTTTATAGAAATTTTTGTGCAAAAAAGGCTGAAAAAAGTGAAAACTTTCCCGTTGAAAATTTTATTTATTTTAAAAAGTATTGCAAAAGTTAACAACTTTGCAATGGAACCATCAAGTTCAGGTTATTTTGCAAATACTTCGTTAACATTTGTGTGTCAAATTGTGTGTGGAAGTGTTTTAGATTTAGTTATTTATATTGGAAATGCCAAAAAAATTAGCATTTTTATAATTTAAATGGATAAATAGTTATTATTCGTCATTATTCGTGCCATAATTTTTAGTTTATATTAAAGAAGACATAAGTCTCTATTATATTGCAAAATTTTTCGCTGCCTTTTTGTGCCTTTTAGAAGCTATGCATTGTTTAATGCAAGTGTTGCAGCAGTCAAATTAGCTAAAAATCACATTGATCTCGCGACTGCTGCTGTTGTAACACAAAAGTGTTACTTATGTGGCGCTACAAGTAAGGATTTTAATAATGTAGAAGCCATGATCCAAAGACCTGTGCATGTAGACAATTTCAGATTTGGCCTTTCCATTCTTCATAGCTGGATTAGATTTTTCGAATGTCTTTTGCACGTGGCATATAAAATACCTTTACAAAAGTGGCAGGCTAGGACTGATTCTGAAAAAAGAACAGTAGCTGAAACAAAAAAAGAAATACAGAAAAAATTTTAAGAGAATATGGGATTAATAGTTGACCAACCCAAACCTGGTTTTGGAAACACGAATGATGGGAATACGGCAAGACGTTTTTTTCAAAACGCTGAAAAATCTGCCAAAATAACAAAAATAGATGTTAATTTAATAAAAAAATGCACGTGTTGCTTATTGCTGTATCCAGTGGCCATGAAATTAATAATGAAAAATTTAAAATATATGCACACAATACAGGACGACTTTTTGTTGAAACGTATCCTTGGTACAATATGCCTCCCACTTTGCACAAGTATCTTATTCACGGACCCGAAATTGAGTCAAATGCCATTTTACCTATTGGGCAGTTATCAGAAGAAGCGCAAGAAGCTCGAAATAAAGATTTTAAAAAATATAGGGAGTTTCATTCACGAAAGTGCAGTCGCGAAAAATCAAACCAAGACATTTTTAATATGTTTTTGATAACCTCTGACTCAATTATTTCAAGCATGCAAAAATTGCCTACAAAGAAGGTTCAAAGCTTGCCAGAGGAGGCAATTGATTTAATTGTACCTGCAGCTCCGAACAAGAACAGTGATGTTGAACTTGCTGATGCTGCTAATGATGATGATAATAATGATGATGATGATAACGATGATGATGATGATGATGATAACGATGATGATGATGATGATAACGATGATTATAATGATGATGATGTTGATGATTAACTTTAAGATGTATAAAATGTAATGTTTAAGTTCTAATATGTACTCGTTGCACTATATACCTACACTGATATTTGGCATTATTTAATAAAATTATACTCAAATATACTTAGAAAACATTTTTTTACTTATTTTAATGGTATTAACTGAAAAATAAAGAAAAATTATCCGTACATATCCCTGATTTGATCCAAGAAAACATGCTATTCTAACCCACTGTGCGACTGCTAGAAAATTTTTTAAGTCTGCTGATGATTTTCGTTGAAGGCTTGGCAAAGCAAATATAGCATCCATATGTGAATTAACTAACATTCGTGTATTTTCATATTGACTGCACAAAAGCTTCCAAGCCGGTTCAAAATTCTCTGATGATACAGGCATATTCGCCATTAATACTACTTCTCAGATAATAAAATTTTTGAACTGGAGATAATTCGTTATTTGTATATATCATAGAAGTAAATAAGTCATGAAATGGTCTCCAATCATGATAATTTCCTGAAAACTTCGGTAACGTGATTTTTGGCAAAGACCGTAAATATGAGGAATTGATTGATAACACTGTTGTCCATAGAATTGCTTCGAATTTCTTCTAAAGACGTAAGCATTATGGATTTGCCATTGACGTATATTTCTTCACATATTGAATATATATCTTCTGTAAAGTACTCTTGACTAAGAAGAAAAGTTTCGTGACTTTCGCTCATTTTAATATAATAGAAGTTATTTTATACCGAGATTTATAGAGATATTGTAATTTATTGATTTTACTGATGCAACCAAAGTCACAAGTTATTTTTTTCCTCTATGTGTATGATTGTTTCAGTAATATTCTTTCTGTTTAGTGTATGTTAAAATCGCTGTTTAATCAAATAATTAGCGGTAATGGAATAACTGGCAGAGAAGCAGCTTTATGTTACTACAGTTGTAGGCCAGAAATAAGTACATATAGCAAGAATTAAACAGCTAATAGTTAATTACTGAAAAATGCAGTTAAGCTGCAGTAGACAAACGGCAGATAATACTTGTATGAGAGAAACGATAGGATTCAAGAAAGGCAGCAGCAGATAATCAAGTTATGATGATAATGACTATGATAATGATGATGATACGAGAACCGCTAGAAGCAATTTTTTGTAATGGTTTTTTGTCTTTTTATACCGAATTCTTGCACATTATATTTAAATATGTAAATTTTAAAAATATGGAAACTGCTCTTTATATTTTTTCCACTGCACTACACAATCATATTATGTGCGTTTATTCAGCTTTAACTGGGATTTCTTGTATCACACAACTCTTATGGGTTTCTTAATAGGTTTCCCTTATTATGTTTTACTTTAAATTATTATAGGCCGATCCGGCTCGAAGGACCAAAATTATGTTGAGAAAAATTGTTCTGATCGGTCCTATATATATATTTTATCAAAAAAACCACAAACTATTCACATAAATTCAAGTTTATTATTTCATTACTGAAGATACAATGGACTTAGGCTATGCGCTAATGAACCAAATGATATGAGTGCAAGAAACAGACAAAAGTAAAAGTAAAACTGCAGCCAAAATTAAAAGAGCAAAGTTATAATATTTACACTAGAGGGCAAATTAATTCAAACACTGTCCGTTTTTTGTTTTGTTTTTTCCAAATGTATATACATTTTTATTTTCTACGATGTTTAGTCTGCTCACTCTGAAATTTTTTCGATAGGAAATATTATAAAATGTTTCATATATTTTTCTAAAAAATATCTCAATTAATATTTTTAGATAAAAAATATTTTATAATGAAATATTGTTTATAGTAACAAATTCATTCATAATAAAAATGTTAGTAGAAAAAATGTCAGAACAAAAATGTTTCTATAGAAAAAAATTCTTTGATTACAAAAAAATTTCGAAAGCTACATCTCTTCATAAAAAATTGTAATAAAAATCTTTCAACAGAAAACATTTTATGATGAAATTTTTTTGTAAAATATATATACAGAAAGAAAATTTTTCATTACAATTCATTTCTTATCAAATATTCTATATGGAAAATGTTTATATCGAAAAGTTTGTGTATCAAAAAATTCTCCGTAGATAAGTTTTTATAAAAAATTTTTTGTACATAGAATAGATATTTCTTAATATTTTTATAATAACTTTACTGCGTGAGCATTCTTCATGGGAGATCTATAAGTACATATCATCTAGTGCTCAGAAGGTTAAAATAGGTAAGTACTTTTTTGTAATATGTTTTATTGCCAATAAGATAATTTGAATATATATATATATATATATATATATATATATATATATATATATATCTACTATGGATATTTTATTTTACAAAGTTGAAAGAAGTCCTCAAAAATTGCATCAGATATTGCACATGTATGTAGGTATTAACACTTCGGTGCGAGTCTATATTTATTTGTTTCTACACAAATAAAATACATATTCTTTACTCTACATTAAAACAAACAATTGTTAAGCTCACTTTCTTATTCACATATGTATATATATTTTTAAGGAATAATGCCTTTGAGGTCGTAAAGAAAAAATTCGCACAGTTGGATGAAAGATATTCTAAGTAAATTGTTTTGGTTATGGACGAAATGATCATAAGAAAACAGTTAAGGTATAATCAGAGTTTAGATTTAATAGATGGATTCGAAACAACAGGTTTTTTAGAACTAAAGTATTGGTACTCATGCGTGTGTTTTTATGGTAAAAGCATTGTTTTCTAACTGGAGTATATTATAAAAAAATTCGCGTGAGATTCACAACTAAATTTTATAGCAGAACTGTTACAGCTTCTATTGAAACAATATGCAGAAGTGGCCATTTAAATAGCGCAGTTTGTGAAAAAAATTGGTAAGATTTTCGATTGTCTTAATAGTCGTTCCCTTTATGGCGATAACTGCTACAGATCTGCAGTTCAAATTAACAATGAGCCTCACAAATTTATAAACAATTTTATAAAATATCTGGATGACGTGGAATTTGTTGACCAGAAAAAGCGTGTTTTTTTAAATGGCTCACTCTTAATTCAGTCCATTTACTGGTTAATGACATTTTAAAAGAAGGGGGTGATTTATATTATGTCAAGACAAAATCTCATAATCAGGACAAGTTAGAAAATAATAAGTGTGTTGTTATCCAAACGATTTCTAATTGTATAAAGGTGTAGAAAAATAACATAGAGTCATATCGAATAAAAGTTGTTTGTTGGGTTTTGGTTTATATAAGTTTCATAGCCTACTACACTTATTATAATGTGATTTTTTTAAATAATTTGTGAATTTTTATAGTTAATTTATTAACATAATTCTCAGATGGTTTATAAAAGTCTTTTAATAAGTTGAGAAGTTTGAAACTTTTCAAAACTGTGGTTGAAGTCTACTGACGATTTGGTAAAAAGCGCCAATGAAATGCGTATAGACATTGCTTAACCACCCAACAAATAAATTTCATATTATAATAGTACAATGACAGTATGTCAAATAGTTAATTTATTAACTATATATATATATATTGTTACGTTTTTAGACCTTTTCGTAAAAACGGTTTTATTACTTATCCTTCAAGGATTCGTTTTATTGCATCAAATTAAAACACGGACAAATTAATTTAAGAAATTTAATGCGGCAACACTTCATTTATTACTTTACTTACACGAGTATTTGTACCACAAAATAAGCAGAATTCTCAAAAATGACAGTTCATTTTTGCCCGTATCAGTTTTCGTTAACCCCTTGTTGTGAAGAGTAAAGCTATAGGTGTTTTTCAGAAATCAATGTGAGTGAAGAGATGAACACACATTAAAAAAAGGTAAACAAACAAATTGGAAATAAATTTTGTTTTCATAAAATTTTATTTTGTGGATAAAATATTTCGTGTTATTAAAAAAGTTATGTGTTTTCGTGATACTTTGCATCTGCAAACATAATTTCATATATTTTTATCATTGTATTAACATCGTGTGTGGTGTGGAAAATGAGATATCATAATCCTTAGTGATGGTTTTCGAAAAACAGTTCCAGACTCACAAAAGTGAAGTGATTCTGAATAGTGGAATAGTCTGTGAAGGTGCAGTTTCATGGCAGCAAGACGAATTATAGTTAGAAGTAGTTTGCCACATTGCTAATGATGTTGTTTATCTGCCATAGGTGATGACGGCAAGAGAATACTTATGGTGCAGTTGCTAAACTTAGAAAAGATGCAGGCTAACAAACCATTTATTCAGAGATTCATTTGTTGTTGGATATGCAGGAAGTATGAAAAATATATCGCTAAAATATGCATATACCTTATTATTTTAAATCTCGTTCTTTACAGGCAGTCGGCTTAAGACCAGTAATACTCCATCAAACGCTGCACACAGCGTTCAAGAGCTTCAAGACGGACATTGATTCAAAGAAGAATACATTTGATGCGATGGTTTTCGAAAAACTGTTCCAGACTCGCAAAAGTGCAGTGATTTATTCAGAGATTCATTTATTGTTGGATATGCAGGAAGTATGAAAAATATATCGCTAAAATATGCATATACCTTAATATTTTAAATCTCGTTCTTTACAAAAAGTCGGCTTAGGACCAGTAATACCCCATCAAACGCTGCAAACAATGCTTCAAGAGGACATTGAATTAAAGAAGACTACATTTGAAAGCAGTTTTTATTTCTTAAAAGTTTTATTAACGAAAAGTGTTTTACAAAATAAATGCTAAAAAAATTTATAGTCATTGTTCCTAGTTATTTAATGTTTTTGTAATTCCTCTCTTAAAAAATAATAATAAAGTAATATTAGAATTATTTATTTAAAATGTTAAATTTATTTTAAATTGACTTTATTGAAAAATTCTATACAAATCTGCGACAACATTTTTGCAAAATAAGATAGATTGCAATCTAAGCAAAGATTTAAGCCATCACTTCAACAAATTTTTTTATGTACATATATAGTATTTGAAAGAATAAAAATAATCTCTTTTTTTAATTTGTGGTCCTGAAGAGGACCGGTAGATTTTAAAAATGGTTATAACATCTTGTAGGATAGTAGTAGTGGTAGTTATTGTCATCATTCATTTAATTCAAGTTTGTTCGCCACAAATCCGTCTGGCCAACAGTAGTATATCATTTCACGTAATAGTATCACGTTTAGCATAGATGGTATTTGCATTTAGGAAGAGACCAAAAATATAAGCTTCGCTGCCTTCCTGAAGAGCCATCTCAGTATACTAATTCAGTTTTCAAATCTTGAGCAATTTCACAAACCAAATGTTGGAAGACTACTTTTCTCATAGCTACGAATTTCATGTACTGTGCCAGGACGATGTGTTCTCGTACCACCGACGGTAGCTGGTGCAATTATACGAACTGCCTTGTTTGCTGACAAGGTAAGAGAATAAAAAGAAATTGTTTCAATAAAGCCAAAGAATTAAAACCGAAATAAAAACATTACCTGAAATCATTAAATATATTCCAATACATACTACTTTTTCCAAACTATATTCATTTGAGTTCCATTTACTCTGGCAGAACACTGCTTTCACGAACTTTTTCCAATGCTATGTATATATTTTGTAGTTAGTATTGGAGGATTTGACTGCGTTTTGAAACACTGGTGCAAAGCCCCATTGATCCATAATAATTTACAACTGAAAAATGAAAAAAGGATGTCTATATTCATGCATCTGCATATCATACCATTCTTATGTGCACTTGGAAATACTGTTGGGTTGGTTTTAACAATCACTATTTTGTATTAATGTTCGAAAACTTAATACAAAATTTACTCATGCACAAAACTATGAAGGGAAAACTATGAGTGCAAATACTGCTTGTCCTGAATCAACTCCAAGCACTATCTGCCACTCACAATTTTCCGGAAGATGCTTATATCTATCACACTCTTACCTTTTCGGATTCTTCGGGAACCTATGGAGTTTCTGAACATCTTGGCAACCCATAATACATTTGCGGCTCCTGAAATATAGGTTTGTTTTATTTTTCTTCATAAATTTTACCATGATTATTACTTACATTATTTCTAAAATGTTTTCAGCACAGGTTATATTTGAAGAAAAATGTCACTTAAAAAGCTCAATACTCAATAAAATACACTTATCTTTATCACAGAATAGCAATCTTTATCACTTTGCTATTTTGAAACACAATAAAATCAAGCAAAGTTTAGAAAAAGGCGCAAATTTCTTAATTTTAATAAAAGTAAACGCCTTTTACTTGCATAAAATATTTTTTAACCCATAAATTTTTGACGTTTAACCGGTGAATTGAAGAGAGATAGAATTATAAAAAGCTATATCATGCTGTCCTTCACCAAATGAGGGGTTAAAAAGGTATTGCCATTAGGGATGCCATTCATGAAAATACGATCTGGCCGGATTGGCGTGTCCTATCTGTATAACCTGTGATTTGTACTACTCAACCCTCAGCGATGTTAACACGTCTATATTTGAAATCACACTGATTCTCTGAGCTCTGGCAGCGCCTTTATATAGCAAAAATTACATCGTCTTGTAACCTCGCGAAAGTTCTGGGTATGGTGGTTGTATTTTACTTGACATGTGTGTGTTTGTATACATGACAATGCTGACTTGTTTGGTTTGCTTGTGGTAACTATGTTTGGTTGAAAATATGAGTGTCCTGTGTGTTTTGCCTATGGTAACTATGAGTGGTTGTATGTATGAGTGTTCTGTGTGTTGTGTGGTTTTGTTTCTTTCTCTATGTGTATATGGCTGTGTATACTTGTGAATCTGTTTAGCTTTATTAGCAGCGAATACTTGCATACAAGATCATTAAGAATAACATCTCTTAGCATTTATGTTGCTAGGTTTGTTGTTGTTGTGGTTTACTCTTATTGGCACAGCCTTGAATGATCTTGTATATTCTGGAGTATACCATTTCCGTTAATTTGAATATTATCTATATAGTGTTGACCAGGGTTGTAACATTTTGACAACTATAGATTAATTGGCAGTGCTGCCAAGTACATATAGCCACATTGTCGTTTTATTTAAATCTATTTCTAATCTTTGTAACAATATATATATATATATATATATATATATATATATATTCATATATATATGTATATATATATATATATATATATATATATATATGCATATATATATATATATATATATATATATATATACATATATATATATATATATATATATATATATATATATAAACCTACGAATCGGAACGAAATGGTATAAAATAATAATAAAATAACGCTCAACCCCAGAATGGTTAAAAGATGATTGTTTCTGCTATAAACAGCAATTATTGGACTTTTAATTATTGGACCTCCTTCGAAAGTACTGCTTTTGGGCTATAGAAAAAGGTACATAGTTCTAAGCAAAGAAAAGTGCAGATTTTTTCAAATAAATAAAAATACAAAAGCAATTCTAAAAAAAGTAAATAAAAATATATAACAAATAATTAAATAAATCCAAAATATTAAAATAAACATAATATTACTAATAATATTTAAATTTTTTTTTCTATATAAACAGTTTTAAAAATGTTTATATACTTTTATTAAAAGCTCCAATTCCTTGATTTTACCAAAATAAATGTATCCTCTTTTATATTATATTTTACAGAAAACGTAAATATTTTAGCTTTAGTGCACAATAACGTAATCAGATCCACTAAAAAAATCATTCAATAACAGCTCCGCCGTCTGTAAAAAATTTTGGCGCTAACTTTGTAATTTACTAATGCCAAACGAATCACCTGCGCCAATAAAATAAAATTTTTTGATACTTAATTTTTCAATAAATAATGTATATGTATATGTATATAAATATATATATATATATATATATATATATATATATATATATATACATACATATGTATATATATATATATATATATATATATATATATATATACATATATATCTATATATACAGTGGCTCACAGCTTATTTCAACCACACTTATTAAAAAAGAAGAAGTCGATATAACTTTTGAATGAAGCAAACTATTGGAAAAATTCAAAAAGGATTTAAAAATACAAAAAGTTTTTGTTTTGCAGCTCTGTATATGGTCTACGCCATACGTAAGTTTGACCATGAGAGCCGAAGATGTTGAATTTTGATTCATCAGCAAAAATCACATGCTCCCAAAATCTTGAGTCTTTGGTAATGTGATCTTTACCGAATTTTAGTCGTGCAGCTTGATTTTATTTACTTAAAATTTTTTTTTCTTCAGGCTACTCTACCATTCAAGTCGTGGTTTCTTAGGACACGGTGAATTATTTCTGCACTGCAAGTTTTGTTCAAGTCATTTTTAATTTCTGCAGCTAATTTTGGAGCAGATAGCTTCGAGTTTTTCTCTATTTTCTTAACTATGTAACGCTCGTCTACTTCATTAAAAATTTTGTTTGGGGCTTTTCTGCCCTTATCGACTACTACGTTTTCGTGCAGGAATCTATAAATAATACTTTGCACTATCGAATCACTTAGACACACTATTTCAGCAATATTTCGACGAGAATGGCCATTTTTTCAATCGTAGTGCGTCCCATTATTTAAAGAGGTGTCTCCGAATCAGCCAGCTGTAAAAATCACACTAAAAGCTTATCTAAATAATTCCAAACATAACTACAAGCAATAGTTTTTAGAAATTTACCGTTACTCTTATCGTGATGTCAATTAAACAAGTCTAATAATAAGCTGGTTGAAATAAGCTGTGACTACAGAAATGCATATGTTTTCTTATTTTTATTTTTTAAGCTTATAAATACATTAATTTTAAATTAAAAAATATTTTTTTTTTGAAGATAAAGAAGTATTTTATTAAATCCTTTTTGAATTTTTCCAATAGTTTGCTTTTTTAATGAGTGTGGTTGAAATAAGCTGTGAGCCACTGTATATATATATATATATATATATATATATATATATATATATATATACATATATATATACCGAAAAACAATTTATAATATAATAAAAATAAAGAGCCTTAAGTTTAACAATATTAGTCCGTATTATTAATCAAAAAGAGATAAAAACACTAGAAGAATTATATATATATATATATATATATATATATATATATATATTGTTACAAAGATTAGAAATTGATTTAAATAAAACGACAATGTGGCTATATGTACTTGGCATCATTGCCAATTAATCTCTAGTTGTCAAAATGTTACAACCCTAGTCAACACAATATAGATAATATTCAAATTAACGGAAATGGAATACTCCAGAATATACAAGATCATTCGAGGCTGTGCCAATAATAAGTGTAAACAACAACAACGAAAAATCTAGCAACATAAATGCTAAGAGATGTTATTCTTAATGATCTTGTATGCAAGTATTTACTGCTAATAAAGCTAAACAGATTCACAAGTATACACAGCCATATACACATAGCAGAAGATGAAACAAAACTAGGGAAGTGAATAAATAATCGATTTTTGTTTTAATCGATTATTTCTTTCTTACTATCGATTTTTTGTAATCGATTTTATTAAGTGTAAAAATCGATTTTTAATGAATCGATTACATGAATTACGCATTTTAAATCGATTTTTGTAAGTAGTGATAATAATAATAATAAGTTGTGATCTTTTGTATCTTTTTTTATCTCTTTGAAGTTTTGAAGTGTCAAAATATTTTTGTTAACCATAAAAATGTCTTCCATTGGTAAAACACCGAGAAGCTGCTGATAATGACACTGATAAATAATAAATCAAATTAGTTTTTATTATCGTCTAAATTTGAATTACAGAAAGTGATTCGTTTTGTATTTTATTAATGTTATGACCAAACAATTGTCGTTATACTATCTGTACTGCAATAAAATATTCAAGAGTACTGAATATTTGTATATGAATAGTTCGAATCTGTATTTATAATCTAAAATTCGTCTTTTTGGTTAATTTATTATCTAAAATGATTTTTTTTAAATTAATCGCTCATAACTAATATATCGAATAAGCGTTTTTCATACAAAACAAATCGATTTATCTACAAAAATCGATTATTTCCTCGAAATTTGATTTTTTACAAATCGATTTATTTTCAAACAAAAAAGAATCGAGTATTAAATAATCGATTTTTTTCGACTCTAGGTCACATCCCTAAATAAAACTACACAACACACAGAACACTCATGCATACAACCACACATAGTTACCATAAGCAAAACACACAAGTCAGCATTGTCATGTATACAAACACACGTATAGCTACATGACAAGTAAAGTACGACAAAAATCGTTTTTACAAAAAGTTCTAAAAACGTAACAATATACAATTGAAAAGAAAATGTTTGACAATACTAAATAATATCCTGAAGAAGCTAACCGATGGTTAGCGAAATACGGAATATTAAATATTAATAAAAAGAATCTCAAAAATCAAACAAATCTATTATTTACAATAATAATTAAAGGTAAATTAAAGTCTATTATACCAACAGAAAATTTTAGAAACAAAAGAGTATTACTGAATGTCATGGGTTCAAATATAAATGGAGTTTTGGATTAATGGATGAGGACGACAGACAAGAAATTCTTGAGCATCTAACAGTGACCGACGAAAATAGTCATAATGGTATACGAACACTTAGCTAACAAATTCCTATCAATAGACAGCTAAACGACAAAATAGCCCTTTTTAAAAAAACTGTTGAAAGCCGTAGATCCAAAATCGAACAATCCTTACGTGAAAATGCTTTAACTTGAATACCTGAACAAATGTCTACAGCCAACCAGCAGATTCAACATAAGAAGAGGTGTGCAAATATAAGTATAAGTAATTTTAATAACACTTTTGTTTTAAGCGTGTGAATCTGCATCGTAGGCAAAATTGTATTTCCTTGAAGTTTGAAATTTAGTTTTACTGTAATACTAATCAAGCTTGTGGTTAACAGCTTGTTAAGGAAATATTGAACAAAAATCAGACTAAATATATATCAATAACAAATGACCACAATCTTCCATATTATTACAATAAACTGATAACGTCAATAAAGATAAATCAACATTTAGTTTTACTTTTAGCTGTTAAGTATAAATTTATTAAAATAAAGATTCAGTTCACAACTAAAGTTCAAAATTAACAAAAACCATAAATTTACATCTTTCCCAAAACGTTTTTGGGGCGAGGCACACTGGGGCCCGTCCACAAAAGTTTGTGCTCAAGCCCTCAATAATAGATAATTGCTATAAGACATTTACAATAAATATAATTTTTCCAAATTTCAATTGTATTTTCTAATTTTATTCAAAAAATTAAATATTTTAGTCTTCAGATGCATCTGGTTCAGCTTCTATATGTACTAAATACTCCTCCAAAAGCATCGCTCGCACTTCCGCATCCAGAGATTTTCTTTTAATTGATTCTAAAGTCCTTAAGCTTGTTATAAGTGGATTCGAAGAAACAAGTAAACGCTGAGACACATCGTCAAAGTTAACCTGCCTTGAAATTTTTCGGCTAAGACGTTCACGATATAACTTAAATTCCTTGTTTCTTGATTCCTGAGCTTTTAAGTTAAATATTATTTAATTGAATATTATTTCATATCCATGGATCAAAATTTTTTGCACTGTTATTGTCATGGGGTGCCAGGGATATAGATTGACGTGCAATTCCGCTGTTTAAAGGCAAAAGTTTTTGAATTTCTTTTCATCTACTTTGAATCGCCAAGATAATGTTTGTATGATAAAATAAACCCAAACTAACTATCCAAAATCTAAGAAAGGTGAGTTCAAAACTGCATTGAGTAATTTTCAGAATGCATTTATATCTAAATGGGATAAATGCGGCAGGCATTAGGCAAGGTTTTATGAATCATAAAAGACCTGGTTGCAATGCTCTTCTAATTATATCGGACGCCTAAAGGAGGAAGACCTGCTAAAAATTTTAATTACTATAGTGTTCAGTCGAAACGTAGGATAACTGCAGGACTTCGAAATGCACATTATTATATATTATTCTAGGTCGACAAATTTCTTTTTAATTAATGTATGGTGACTTTTGAATAAAATCCTACTCAATTCGCATTTTTAGTGGATATTATAATTTTTCCTGAGAGAATAATAATGAAATAATAGTCTTAATTTGATTTTATTCCTTAGAACCAAACGAACCTGCATATTCGGCAATAAATTAATTTTTTTTAAATGCGCAAAATTATGTTGCTGCCTCAGTTTAGTAATATACAAAACCTTCCCTTTTTATTGCAAAATCATTTAAAAATATATATTTGCGAATTTTGAAAAAAATTACCACTACCAAAAGTTATGTCATAGATCAAAAACCAATGAACTTATTTATCAAACAATATATAAAAAACAATTACCATACCTTGATTGACAGACGACATAATTCACTTTAAAGAATTTTATCTGTAAACGGCAAAAATGAATACTTGAAAATCCTCCTTTGGCTGGTGTTTGTTATAAAACACGTTTTATTTTTCACAATCAGCTAACTTTGAGTTGAAGTACTCAACAGATAGATGGTAGTAGTCAGCGCATAAATTTTTTTACCAGTGATGTGATATTTTGTACCGATTACTCCAACAAAATTATTTTTTGATTTTTATTTTAATGAAAAATTAATTTTTGCTATATTAATATTTTTATATATAGGCTAAATGTTCTTAGTTAAAATCTCAGAAGGACATGATGATAAATATTGCTAGGCACAAAAGCAGGTTAACCTCAGTTTTATTCAACTTACACAGCATAGCAGAACAGCTGTTTTCGAAAGTCGCTACACTTTCATCTTCAGTGCTCATGTGTATTGTGTTTGTCACCACTTTTTAGGTGGCTCAGTTGAACGTGATAACAGTTCCTATTTACACAAATTTTATTATGCAAAACAATCCGAGAACTGTATCAATCTGATGTTAACACGTTTTTGTTTTAATACCCGTGTTACCGTTTGAATATTTTCTTCATGTCTCATTTTTCTGTATTTTTTGTTCCATTATACATTAAGTGAAACTTTTTTGGTTTGAATTTTATACTTAAGTATATGTGAACGTTTTTTTTCCAATTTTCATTGGTAGCTCAAGCCAAAGCTCAAATTGTATGTGAGTTTTATTTTAATGAACATTTAATTTTTGCTATATTTATATTTTTATATATAGGCTAATTGTTCTTAGTTAAAATCTCAGAAGAACATGATGATATATATCCCTAGGCACAAAGGAAGATCAATATCAGTTTTATTCAACTTACACAGCAGAACAGAACAGCTGTTTTCGAAAGTCGCTACACTTTCATCTTCAGTGCTCATGTGTATTGTATTTGTCACCACTTTTTAGGTGGCTCAGTAGAATGGGATAACAGTTTCTATTTACACAAATTTTATTATGAAAAACAATCCGAGAACTGTATCAAACTGATGTTAACACGTTTTTGTTTTAATACCCGTGTTACCGTTTGAATATTTTCTTCATGCCTCATTTTTCTAAAGTTTTAGTTCCACTATACATTAAGTAAAACTTTTTTGGTTTGAATTTTATACCTAAGTATATGTGACCGTTTTTTTTTTTCCAATTTTCATTGGTAGCTCAAGCCAAAGCTCAAATTGTATGTGATTTATATTTTAATGAACATTTAATTTTTGCTATATTAATATTTTTATATATAGGCTAATTGTTCTTAGTTAAAATCTCAGAAGGACATGATGATAAATATTCCTAGGCACAAAGGAAAGTCAACATCAGTTTTATTCAACTTACACAGCAGAACAGCTGTTTTCGAAAGTCGCTACACTTTAATCGTCAGTGCTCATGTGTATTGTGTTTGTCGCAACTTTTTAGGTGGCTCAGTTGAATGTGATAAGAGTTCATATTTACACAAATTTTATTATGGAAAGCAATCCGAGAACTGTATCAAACTGATGTTAAGACGTTTTTGTTTCAATACCTGTGTTACCGTTTGAATATTTTCTTCATGTTAAATTTTTCTGAATGTTTTTTCCATTATACATTAAGTCAAACTTTTTTGGTTTGAATTTTATACTTAAGTATATGTGAACGTTTTTTTCCAATTTTCATTGGTAGCTCAAGCCAAAGCTCAAATTGTATGTAATTTTTATTCTAATGAACATTTAATTTTTGCTATATTAATATTTTTATATATATGTTAATTGTTCTTAGTTAAAATCACAGAAGGACATGATGATAACTATTCCTAGGCACAAAGGAAAGTCAACATCAGTTTTCTTCAACTTACACAGCAGTACAGCTGTTTTCGAAAGTCGCTACACTTTCATCTTCAGTGCTCATGTGTATTGTGTTTGTCACCACTTTTTAGGTGGCTCAGTTGAATGTGATAAGAGTTCATATTTACACAAATTTTATTATGAAAAACAATCCGAGAACTGTATCAAACTGATGTTAACACGTTTTTGTTTTAATACCCGTGTTGCCGTCTCATTTTTCTCAATTTTTTGTTCCATTCTTGTCTTTGTCTTGTCTTTTTTGTGTCTTCATGTCCTTCTGAGATTTTAACTAAGAACAATTAGCCTATATATAAAAATATTAATATAGCCAATATTAAATGTTCATTAAAATAAAAATCACATACAATTTGAGCTTTGGCTTGAGCTACCAAGGAAAATTGGAAAAAAAAACGATCACATATACTTAAATATAAAATTCAAACCAAAAAAGTTTGACTTAATGTATAATGGAACAAAAAATTCAGAAAAATGGGACATGAAGAAAATATTCAAACGGTAACACGGGTATTAAAACAAAAACGTGTTAACATCAGTTTGATACAGTTCTCGGATTGTTTTTCATAATAAAATTTGTGTAAATAGGAACTGTTATCACATTCAACTGAGCCACCTAAAAAGTGGAGACAAACACAATACACATGAGCACTGAAGATGAAAGAGTAGCGACTTTCGAAAACAGCTGTTCTGCTCTGCTGTGTAAGTTGAATAAAACTGATGTTGACTTTCCTTTGTGCCTAGGAATATTTATCATCATGTTCTTCTGAGATTTTAACTAAGAACAATTAGCCTATATATAAAAATATTAATATAGCAAAAATTAAATGTTCATTAAAATAAAATTCACATACAATTTGAGATTTGGAAGAAAATATTCAAACGGTAACACGGGTATTAAAACAAAACCGTGTTAACATCAGCTTGATACATTTCTCGGATTGTTTTTCATAAAAAATTTGTGTAAACAGGAACTGTTATCACATTCAATGAGCCACCTAAAAAGTGGTGACAAACACCATACACATGAGCACTGAAGATGAAAGTGTAGCGACTTTCGAAAACAGCTGCTCTGCTCTGCTGTGTAAGTTGAATAAAACTGATGTTGATCTTCCTTTCTGCCTAAGAATATTTATCATCATGTCCTTCTGAGATTTTAACTAAGAGCAATTAGCCTATATATAAAATATTAATATGGCAAAAATTAAATGTTCATTAAAATAAAAATCATACAATTTGAGCTTTGGCTTGAGCTACCAATGAAAATTGGAAAAAAGACGTTCACATATACTTAAGTATGAAATTCAAACCAAAAAAGTTTGACTTAATGTATAATGGAACAAAAAATTCAGAAAAATGAGACAAGAAGAAAATATTCAAACGGTAACACGGGTATTAAAACAAAAACGTGTTAACATCAGTTTGATACAGTTCTCGGATTGTTTTTCATAATAAAATTTGTGTAAATAGGAACTGTTATCACATTCAACTGAGCCACCTAAAAAGTGGAGACAAACACAATACACATGAGCACTGAAGATGAAAGAGTAGCGACTTTCGAAAACAGCTGTTCTGCTCTGCTGTGTAAGTTGAATAAAACTGATGTTGACTTTCCTTTGTGCCTAGGAATATTTATCATCATGTCCTTCTGAGATTTTAACTAAGAACAATTAGCCTATATATAAAAATATTAATATAGCAAATATTAAATGTTCATTAAAATAAAAATCACATACAATTTGAGATTTGGAAGAAGATATTCAAACGGTAACACGGGTATTAAAACAAAACCGTGTTAACATCAGTTTGATACATTTCTCGGATTGTTTTTCATAATAAAATTTGTGTAAACAGGAACTGTTATCACATTCAATGAGCCACCTAAAAAGTGGTGACAAACACAATACACATGAGCACTGAAGATGAAAGTGTAGCGACTTTCGAAAACAGCTGCTCTGCTCTGCTGTGTAAGTTGAATAAAACTGATGTTGACTTTCCTTTGTGCCTAGGAATAGTTATCATCATGTCCTTCTGAGATTTTAACTAAGAACAATTAACATATATATAAAAATATTAATATAGCAAAAATTAAATGTTCATTAGAATAAAAATCACATACAATTTGAGCTTTGGCTTGAGCTACCAATGAAAATTGGAAAAAAACGTTCATATATACTTAAGTATAAAATTCAAACCAAAAAAGTTTGACTTAATGCATAATGGAACAAAAAATTCAGAAAAATGGGACATGAAGAAAATATTCAAACGGTAACACGGGTATTAAAACAAAAACGTCTTAACATCAGTTTGATACAGTTCTCGGGTTGTTTTTCATAATAAAATTTGTGTAAATATGAACTCTTATCACATTCAATTGAGCCACCTAAAAAGTGGTGACAAACACAATACACATGAGCACTGAAGATGAAAGTGTAGCGACTTTCGAAAACAGCTGTTCTGCTGTGTAAGTTGAATAAAACTTATGTTGACTTTCCTTTGTGCCTAGGAATATTTATCATCATGTCCTTCTGAGATTTTAACTAAGAACAATTAGCCTATATATAAAATATTAATATAGCAAAAGTTAAATGTTCATTAAAATAAAAATTATACAATTTGAGATTTGGAAGAAAATATTCAAACGGTAACACGGGTATTAAAACAAAACCGTGTTAACATCAGTTTGATACATTTCTCGGATTGTTTTTCATAATAAAATTTGTGTAAACAGGAACTGTTATCACATTCAATGAGCCACCTAAAAAGTGGTGACAAACACAATACACATGAGCAGTGAAGATGAAAGTGTAGCGACTTTCGAAAACAGCTGCTCTGCTCTGCTGTGTAAGTTGAATAAAACTGATGTTGATCTTCCTTTGTGCCTAAGAATATTTATCATCATGTCCTTCTGAGATTTTAACTAAGAACAATTAGCCTATATATAAAATATTAATATAGCAAAAATTAAATGTTCATTAAAATAAAAATCATACAATTTGCGCTTTGGCTTGAGCTACCAATGAAAATTGGAAAAAAAACGTCCTTATATACTTAAGTATGAAATTCAAACCAAAAAAGTTTGACTTAATGTATAATGGAACAAAAAATTCAGAAAAATGGGACATGAAGAAAATATTCAAACGGTAACACGGGTATTAAAACAAAAACGTGTTAACATCAGTTTGATACAGTTCTCGGATTGTTTTTCATAATAAAATTTGTGTAAATAGGAACTGTTATCACATTCAACTGAGCCACCTAAAAAGTGGAGACAAACACAATACACATGAGCACTGAAGATGAAAGAGTAGCGACTTTCGAAAACAGCTGTTCTGCTCTGCTGTGTAAGTTGAATAAAACTGATGTTGACTTTCCTTTGTGCCTAGGAATATTTATCATCATGTCCTTCTGAGATTTTAACTAAGAACCATTAGCCTATATATAAAAATATTAATATAGCAAATATTAAATGTTCATTAAAATAAAAATCACATACAATTTGAGATTTGGAAGAAGATATTCAAACGGTAACACGGGTATTAAAACAAAACCGTGTTAACATCAGTTTGATACATTTCTCGGATTGTTTTTCATAATAAAATTTGTGTAAACAGGAACTGTTATCACATTCAATGAGCCACCTAAAAAGTGGTGACAAACACAATACACATGAGCACTGAAGATGAAAGTGTAGCGACTTTCGAAAACAGCTGCTCTGCTCTGCTGTGTAAGTTGAATAAAACTGATGTTGACTTTCCTTTGTGCCTAGGAATAGTTATCATCATGTCCTTCTGAGATTTTAACTAAGAACAATTAACATATATATAAAAATATTAATATAGCAAAAATTAAATGTTCATTAGAATAAAAATCACATACAATTTGAGCTTTGGCTTGAGCTACCAATGATAATTGGAAAAAAACGTTCATATATACTTAAGTATAAAATTCAAACCAAAAAAGTTTGACTTAATGCATAATGGAACAAAAAATTCAGAAAAATGGGACATGAAGAAAATATTCAAACGGTAACACGGGTATTAAAACAAAAACGTCTTAACATCAGTTTGATACAGTTCTCGGGTTGTTTTTCATAATAAAATTTGTGTAAATATGAACTCTTATCACATTCAATTGAGCCACCTAAAAAGTGGTGACAAACACAATACACATGAGCACTGAAGATGAAAGTGTAGCGACTTTCGAAAACAGCTGTTCTGCTGTGTAAGTTGAATAAAACTGATGTTGACTTTCCTTTGTGCCTAGGAATATTTATCATCATGTCCTTCTGAGATTTTAACTAAGAACAATTAGCCTATATATAAAATATTAATATAGCAAAAGTTAAATGTTCATTAAAATAAAAATTATACAATTTGAGATTTGGAAGAAAATATTCAAACGGTAACACGGGTATTAAAACAAAACCGTGTTAACATCAGTTTGATACATTTCTCGGATTGTTTTTCATAATAAAATTTGTGTAAACAGGAACTGTTATCACATTCAATGAGCCACCTAAAAAGTGGTGACAAACACAATACACATGAGCAGTGAAGATGAAAGTGTAGCGACTTTCGAAAACAGCTGCTCTGCTCTGCTGTGTAAGTTGAATAAAACTGATGTTGATCTTCCTTTGTGCCTAAGAATATTTATCATCATGTCCTTCTGAGATTTTAACTAAGAACAATTAGCCTATATATAAAATATTAATATAGCAAAAATTAAATGTTCATTAAAATAAAAATCATACAATTTGCGCTTTGGCTTGAGCTACCAATGAAAATTGGAAAAAAAAACGTCCTTATATACTTAAGTATGAAATTCAAACCAAAAAAGTTTGACTTAATGTATAATGGAACAAAAAATTCAGAAAAATGGGACATGAAGAAAATATTCAAACGGTAACACGGGTATTAAAACAAAAACGTGTTAACATCAGTTTGATACAGTTCTCAGATTGTTTTTCATAATAAAATTTGTGTAAATAGGAACTGTTATCACATTCAACTGAGCCACCTAAAAAGTGGTGACAAACACAATACACATGAGCACTAAAGATGAAAGAGAAGCAACTTTCGAAAACAGCTGTTCTGCTCTGCTGTGTAAGTTGAATAAAACTGATGTTGACTTTCCTTTGTGCCTAGGAATATTTATCATCATGTCCTTCTGAGATTTTAACTAAGAACAATTAGCCTATATATAAAAATATTAATATAGCAAAAATTAAATGTTCATTAAAATAAAAATCACATACAATTTGAGATTTGGAAGAAAATATTCAAACGGTAACACGGGTATTAAGACAAAACCGTGTTAACATCAGTTTGATACATTTCTCGGATTGTTTTTCATAAAAAAATTGTGTAAACAGGAACTGTTATCACATTCAATGAGCCACCTAAAAAGTGGTGACAAACACAATACACATGAGCACTGAAGATGAAAGTGTAGCGACTTTCGAAAACAGCTGCTCTGCTCTGCTGTGTAAGTTGAATAAAACTGATGTTGATCTTCCTTTGTGCCTAAGAATATTTATCATCATGTCCTTCTGAGATTTTAACTAAGAACAATTAGCCTATATATAAAATATTAATATAGCAAAAATTAAATGTTCATTAGAATAAAAATCACATACAATTTGAGCTTTGGCTTGAGCTACCAATGAAAATTGGAAAAAAACGTTCACATATACTTAAGTATAAAATTCAAACCAAAAAAGTTTGACTTAATGTATAATGGAACAAAAAATTCAGAAAAATGGGACATGAAGAAAATATTCAAACCGTAACACGGGTATTAAAACAAAAACGTGTTAACATCAGTTTGATACAGTTCTCGGATTGTTTTTCATAATAAAATTTGTGTAAATATGAACTCTTATCACATTCAACTGAGCCACCTAAAAAGTGGTGACAAACACAATACACATGAGCACTGAAGATGAAAGTGTAGCGACTTTCGAAAACAGCTGTACTGCTCTGCTGTGTAAGTTGAATAAAACTGATGTTGATCTTCCTTTGTGCCTAAGAATATTTATCATCATGTCCTTCTGAGATTTTAACTAAGAACAATTAGCCTATATATAAAATATTAATATAGCAAAAATTAAATGTTCATTAAAATAAAAATCATACAATTTGCGCTTTGGCTTGAGCTACCAATGAAAATTGGAAAAAAAAAAACGTCCTTATATACTTAAGTATGAAATTCAAACCAAAAAAGTTTGACTTAATGTATAATGGAACAAAAAATTCAGAAAAATGGGACATGAAGAAAATATTCAAACGGTAACACGGGTATTAAAACAAAAACGTGTTAACATCAGTTTGATACAGTTCTCGGATTGTTTTTCATAATGAAGTTTGTGTAAATAGGAACTGTTATCACATTCAACTGAGCCACCTAAAAAGTGGTGACAAACACAATACACATGAGCACTGAAGATGAAAGAGAAGCAACTTTCGAAAACAGCTGTTCTGCTCTGCTGTGTAAGTTGAATAAAACTGATGTTGACTTTCCTTTGTGCCTAGGAATATTTATCATCATGTCCTTCTGAGATTTTAACAAAGAACAATTAGCCTATATATAAAAATATTAATATAGCAAAAATTAAATGTTCATTAAAATAAAAATCACATACAATATGAGATTTGGAAGAAAATATTCAAACGGTAACACGGGTATTAAGACAAAACCGTGTTAACATCAGTTTGATACATTTCTCGGATTGTTTTTCATAAAAAAATTGTGTAAACAGGAACTGTTATCACATTCATTGAGCCACCTAAAAAGTGGTGACAAACACAATACACATGAGCACTGAAGATGAAAGTGTAGCGACTTTCGAAAACAGCTGCTCTGCTCTGCTGTGTAAGTTGAATAAAACTGATGTTGATCTTCCTTTGTGCCTAAGAATATTTATCATCATGTCCTTCTGAGATTTTAACTAAGAACAATTAGCCTATATATAAAATATTAATATAGCAAAAATTAAATGTTCATTAGAATAAAAATCACATACAATTTGAGCTTTGGCTTGAGCTACCAATGAAAATTGGAAAAAAACGTTCACATATACTTAAGTATAAAATTCAAACCAAAAAAGTTTGACTTAATGTATAATGGAACAAAAAATTCAGAAAAATGGGACATGAAGCAAATATTCAAACCGTAACACGGGTATTAAAACAAAAACGTGTTAACATCAGTTTGATACAGTTCTCGGATTGTTTTTCATAATAAAATTTGTGTAAATATGAACTCTTATCACATTCAACTGAGCCACCTAAAAAGTGGTGACAACCACAATACACATGAGCACTGAAGATGAAATGTGTAGCGACTTTCGAAAACAGCTGTACTGCTGTGTAAGTTGAATAAAACTGATGTTGACTTTCCTTTGTGCCTAGGAATAGTTATCATCATGTCCTTCTGAGATTTTAACTAAGAACAATTAACATATATATAAAAATATTAATATAGCAAAAATTAAATGTTCATTAGAATAAAAATCACATACAATTTAAGCTTTGGCTTGAGCTACCAATGAAAATTGGAAAAAAACGTTCACATATACTTAAGTATAAAATTCAAACCAAAAAAGTTTGACTTAATGTATAATGGAACAAAAAATTCAGAAAAATTTAACATGAAGAAAATATTCAAACGGTAACACGGGTATTAAAACAAAAACGTCTTAACATCAGTTTGATACAGTTCTCGGATTGTTTTTCATAATAAAATTTGTGTAAATATGAACTCTTATCACATTCAACTGAGCCACCTAAAAGGTGGTGACAAACACAATACACATGAGCACTGAAGATGAAAGTGTAGCAACTTTCGAAAACAGCTGTTCTGCTGTGTAAGTTGAATAAAACTGATGTTGAATTTCCTTTGTGCCTAGGAATATTTATCATCATGTCCTTCTGAGATTTTAACTAAGAATAATTAGCCTATATATAAAAATATTAATATAGCAAAAATTAAATGTTCATTAAAATAAAAATCACATACAATTTGAGATTTGGAAGAAAATATTCAAACGGTAACACGGGTATTAAAACAAAAACGTGTTAACATCAGTTTGATACAGTTCTCGCATTGTTTTTCTAATAAAATTTGTGTAAATATAAACTGTTATCACATTCAACTGAGCCACCTAAAAAGTGGTGACAAACACAATACACATGAGCACTGAAGATGAAAGTGTAGCGACTTTCGAAAACAGCTGCTCTGCTCTGCTGTGTAAGTTGAATAAAACTGATGTTGACTTTCCTTTGTGCCTAGGAATAGTTATCATCATGTCCTTCTGAGATTTTAACTAAGAACAATTAACATATATATAAAAATATTAATATAGCAAAAATTAAATGTTCATTAGAATAAAAATCACATACAATTTGAGCTTTGGCTTGAGCTACCAATGAAAATTGGAAAAAAACGTTCATATATACTTAAGTATAAAATTCAAACCAAAAAAGTTTGACTTAATGCATAATGGAAAAAAAAATTCAGAAAAATGGGACATGAAGAAAATATTCAAACGGTAACACGGGTATTAAAACAAAAACGTCTTAACATCAGTTTGATACAGTTCTCGGGTTGTTTTTCATAATAAAATTTGTGTAAATATGAACTCTTATCACATTCAATTGAGCCACCTAAAAAGTGGTGACAAACACAATACACATGAGCACTGAAGATGAAAGTGTAGCGACTTTCGAAAACAGCTGTTCTGCTGTGTAAGTTGAATAAAACTGATGTTGACTTTCCTTTGTGCCTAGGAATATTTATCATCATGTCCTTCTGAGATTTTAACTAAGAACAATTAGCCTATATATAAAATATTAATATAGCAAAAGTTAAATGTTCATTAAAATAAAAATTATACAATTTGAGATTTGGAAGAAAATATTCAAACGGTAACACGGGTATTAAAACAAAACCGTGTTAACATCAGTTTGATACATTTCTCGGATTGTTTTTTATAATAAAATTTGTGTAAACAGGAACTGTTATCACATTCAATGAGCCACCTAAAAAGTGGTGACAAACACAATACACATGAGCAGTGAAGATGAAAGTGTAGCGACTTTCGAAAACAGCTGCTCTGCTCTGCTGTGTAAGTTGAATAAAACTGATGTTGATCTTCCTTTGTGCCTAAGAATATTTATCATCATGTCCTTCTGAGATTTTAACTAAGAACAATTAGCCTATATATAAAATATTAATATAGCAAAAATTAAATGTTCATTAAAATAAAAATCATACAATTTGCGCTTTGGCTTGAGCTACCAATGAAAATTGGAAAAAAACGTCCTTATATACTTAAGTATGAAATTCAAACCAAAAAAGTTTGACTTAATGTATAATGGAACAAAAAATTCAGAAAAATGGGACATGAAGAAAATATTCAAATGGTAACACGGGTATTAAAACAAAAACGTGTTAACATCAGTTTGATACAGTTCACGGATTGTTTTTCATAATAAAATTTGTGTAAATAGGAACTGTTATCACATTCAACTGAGCCACCTAAAAAGTGGTGACAAACACAATACACATGAGCACTGAAGATGAAAGAGAAGCAACTTTCGAAAACAGCTGTTCTGCTCTGCTGTGTAAGTTGAATAAAACTGATGTTGACTTTCCTTTGTGCCTAGGAATATTTATCATCATGTCCTTCTGAGATTTTAACTAAGAACAATTAGCCTATATATAAAAATATTAATATAGAAAAAATTAAATGTTCATTAAAATAAAAATCACATACAATTTGAGATTTGGAAGAAAATATTCAAACGGTAACACGGGTATTAAGACAAAACCGTGTTAACATCAGTTTGATACATTTCTCGGATTGTTTTTCATAAAAAAATTGTGTAAACAGGAACTGTTATCACATTCAATGAGCCACCTAAAAAGTGGTGACAAACACAATACACATGAGCACTGAAGATGAAAGTGTAGCGACTTTCGAAAACAGCTGCTCTGCTCTGCTGTGTAAGTTGAATAAAACTGATGTTGATCTTCCTTTGTGCCTAAGAATATTTATCATCATGTCCTTCTGAGATTTTAACTAAGAACAATTAGCCTATATATAAAATATTAATATAGCAAAAATTAAATGTTCATTAAAATAAAAATCACATACAATTTGAGCTTTGGCTTGAGCTACCAATGAAAATTGAAAAAAAACGTTCACATATACTTAAGTATAAAATTCAAACCAAAAAAGTTTGACTTAATGTATAATGGAACAAAAAATTCAGAAAAATGGGACATGAAGAAAATATTCAAACCGTAACACGGGTATTAAAACAAAAACGTGTTAACATCAGTTTGATACAGTTCTCGGATTGTTTTTCATAATAAAATTTGTGTAAATATGAACTCTTATCACATTCAACTGAGCCACCTAAAAAGTGGTGACAAACACAATACACATGAGCACTGAAGATGAAAGTGTAGCGACTTTCGAAAACAGCTGTTCTGCTGTGTAAGTTGAATAAAACTGATGTTGAATTTCCTTTGTGCCTAGGAATATTTATCATCATGTCCTTCTGAGATTTTAACTAAGAATAATTAGCCTATATATAAAAATATTAATATAGCAAAAATTAAATGTTCATTAAAATAAAAATCACATACAATTTGAGATTTGGAAGAAAATATTCAAACGGTAACACGGGTATTAAAACAAAAACGTGTTAACATCAGTTTGATACAGTTCTCGCATTGTTTTTCTAATAAAATTTGTGTAAATATAAACTGTTATCACATTCAACTGAGCCACCTAAAAAGTGGTGACAAACACAATACACATGAGCACTGAAGATGAAAGTGTAGCGACTTTCGAAAACAGCTGCTCTGCTCTGCTGTGTAAGTTGAATAAAACTGATGTTGACTTTCCTTTGTGCCTAGGAATAGTTATCATCATGTCCTTCTGAGATTTTAACTAAGAACAATTAACATATATTAATAATTAAAACAACTGACTGTTGCTTTTGAGTCTTTATTAAGAACTGACTTTTTAAATCTAACTTAATTCAACTTGAACTTAAAATTAACAAAACGAATTTATGGTGAGAAAGAACAAATGTGCACAATAAGCACATTTACCTGTTGTTGCTTCATGCCGTAACAGTAGAAGTTTGTTTATTCAAAGAATCATTATTAAACTCAAAATCGCGATCAAAGAAATGCGCTGACGTTTGCGTCTGGTACTTTGTGGGAACGGAAATTATAAAAGATTACATGTATGTGATTTCCCCACCCTTAGTGTTTGCTCTCCGGGCAAATGGATCGGGGTAGTCTTTCAGTTTTAGTTCTATTTTGTTCTTTCTCACTTTACAACACTTAATTTTTATGGTTAAAATTACAATTATTATTAAAAGTATAACAACCAAACTTATAGTAGTACCCTGTGCTACGTTACTCTTAAATTCAATGTACTTAATGATTTCTCTATTCTTAATACTCTGGAGATGAATTCTTTCCAAAGTAAAGTTATTGATGTTCCTTGTAAAATTTACATAGTTCAAAGGTATAAGCACTCCATGACTAAATCTATGGAACAAATTTTCAAACACAAGCTCCTTTATTTTAATCGTACAGTTATCAAACTTAATAATACTATTTCCTTTAACAAAATATGGTTGATCATTACAATTGTGATCTATTTTGGCAAATTCAATTGACTTTGTCATAACAAGGCCCGCCTTAATTTCTTTAATTATTGGTTCTTTATTTATTCTAAGTTTACAATCATTATTTTTCTTGAAAGAATCTCTTACACAATTGTTATCATGGATCAAGAGGTTTTTCTTTACTATTAATTTTTCTCTGTTTTTGTATACCATATCACCCTGCACCAACACTTCTTCTATTGACAAGTCCAACTCCTCACAGCGATCATTTGGGAACGGTATAATGAGGGCTTTAAAGTATGTTTCCGTTGTAAACTTCGGAATTTGAAGCACGAAAACTAATTTATCTTCAAAAACCACCATACCCGTTTTGAGGTAAGGTAAAGTTTCCACTGTTATATTGTATCTAACCCTTTCTTCTTCAGTCAGTATGTCATGCGGCAATATGTTCTGCTTGCTCATCACAACAACGTCTGATATTTTTTCTATCTGTCTGTTCAGAATATTAAGATCGGCATATGTTTGCAAAACAAACCTAAACTTTTCCACAACATTCAGGGCTTTGTTTGTTCTAGCTGTAATATTTGACAAAAACTCATTCAATCTATTTTGCTGTTTGTTAACACTCCTCACCACAGTATCAAGATTCTTAATTAGTTCATTATTGATTTCCACTTGCTTGTTCATTTGGTCAGTCATCTGTTTTGCGTTGTCGTCCAATGTTGTCAGATGATTATAAATTTCCTTTGCGTCATCATCGTCCATTGTTCCCCATAACACCTTCAAAAACGATCCACCAATGTTAATCAGTCCTCTCTTTGCTCTGTTATTTCTATCGGAGTGTGGAATCAGTGTTGATAGAGCCGTTCTTGCCAGTCTAATTTCTCGCCGAATCAAGTCGATATCGTGTTCGTCAACGAGGTTAAGCTTTACCAAATTTTCCTCTATCTTTTCTAAGCAAAATTCGAAAACCTCCAAATCCACAACATGCAACACATTAAAGTATTTGTCCACCACCGCTTCAGGTTCCATTTTATAAATCACAAATCCATTATCTGGACTTATCTGATAAGTTTCAATTTTGTTTGCCATTGATCCTGCCACCAGCATCAGTATGATAACAGTGAAGAAGTTCATTCTGCAAAAACATTAAATCTGTTGTTTGAACCTGCGTTTCATTTGAGTTCTGTAGTATTTCTTATTTCTCTTATTACTAGTGTCTATTACATAACTACCGTCTTTCTTGAACTGTAAGAGTCTTCTATATTTGGGACTATTTTTCTGTATGTCTCTGTTCTGTACAATTGTATCGGTCAAGTTAAAATTTTTGTTTCGATTTTCGTTTAATCTATTAATTTTAAGAGTTTTTTCTCTCCTAAATTGTTCTGCAAGCTCTTGGATATTTTCTCTGTCGAAATTTTTCTCAATAAAATCAATTGGTCGCAGTTTAGTCGTCGAATGAATACTGTTGTTGTAAATTGTAATTATCCTATGTATCTTGTCCTCGGTATCTTCATCTGTCACCGTTGTATCAGCTGTAACAATTCGAATGTGTTCATTTAGTGTGCCATGTAGACGTTCGACATCCGCGTTACCCGTCTTGTGGTGAGCGGTCGTCACATGAGTTTCAATGCTATTTTCGGTCAAAAACAATTTAACAGATTCGTGAAGCATGCACCTATCATTGTCATAGACAAGTTTTCTCATTTTTCCTAAAAATCTTATTCTTTCTTTGAGTGCAGTTAGTATAGAAAGCCACGTTCTATCGGTTAGTCTATGTACTGTTGCGTATTTTGAAAATTTATCTATAGTTGTCAAAAACATCACGTTTCGAAATGGGAACCAAATATCCATGTGGACAATGTCGTTAAAACAGCCTGGTGATTCAGTCACCTGAAATGGAACCTTTGCAGGTCTTCTATCGAATTTAGCCAATTGACAAACTTCGCAATTATTTATAAATCTCGTTATTAAGTTCACCAATCCAGGGAAGTAATACCTAGACCTCAGCTCTCGAAATACCTCATTAATGCCCCGGTGATTGTTCTTCAAGTGTTCGTCTTTTATTATTTTTAAGGCTTCGTCTCCATCTGCAATTTCAATTAATTTTTTCGTGGATCTTAGCACTCTTAAATTTTTGTTATTGGAAAAAAATTGCACATAAACATCCTGAAGCCGTGCAAAAAGTCGATCATCTTCGCAAAAGATACACATGACGCCTTTATCTTTAAACACTTTCCTCAGTATCGTTAATATGTCACTATTATCAGCGAGTACAATAAAATTTTTTACTTTTCCATTCTTAATTTGCATAACGAATTTTTCTGCAGATCCCTTTCGGCAATGTAGCTGGTTCTTGTAAACATTAATCGGTTTTTCCGTAATATAAATACAGCAAGAGCTGTCCTCTTCTCCGCTATGTATGGTCGCACAATTCGAACTTGCGTCGTTTTGACCTTCCTCCTCCGAAACCAATTCACCATTATTTACTTCCAAATTTGGTAATCTTGACAAACCATCCGCCACATTTGTTTTTCCCTTAACATGTACGATATCATAATCAAATTCATTTAATTTAATTTTCCATCGTTGCAGTTTCAGATTTGGCTCTTTCAGTGAATCCAGCCAAATCAAAGGTTTATGATCCGTCTTAATAGTGAACTTTCTACCCCATAAATATTGTCTGAAGTACTTAGTTGCTGCTACTATAGCGAGCAGTTCTTTTTCTATAGTAGAATATCTACGTTCGTGTTCATTCAATGTTCTACTATAATATGAAACGACTTTTTCGGTTTGCATCAAAACAGCGCCAATCGCAAAATTCGATGCATCTGTAACAAGGGTGAATCTCTTTGAATAGTCAGGGTAGATGAGAATTGGGTCATTCATCAGGAGCCGTTTAAGTTTCTTAAATGCGTTAATGTAATCCCTGTCGGAAGTATTTATTTTTACACCTTTCTTCAAATACTTTGTCATATGATAGGCTACTTTCGAGTAGTCTCTAATGAATTTCCGGTAGTAACCAGTAATTCCCAAAAACGATTTAATTTCTTTTTCTGTCTTTGGTAGCTCTATTTTTTGGATTGCCTCTACCTTCTGAGGATTTGGTTTAATACCATTATCAGTAACCAAATGTCCCAAAAATTCAGTTTGTCTCTGCAAAAATGAAAATTTGTCGAGTTGTATCTTGAGATTAACCTCACTTAAGCGTTGAAGAATCAGCCTTAGCGAATTCAAGTGCTCTTCAATAGATGTCGAAAACACCAAAATGTCATCAAGATAAACGACGCAAATTTTATTTATGTAATCGCCAAGGACGTTGTTCATCATTCTCTGAAAGGTAGCGGGAGAGTTTTTTAACCCAAACGGCATCCTCAAGAATTCATAATGCCCTGTCGAAGTAGAGAACGCCGTCTTAGGTATATCCAGATTATCCACCTCTATTTGATGAAAACCCTTGGCCAGATCAATCGTGGTGAAGTAGTTACACCGTCCCAATTTGTCGAACATGTCCTCCATGTTTGGCATGGGGAATTTATCATCGATAGTTAAAGCGTTGAGTTTCCTATAATCAACGACTATACGCCACTTCTGAACGTTTGAGTTGTCTTTTTTTTTGGGTACTACCCATATAGGTGCATTATACGGGCTTCGAGAGGGTCTTATAATACCTTGCTTCAACATCTCCGCTATTTGTCTGTCAACCTCCTCCCTATGTACCTGGGGATATCTGTATAATTTGGTATATATTGGAATGTCGTTCGTGGTTTTGATTTTGTGTTTGACTTCATTGGTGAAAGTCAAATCGTCATTTTCTTTGTAAAATGTATTTGTGTATTTAAGAAGTAAACTTCTCAAGCTTTTCACTTCCCTTTCGTTAAGGTGGTCCACATTTATGTATTGCATCAAATCTCTGGACTGTATAGTGTTATGAAAAACATTTGTTTCTTCACCTGCCAAAATACCTGATTCATTAACAGAACGGTTGTAATATTCTTCCTCCTCCTTGTTAAAGAATAATTTAATTATGCCGTTTTCTGTCGAAATTACTCGGTCTTTGTAGGAAATATTGGCGTCAAGGTTCACTAAAATGTTATTACCTATGAGTCCATCGAATCTATCAGAGAAATTGTATTCTAAAAAGTCCACGTAAAAGTCTTTGAGTCCAAACTCTTTAAAAAGTGGTATTGTACACTTTTTCTTAATTATAATGTCATTTTTACATGCTTTAAGTGTTATATTTATGGCCGATTTCCATTTCTCATTGCATACTCCAGGATTAACAATGCTAAACTCTGCCCCAGTGTCTATTATAAATCTAAGTTTTCTAATGGGGTTATCGATAACTATATAGGGCATGTATCTGGAGGGCCCCTTGTCCGAAAATTTTGAAAAGTGTTCGAAATGTCCATTGGTTCAACTGCTTGATCCGGTTCATTTCGAGCATTTTGTGGCATTTGTAACCTTCGCGATTGTCCGGAAAAATTACCTCTACGTGATTGCGAAGATCCTTGCCCTACATTATTTCTATAATTATTTCCTAGATTCTGATTATTTGGCTGAAAACTATCCAATTGACGAAAGTTTCCGCCTCGTTGTGGATAACGAAAATTTCTTATTTCCGAATCATTTCTTCTATAGTTGTCAATATTACTGCTTTGAAATTGTTTCTTATTATAGCGATTTGCGCTATTGAGTGAGAGTCCGGAAAAATTTAAATAACCATTTTCTTCTATTATTGCATAAGCTTCTACCATGGTAGCTGGATTTCTACCAATGATTATTCCCTTTACTGGCTCAGGCAAGTTTCTTTTAAATGTCTCTAAAACCAGATTTTTATTCCTTGTAGCCTGAAGTGTCGTTAAGCTGTCATCAAGCAAGTAGGAATTGTTAAGTCTAACCAGAAGTTCATTTAATTTACAATAAAATTTGTTTAATCCATCTGTGCATCGACACAGAGTTATTTGGTCTAAAATTCTCTCTCTCGGTGTATGATCACCATGTTCCCTAATCAGCACTGCTCGTAATTCCATCCAGGTTTGGACTTGGCCATTCCTGGATAGAGAGTCTCTAGCCCTACCCACCAATCGGTCTTCTATGTAACCCAATAAAATTCTTTTCAGCTCTACTGTCAGGGGTTCCATAATGGAGGCTAATGACTCTATTCGCTTAATGAAGTTTGGTAGATCTGACGTATTTCCATTAAATTGTTGTATGGAACAAATACACTTCCTAGCTACCTCAAATTGATCCATTTTTTTTTCTTTTTTTTTTTTTTGTTATTGTTACTCTTTTATCTATTTTTTCTACTATTTCAAACTATTACTTCTAATAATTAACTTAAATACTATGTTAAAAATGTTACTTTACTTGTTAAAACTAATTCTGCTTCTTCTCTTGGTTGGCTTAAACTCTTTGCTTAGACTTCTGGATTTTAGAAGATGATTAACGTTGATGCTTCCTTCCTTCTTTTGGTTTAGATGATGCCTTGGGAAATGTTGGCCTCTTAGTTAGGATTTCTATGTTGTTGATCTCTTTTCCTTCTTGTTGACTTATTTTATTTTTTTAGGTAAAAGTCGTTTTCTTTCGCTTTATTATTATCTTTTCTTTTTTTTTGTGTGTTTGTTTGTTTTAAAGTTCTTGTTTATTTTGCTTACGAATTATTTCAAGCACGAATATATTGCATACTTCTGGCATTTGTTTAAAAGTGAATTCAAAAATTGTTTTTATTTTAATTTATTTTATAAGTTTAATAACTGTGTTTAGTTGTTGAGTTATTTTATGTTTTTATACTGCATTTATTTATTTTTTTTTTGTGCTTCTTTTTTATGCACCAATAGTTCTTAGTTTAACTTTCTTGTATTAAGTTTTCATTTGGGTTTTTTCTTAGTTACTTATAAATACCACACCTTAGACTTATAGCTTTCTATTTTATTTCACTGATAGTTTTTCCTTTCTTAACTGATCATTTCTCTATTTCGTTTACCGACTGCGCCATTAATAATTAAAACAACTGACTGTTGCTTTTGAGTCTTTATTAAGAACTGACTTTTTAAATCTAACTTAATTCAACTTGAACTTAAAATTAACAAAACGAATTTATGGTGAGAAAGAACAAATGTGCACAATAAGCACATTTACCTGTTGTTGCTTCATGCCGTAACAGTAGAAGTTTGTTTATTCAAAGAATCATTATTAAACTCAAAATCGCGATCAAAGAAATGCGCTGACGTTTGCGTCTGGTACTTTGTGGGAACGGAAATTATAAAAGATTACATGTATGTGATTATATATATAAAAATTTTAATATAGCAAAAATTAAATGTTCATTAGAATAAAAATCACATACAATTTGAGCTTTGGCTTGAGCTACCAATGAAAATTGGAAAAAAACGTTCATATATACTTAAGTATAAAATTCAAACCAAAAAAGTTTGACTTAATGCATAATGGAACAAAAAATTCAGAAAAATGGGACATGAAGAAAATATTCAAACGGTAACACGGGTATTAAAACAAAAACGTCTTAACATCAGTTTGATACAGTTCTCGGGTTGTTTTTCATAATAAAATTTGTGTAAATATGAACTCTTATCACATTCAATTGAGCCACCTAAAAAGTGGTGACAAACACAATACACATGAGCACTGAAGATGAAAGTGTAGCGACTTTCGAAAACAGCTGTTCTGCTGTGTAAGTTGAATAAAACTGATGTTGACTTTCCTTTGTGCCTAGGAATATTTATCATCATGTCCTTCTGAGATTTTAACTAAGAACAATTAGCCTATATATAAAATATTAATATAGCAAAAGTTAAATGTTCATTAAAATAAAAATTATACAATTTGAGATTTGGAAGAAAATATTCAAACGGTAACACTGGTATTAAAACAAAACCGTGTTAACATCAGTTTGATACATTTCTCGGATTGTTTTTCATAATAAAATTTGTGTAAACAGGAACTGTTATCACATTCAATGAGCCACCTAAAAAGTGGTGACAAACACAATACACATGAGCAGTGAAGATGGAAGTGTAGCGACTTTCGAAAACAGCTGCTCTGCTCTGCTGTGTAAGTTGAATAAAACTGATGTTGATCTTCCTTTGTGCCTAAGAATATTTATCATCATATCTTTCTGAGATTTTAACTAAGAACAATTAGCCTATATATAAAAATATTAATATAGCAAAAATTAAATGTTCATTAAAATAAAAATCACATACAATTTGAGATTTGGAAGAAAATATTCAAACGGTAACACGGGTATTAAAACAAAAACGTGTTAACATCAGTTTGATACAGTTCTCGCATTGTTTTTCTAATAAAATTTGTGTAAATATAAACTGTTATCACATTCAACTGAGCCACCTAAAAAGTGGTGACAAACACAATACACATGAGCACTGAAGATGGAAGTGTAGCGATTTTCGAAAACAGCTGTTCTGCTCTGCTGTGTAAGTTGAATGAAACTGATGTTCACTTTCCTTTGTGCCTAGGAATATTTATCATCATGTCCTTCTGAGATTTTAACTAAGAACAATTAGCCTATATATAAAATATTAATATAGCAAAAATTAAATGTTCATTAGAATAAAAATCACATAAAATTTGGGCTTTGGCTTGAGCTACCAATGAAAATTGGAAAAAAACGTTCACATATACTTAAGTATAATATTCAAACCAAAAAAGTTTGACTTAATGTATAATGGAACAAAAAATTTAGAAAAATGGGACATGAAGAAAATATTCAAACGGTAACACGGGTATTAAAACAAAAACGTGTTAACTTCAGTTTGATACAGTTCTCGGATTGTTTTTCATAATAAAATTTGTGTAAATAAGAACTGTTATCACATTCAACTGAGCCACCTAAAAAGTGGTGACAAACACAATACACATGACCACTGAAGATGAAAGTGTAGCGACTTTCGAAAACAGCTGTTCTGCTCTGCTGTGTAAGTTGAATAAAACTGATGTTGACTTTCCTTTGCGCCTAGGAATATTTATCATCATGTCCTTGTGAGATTTTAACTAAGAACAATTAGCCTATATATAAAAATATTAATATAGCAAAAATTAAATGTTCATTAAAATAAAAATCACATACAATTTGAGATTTGGAAGAAAATATTCAAACGGTAACACGGGTATTAAAACAAAACCGTGTTAACATCTGTTTGATACATTTCTCGGATTGTTTTTCATAATAAAATTTGTGTAAACAGGAACTGTTATCACATTCAATGAGCCACCTAAAAAGTGGTGACAAACACAATACACATGAGCACTGAAGATGAAAGTGTAGCGACTTTCGAAAACAGCTGCTCTGCTCTGCTGTGTAAGTTGAATAAAACTGATGTTGATCTTCCTTTGTGCCTAAGAATATTTATCATCATGTGCTTCTGAGATTTTAACTAAGAACAAGTAGCCTATATATAAAATATTAATATAGCAAAAATTAAATGTTCATTAAAATAAAAATCATACAATTTGCGCTTTGGCTTGAGCTACCAATGAAAATTGGAAAAAAAAACGTTCACATATACTTAAGTATGAAATTCAAACCAAAAAAGTTTGACTTAATGTATAATGGAACAAAAAATTCAGAAAAATGGGACATGAAGAAAATATTCAAACGGTAACACGGGTATTAAAACAAAAACGTGTAAACATCAGTTTGATACAGTTCTCGGATTGTTTTTCATAATAAAATTTGTGTAAATAGGAACTGTTATCACATTCAACTGAGCCACCTAAAAAGTGGTGACAAACACAATACACATGAGCACTGAAGATGAAAGAGTAGCGACTTTCGAAAACAGCTATTCTGCTGTGTAAGTTGAATAAAACTGATGTTGACTTTCCTTTGTGTCTAGGAATATTTATCATCATGTCCTTCTGAGATTTTAACTAAGAACAATTAGCCTATATATAAAAATATTAATATAGCAAAAATTAAATGTTCATTAAAATAAAAATCACATACAATTTGAGATTTGGAAGAAAATATTCAAACGGTAACACGGGTATTAAAACAAAACCGTGTTAACATCAGTTTGATACAGTTCTCGGACTGGACTCAACTGAGCCACCTAAAAAGTGGTGACAAACACAATACACATGAGCACTGAAGATGAAGATATAGCGACTTTCGAAAACAGCTGTTCTGCTGTGTAAGTTGAATAAAACTGATGTTGAATTTCCTTTGTGCCTAGGAATAGTTATCATAAAAATATCAATATAGCAAAAATTAAATGTTCATTAGAATAAAAATCACATACAATTTGAGCTTTGGCTTGAGCTACCAATGAAAATTGGAAAAAAACGTTCACATATACTTAAGTATAAAATTCAAACCAAAAAAGTTTGACTTAATGTATAATGAAACAAAAAATTCAGAAAAATGGGACAGGAAGAAAATATTCAAACGGCAACACCATATTAAAACAAAAACGTATTAAAATCAGTTTGATACAGTTCTCGGATTGTTTTTCATAATAAAATTTGTGTAAACAAGAACTGTTTTCACATTCAACTTAGCCACCTAAAAAGTGGTGACAAACACAATACACATGAGCACTGAAGATGAAAGTGTAGCGACTTTCGAAAACAGCTGCTCTGCTCTGCTGTGTAAGTTGAATAAAACTGATGTTGATCTTCCTTTGTGCCTAAGAATATTTATCATCATTTCCTTCTGAGATTTTAACTAAGAACAATTGGCCTATATATAAAAATAAAATTACTTTTTTTTTAAATTCGAAAATTTAAAAATTTTAGTTTTGAGCACAACCTCGTATGGACGGGCCCCAGTGTGCGACGGTCAGGCAAGAGCTTGGCGAAAGTCGAACACAGCCTTAGACCACCAAAACGTAAATCCAACAGTGAATCATGGAGGCGTTTCAGTCAGGGTCTGGGGATGTATGGCCGCAAATGTCGTTGGAAAATTGAAAATAATCGATGGCACTGTGGATAAGGCTATGTACATTGATATTTTGAAGGATATAAACCTCGCTAGTGTGGATATATTAGATTTGGGAAGAAATGCCATATTTCTTCAAGACAACGATCCGAAGCATTCTTCGAAAATGGCAAAAGAATGGCTACTTCAAAATGCCAAGCATAAGCTGTAGCATCTCCAAAAACCTTCCGACCTAAATTTTATTGAGCATTTATGGGATATATTAAAGCGAAATCTAAAAAAACGCCAAATAACATCAATTTAGTCCTAAAAGAAGCACTTATAGCGGAATGCAGCAAAATTACACCTGAAGTCAATAAAAAATTGGCACTATCCACGCCTTCTCGCCTAGCAGATGCAATAAAATACAAAGGATTATAATTAACTTGGCGTATGTGTGCTAATGTAACAATACCCAAAACAAAAATATTAACTATCTTGTTTTATTATATATAATTTTACGAGTGTGAACTATTTTTATGTTTATTTTTTAATATCTTATATTTTTAAATAAAACGAAACAAAAAGAAATAGTTATATATATATATATATATATATATATATATATATATATATATATTAATCAATAGATTTGTTTAAGTTTTTAGGTTATTCAATATTAATATATATATTTATTTCGATATTTCGCTAGCCTTTCCAGAAAAGTTAGTTTATAGCTTAATAAATCAGTATAAGAAAAATATAACAAATAATACAAATAATAACACAGAACCAAAATTATATAAATCCTTAATTTATATACCAGAAATGTCAGAGAGACTAGAGAAATCAAAAATATTTGATACTCAGAAATATAAAATGACTTTTAGAACATATTGCACAAACAATAAACTGTTCAGTAAAATGAAAGATAGAGTAGAAAAACGGGATAGATCAAATATAGTTTATAAAATACCATGCAAAGGAAATGGATCTGTCAATTGTAAGGAGGTATACATAGGTACAACAAAAAATAAATTTAACACCAGAATAGCAGGACATAAGAGTAATCAAAAGTATAGAAACATTAATTCTGAAAAAACTGCATTATCATCTCATCGTTATAAATTTAATCACTATCCAGACTTTGAAAATGCATCGGTTTTAAGAACAGAAAACAATTATAAACGAAGACTTCTGTTAGAAATGTTAGAAATTATTAATGTACCTGTTAGAGAAAGAATGAACTTTAAAATAGATACTGATAATTTAGCTCAGAATTATAGATATTTAATTCATAGAAACTAAGTTATTAGAATTAATTGTTTATGTTATTTTATTCACACAATACATATATAATATTTTTACATATGCATGCATGTTTGCAATTAAAAATTAATAATGATTATTATGTTTAATTGTTGCCCTGTATGCATGTGTTAAGATACTATATATTAAGATCATATTGATCATAGTTAATCTTGTATTATGTTAAAAAATTTTCTATATTAATATCAATTAAAAAACATTAAAAGAATTGATTGTTAACACATACACATAGTTTTAATTACATTATAATATATAAATAATATTTATAATATTTATGAATTTTGTAGTTAGTATGTTTTAAACTAATTTCTACTTTTTATACATTTTAGAGTTAGTATGTTTAATATATAAAAATTTTTGATTTGTGTTGTTAAAAAATTTGTATGTATTTATATAATTGAAAAGAAAAATTTTTTGACAATATAAAATAATTACCTGAAGAAGCTAACCGAAGGCTAGCGAAATATCGAAATAAATATATATATTAATATTGAATAACCTAAAAACTTAAACAAATCTATTGATTAATAAACGAAAAAAATCAGATATAATAATATATATATATATTTTTTTATTTTTTTTTTCTTCCTGAATTGCAATTAAACGGTCGTATGTATACTTTTGTAAGTCTGTGTACGTTATATCCGGCAGCTCGAGCAGATTGCTGCAGTCTCGAAATATTTTCCTTAATTTTTCGAACGTTCTACCTCAAATAGCAAATATAAAACAACAGCATTGCTCATTTTATTTATTTTATTAACACTAAATTTTTTGATATTTTCAATAAACTTACTTTATATATCATCCAAGAAATAATAATTAAAGTTGTAAACAATTATACAAATGTAAACAACAGATCATTTGAATATTGGTTTTATTTGCATTCGAAGATGGCAAAACCAATATTCAACTTCTATTTATTTTCTTTTTTCTTGGAATTATTTTTTTATTTTTAAACTATTTATGAAGTCTCTGTGAGGCTCTGTAATAGGTTTAAATGTGTCTCTTAGCTGTTCACGTGTTTCTATTTCACGTTTTATATAATCAAGCGTTTTCTTCAAGAGATTTCGGGTTGTAACCAACTCTTTTAAAACTTTTTTATCCATAACTAGAACAGTAACAGGCTATTAGATAATATTTGTTTTTTATAGAGTGGCGCAAGCTTAAATCATAATAAAATAAGGATATATACTTTTACTATCATTGAAACGGGCTTTTTTGAAAGAAAATAATGTGAAATTACTGTTTAAATATAATTTGTGGCAAGTGGTCGATATCGCTGGTACGTAGAAGGAAGTCCAAATTCCAGGTGTTCAGTTGTTTGTGTTTTTTTCGATGTAGACAAGTTACATAACCCCAAAGAAAATAATACATTTAAATCACACGATCTCGGTGGCTAATTATTTGAGCCATTATGTGAAATAACTTTTTCATTAAAAGTATCTTCGATTAAATCAATTGCTGCGCTCGCTGTGTTGTTCTTTTTTGAAATTGATAATTCATACTTCATAATTCTTAAAACCAAGACTTTATATTGCCACAAGAAACGCATAATACCCTGTCATTTTGGTATCTTTGCAGTGGAATATGTTAGAAATTGAAATTTCTTGGCAAACGTGTTTCTATTCTCATTGTAGAAAAATATGTTTAGCAATATTATTTATTGTTTTTCCCATAATACCGACGGAGAAAATTAAGAATTTTCTTCAACTCGTTTTAAAACATTAGGACATATTTTCCCCCGATCTACGTGGAATATCTCGAATATAAGAAGTTAGCTGTAAAATCGACGGTGTGTTTCAATGACAAGAGCTTTGTAGTTTATTCCTTAGAGCTGTTCGAAACTTATTTCAAAAGAAAAAAAAATAAACACATTTAAAAAAATCATAGCTTTTATAGATATGTAAAAATGTACCAGTTCTAACTCGCAGAATTCTAAGCTTAGTAGAACTCTTTGGAACGCTACTAGTTTGGCTAGAATGCGTCACATAATAACATTCACATCCGTAGAGATTAAGTGACACTAAAAGTTGCCAAGGAAGCTTCCAGTGAGCAATTTGTGTTTGGCAATTTACATACTAGGGTTGCCAAATGCAGGAAGCGAAATTATTGGACACCCACCAAAAATTTACTGGATGTAATAAAATCCTGAACGAATAAGAATCTAAGACGTTAGAAGTAGTGCTATATATATATAAGTTGCATTGTGTTAGGAATTGATGTTCTCCGGAATGCGTGAACCGATTTTGGTTCTGCAAAATTTATATGAAAGGTGACATCAATACCAAGGTTTTTATGTACATACGGTTTCTGTATGTGTATTGGTTCATTTTAGTGAACACTGCAATCATTTCGAAATATTTGAGTTAATATTTTGAAAAACTGAAACACAATTCGTTTTAAAATTCATTACAATTAGATTTTAGTCGACCAGATTTATTTATAACATTTACGTGTAATCCGCAATGGAGAAATTGAAAGCGCTTATGGATTTTAGCGTTATATCTAAAGTGTTTGGTGAAGTGAAGTGCTGGCATATTGTTGTGCAAAATATGATACACGGTCCATGCCCAGCCTACGTAGTATGCATGAGTACGCGAATAAGAAATCTGTTGAAGCTTTGGAAAGAACAATGAAAGATCTCCGACACAACTCAGAGTTGTTTGGTGGTTCGTCGATTGTATTTCCAGGCGATTTTAGGCAAACATTGCCCGTCATTCCTAAATCGGAAGCTGACGATGAAATTAACGCTTGTTTAAAGTCTTCATATTTATAGAGATTTGTTAAAATATCGACTCTCACTATCAACGTTCGTGTTCAGTTGCAGAATGAACCATCTGCTGATAAGTTGTCTAAGCAATTGCCGAAAATTGGGAACGGTGCAATGCCTATTGATGACAATGGATTGATAACATTGCCAAATGATTTTTGCCGTTTCGTACAGTCAAAAGGGGAATTTATTGAATGTGTTTTCACTTACATAACACAACAAATGTACATGCCATGCATGGTTGAGTGCCAGAGCAATTTTAGTGGCAAAGAACAAAAATATTACTGAAGTAAACATGGCTATACAATCAAAGATTCCTGGCGAAGTGGTGTTGTACAAGTCTGTCGATAATGTTACCAATGAAAAAGATGTTTTGAATTATCCAACAGAATTTTAGAATTCGTTGGACTTACCAGGATTGCCTCCGCATAATTTCCAATAGTAAGTTGGAGCCACTATTATTATGCTTCGTAATATCAATCAACCCCGTTTTTGTAATGGTACAAGACTTGCTATTAAAAGGTTGATGGCTTATGTAATTGAAGCTACTATTTTAACTGGAAAACTAAAAGGCGAAGATGTCTTCATTCCACGTGTCCCAATGATTCCGTCTCATATACAATTTGAATTTAACAACTTCAGTTTCCTTTTCGCCTTGCGTTTGCAATTACCATTAATTAGGCGCAAGGCCAATCTTTTGAAATTTGTGGAGTGAATTTTGTGCATCCAGTCTTCTTACATGGACAGTTCTATGTAGCGTGTTCGCGCGTTGGCAAACCATCGGTTTTGTATATTTACACCGAAAATGGAAAAAAAACAAATGTTGTATACAACAGAGCATTACATTAGCAGTTTATCACTTATTTAAATGAATTCGAATTAATTTTTTTTATTTATTTTTTGCACTACGAAGTGTGCAGGGGGTTCGCTAGTATTTCATAAAAAGAATATTCTACTAGAGCATGCCATTTGTCGCAAAAATCACCATTTTTATTACTTATTTTTGTAGGGGTATATCCTACGGGCTTTGTGGTCAATAATATCTCTAATCAAATATGAATAAAAATTATATCATATTTTCTTTTACCCAACGTTTCGTTTGTTTTTTACAAAGTTCATCAGAGGTTTTTTTTTATTATATTTGTTGTTATATCTAGCACAAAAAATATGTGTAAAAATTATAAAAGATAATTGAATTGGCTTGGTATATGACAAATCATTAACTTACGATTTTTGTACTTGTCAAATTATTTATTTTCAATATTTATTATCACAATACTGAAATAGACGATATGTAATAAATATGTATGTAAATTAATTAAACAAACAACTTGTTACAGCACGGCAAAAATCAATACTCTACTTAATTTACTATCACAGATCTTTAACTTATTTAAGTTATAGCAATTGAGTACTGGAGCTTTGTGTTATCCTTGTCTTCTTTATAATTCATCGTCCTGTGTATTATTTCTTGTATGCGTAAACTCTCTATAGTAAATCGTTGGTTTGTTATTTTCTCTTTGTTTAAAATTTTAACATTGGGTACAAGAATAAAAGAGCATAAATCGGACATCAAGAAAGGAAACGAAACGACAGCACTTGCACAGCATGCCAAAGAGAAATACTATAAAATTAATTTTAACAATGTTAAAATTTTAAACAAAGAGAAAATAACAAACCAACGATTTACTATAGAGAGTTTACGCATACAAGAAATAATACACAGGACGATGAATTATAAAGAAGACAAGGATAACACAAAGCTCCAGTACTCAATTGCTATAACTTAAATAAGTTAAAGATCTGTGATAGTAAATTAAGTAGAGTATTGATTTTTGCCGTGCTGTAACAAGTTGTTTGTTTAATTAATTTACATACATATTTATTACATATCGCCTATTTCAGTATTGTGATAATAAATATTGAAAATAAATAATTTGACAAGGACATAAATCGTGAGTTAAGATTTGTGATATACCAAGACAATTCAATTATCTTATATAATTTTTATACATATTTTTTGTGCTAGATATAACAACAAATATAATAAAAAAACCCCTGAAGAAGTTTGTAAAAAACAAACGAAACGTTGGGTAAAAGAATATATGAAATAATTTTTATTCATATTTGATTAGAGATATTATTGACCACAAAACCCGTTGGATATACCCCTAAAAAAAGAAGTAATAAACAATATAGATTGGTCACAAAAACAAAACCTTGATCACCATTATTTTTTAAGTTCCAGACTCAAATTTGTTTTCCATGCTTATGGTCACAATAAACATAAATCATTGTCGTTCTGAAATAAAGAAATCATAAAATATCTTTAATGGCAAAGTCAAAATAATAAAAACTTACAACTTATTTGCAAATATTTTCCCACAACAACAGCTCTACACACAATAAGAATTTTGGATAAATAAGCAAGCTGAATGCAGAGTTTGAAGTCGATAGGAAATTATCAGCGGCGACGGCTAAATCTCTTCTTAACCGTTTCAACTATCGGTTAACTGGGCGAAGTTTAAGCAAAACTTTTATTTTTAAAATTAGTTGTTTATATGTATATTTTAATTTTTTTTGTTACATTGCATTTTTTGAATTTGTTAGAGCCACACCTTGTAAAGAAAATAAAATTCTCATATTTCCTGGTCATACGTAATTTTTCCTGAACCCTGGAAAAGATCTAAAAAAAACTGGACAATTCAGGCGAGTTTAGGGCCTATGGCAACCCGAAAACATACATATATATGTGTATATTCATAAGCGACACAGTAACTTTCTCCCATAGTCCCCGTCCACATTGCAATTCTTGCATTTCTTATGCCTTCTTTTCTTTTCTTCTTATTATATTTTCTTTAAGTTGAATAGTGAGAATTGCAAAGCAAAAGAGAATTGCCGAGAACATGAACATCTGTACCCCTACCCAAGCTTCTCACCGCTCTGACCTAAAACATTCAAGAATTGCTGCAACAAAATTGCAAGTGTAGACGGGGACATATTGATGCAATCAAATAAATAGTAAGAGAGCAAGAAGGAATAAGTGAGACTCTGATAAACAAAACACAGTTAAAGTTTCTTATTCATATTTGATTACCTTAGATCTTGTTCCAAACTCAATTAACCGATTGTCATTAGAAGTGTATGTGTGCATTAATTTAGCACCATCTTCCCACGGCGGCTTATTGTAAATACCATCGACATCCGACATCAAAATTAGCAAATCCGCTTGAACTTCTGCAGCCAACATAGCAGACAAGCTGTCGTTATCTTTGATAGCAATTCCCTTCATCAAAGTCGGCAAATAAAGTAATAAAGAATATTGAATTAAAATTTATATTAATGCAGGGCTGGTGAATATGGATCTATATATGAAAAATGTGTTAGATATAAATTTTATGAAGAACGCTATTCCCCTGACGGGAGTTTTTTAGCTAACTCATAATGTGGTTATTTGAGACTAGCTCATAAAGTTACTAAAATATGATGTAGAAGTGAGCTACTTATCACACACAATAACATGACAACAGTAAGAAAAAAACTTGTTATATCGTCAGTTACGTTTTGTCATCAGTGGCTAGATGTTCAACTTACGTAAGTCTTTTCCATTTAAAATAAAAATAAGTAATAACTTAATCTAACAATTAATTTCAGATTCATTGTATGTTATCTTTAATGAAAGATGAAACTACGGAAAACTCTAACGAAGCTTCTTTCTTTGAATCATATTCTGGGAGGCAACAATGACGGAGTGGGATTTTTGGTGCTTTAAAAGGTGACATAATTATTGTACATAACTGATTATTTTAATTTTACCATTCACGAAAAACTGAAAGGGTATATGTAGGTTTGTCATTCCGTGTGTAATTTCTTTGATATCAATATGCGACCCCATACAGTATATATATATTCTGGATCATTATGAATAGCGATGACGATTGAGCGATGTCCGTCTGTGAAATCGGTTTTGTGATATTGAAAATCAGAAAAATCGGAAGGACGGTACCGGAGCTGGGAAGCTTACAGCTATTTCTCGACGCAAAATCAACACCAAAAACCAATTATTATTTTGTTTACTTGTAAATTGAACCTACAGGGTGGCTGATGAATATTGCTACATTAAGAAACTCAAATAACTTTTTTTCAGTGTATGGAATACATTTTTCTTTAATTCATGCTAAAGCTCATTCAATTTTATTAAATATAGTTTAATTTGTTTTAAAAATAATGCAATTTAAATGCCCCCTGCTCGTTGATGCATGTGCGGCATCTTAGCAAAAAGTTGTTCATTACTGCTTGGAGAGTTAACACAAGAATAGCCGCAATTGTTGCTCGAAAGGATTGCTTTAGTTCATTCAAATTTGTTGGTTTTGCTTTGTAAACTTCCTGTTTGCAATAACCCCACAAGAAAAAGTCAGGTACAGTAAGGTCAGGCGACCTGGGTGGCCAACGGAATGTGGAGTTTCTGGATATCAGCTTGACATAACAGGTTGGCTTATGTGAGGAGGTGCACCATCTTGCTGAAACCACACAGAGTTAAGAGAAATTCTCTTTCGGCGTGATTCTGGATAGAAAAACTCTCTCAGCATGCTCAAGTAACGGTCTCTAGTAACCGTAACGGGGTGACCATTTTCTTCGAAGAAGTAGGGCCCGACAATGCAGCGTGATGAAACTGCACACCACACTGTGACACGAAGTGGATGCAATTCCGTCTCACGGAGTGTCTGTGGGTTGGAAGTACTCCATATTCGACAATTTTGTTTGTTTATGTTGCCGTTCAAATCGAAATGGGCCTCGTCAGACATGAAAAGACAGTTCAACATGTTTCCATCCTGTCCTATGCTCGGCAAAATTGTTTACAAGTCTCATTATGGTCCATCTGCTCGGAGGATTGCCGCCAAATGTGCGCCTATACTCTCTTTGAACCGAAACTACGGACTCCAGTGCGTGATAACGGCGGACAATCCAAATTCTTGTTTCGGTGTCCCAGTTATCCATTTTTGTCATATCTAAGAATCAATCTGCAAAATAAAAAACAAAATGGACCACATTCATTAAATAGAAAAAAAGTTATTACATTTTTTTTTTGGTAGCGGCTTTCATCAGCCACCCGGTATTTTAAGCTTTGGGACTCCTCAATTGTCTATTTAAAACTTAAAAAAAAAACATTTTTGCGAGGGATGGGAAATTAATATTATTTGGCACATTCGGTATTTTGTGATATATATATATATATTAAAATTTTTAAATATTTTAAGATTTTCTTAATTAAAACCGTCTTACTACATTTTGATAGTAGAATCGAACCCATATAGTCTAAACTTTAGACTCTATAGACTTGCAAGAGTGTAACTGAAAGTATTAACAAAGCAAATCCACCATATACATATCTGTTATAAGTGAGCGAATAAGTGTAACTGATATGGTATGGTTTTGTTTTTGCATACTCAATCTGTTCATAAAAACAAGAGCGGTTATTTGTTGTTTTGCAATGAGTAACAATTTGTTTTGTTTTTTTTTTTCTCAAATAACTGTTGTACCACAAATATTTCAGATATAATTGTTAGCACCTAAAATAACACTGCTCTGTAAGAAATTATTTTTTTTCTCTTTTTTATATAAAGTTATATGGATTTTGATGCGGTAAACTCAAATCCTTTTCGGTTTTTTTCCATCAGGTTGGGATTTTTTTTATAGGCGTGACAAATGTTTTCCTCTAAATTAGTCAGGTACGTAGACATATTTCACCCAAACTCGCGTACGAGTTATCCGATTTTTAGAAGATGTGTAACAAAATTGTATTTATTTTGGTCTAATATAAATCTTCTCTATCTCCTATGATTTTGGAATTATTCAGAGATAAGAATTGTTTTTATTTTTGTTATGTCTATGAGTTTTATGTTGTTATGTTCAAAAATTGGATTTTGTATTTTTATTTTATAGCATCAGACTGAATTGTTTTTGTTAAAAAAAAAACTTTTTTATTATTAAAATTAATAAAACTTATTGTTGTACAATATTTGACTATATTAATTTTTTAAGAAACAATATGTCGGGCATTTTCGATAAATAATTTTTAGACCTGTTTTTATCTTGTATGATTAATATTGTTAATATTTACTTACTATTGCATTTGGATCAATGTTCTTGTTAATAACGAAATTAATTTGAATTGAAACGAATTAAATTCAATTTTTGGTAAAAAAAAAGCGTTTTTGGTAGATTTTTTTTATAATATGGTAGGAAAAGAATTTCTTGCGCGGCAACGTTTTGGCTGATGAGTAGAACTGCTTGAAATTATTTGCCAATGGTTTGCTTATTTTGGGTGTTTAACGCACACATAATATAAAGTAAATGTTTTTAAAGGGTTTTCATATATTTGTAATCAAAATATCTTAAAAAATCGTTTGTGAAAGGTATTTAAAATATATGTAATATTTTATAAAATAAATTAATATGCGAATTTCAATTATGAATTATAACAGAATGACTTAATTAACCTTATTTGGTTTTACCCCTATTGTGTTTTACAAGTTGATTTGTGTGACCGAATAAATTGTAACATTTCAAAGTTTTTTTTTATTGTTAAACAATTGTTTATAAAATTACTTGCAATAATATAGGTAGGACGTTTTCATTATTGTAATCTTATATTGGAAATTACCAGCACTTCATGTTTAAAACAATATTTTTAATGCACCCACAATCAAACTGTTTTTTTTTCTGAAAGAATTAAAAATATAGAAAATAATTGTAACATTCCCATGTTTTTAAAGGGGGTTTCCGCTTTGAAACCTACCAGTAATAAAATGGAATATAGGAAATTTATTTCTGAATATACCCTCAATAAAACATTTTTGGATTTTCCCAATTATGTATTGAAAAAAATAAATTGAAGGAAATTGAGAATTTTTTCTAAGAAAATAATAATATGTTTCACTGCTATGTCAACACATGTTTTGAGAGTCGTGACATAATTTCACCTACCTTCGCAGAAGAATAAAATTTTGAGTGCTTGATGTTTTAATTTGTTTTCTATCATTCTTGTACAATAAGTACTTATTGTAAAACCTGAATTATCTGTTATATTTGTATGCGATAAAACATAGGATAGCAAATATAATATATTCATTCTCACTTAACTTACTCACATCTAACCCAAAAAAGAGAATAACAATACTACTCATAACACAAACACAAAAATACTTATCAATACGCATCAGCAACGGAAACTTGTATGTTAAGTTATAACCAGGGCAAGTTTTTTCAAGCATTTTTCTGGAAAAGCTTGATTTCGCTTCTTTTGTACCTTTTTTTGCAAAATTGCATTATTTGATACACTCTGCTTGAATTTGCTTATAATGCAATTTGGCAGCCCTTGAAAATAATTTTTGAGTCTTTCTATTGCAAATAAAAAGCAAAAGTGTGTTTGTCCTTTTCTCACACATGCAATTTTCTATTCTTTAACTCTTGACATTGCTAGCATTTGTTAATGTGTAGTTGTGCTTCTGAAAAAAGCAGTTAGTTTCTGGTTAACTATTGTAATTTATTTAAACTGTGAACAATTTTCTGTGTAACCAAAAATGCCTAAGGGAACTAAAAAAGAATTTAATGCTCGTATTGTAAGAGAAGGAGTGTTTAAGGCTGATAGTTCAATTCTTTTTTGTGTGCTTTGCAATTGTACAATTTCTGGATGCAAAGTATATAACGTTCAGCAGCATTTAGGAACGGCTAAACACAAAAAGTTCGATGAAAAAACTCAAACAACTCCTTCACAATCATTGTTGACAAGTTACTCAAGTGACCCGAGTATAAACCAATTTAGCATGGAATTATGCCAAACATTTTTGGCAGCAAATATTCCATTACATAAAATAAATAGTTCAGACGTTAAATCTTTCTTGGAAAAGTATACAAAACATTCTGTACCACCTGAGACAGTTCTACGAAATAAATATGTACCCACACTTTATGAAAAGTATAATAAGAAATTGCAATCGAAAGCTTTTAATAAAAAAATCTGGGTTTCTTCAGATGAAACAACTGATAGTCAAAAACGCCTGGTTGCAAACTTTGTTTTTGGCATATTGGATGAAACAGAAAAAGAAAAGTCTTATCTTCTGAATTTGGCACACGTCGAAAGAGCTAACAATAGCTCTATGGCAGCTTTTTTTACAGATAGCTTGCAATTATTATGGCCCAATGGTATGTGTTTATACAGTTCAAATTTCATGACCAGGTTCTAGTTTAAAAATATTTTTTATTTAAACAGGTATTGAATATAAAAACGTTATGTTGGTTGTTACTGACGCGGCACCGTATATGGTTTCTATAATGAAATCATTAAAAATTTTATACCCGCAGATGCTTCACGTTACGTGCCTATCTCATGGACTGCATAGAGTTGCAGATTTCATACGCTTGCACTTCGTAGATGTAAACTCCCTTACTGCAAATTGCAAAGCTGTTTTTCTTAAGGTATGTAATACATACATACATACTATGTGTGGTATATATGTACATATGTATATATACTATACTTATATACATATGTATATTTTTAATATGCTTAAAACAATTTTAATTCAATCATGAATCTCTAGGCACCATCTCGGATTGGTTTATTGCACGATATGTATCCAAATATAACCGACCCCCCCGCTCCTTGTATAACTAGATGGGGTACTTTACAATGTGTTAAATGCACTCTCCGATGATGATGCGGAATCAATATGTAAAGCAAAAACTCTATTTAAAAATTAATCTTTAAAATCTGATCTTGCGTACATAAAATGTAATTTCGAATGTATTTGCCGAAGTATAATCAAACTAGAAAGAAGAGGACTTTCTTTAAAAGAAAGCTTGTCCATCATAGAAGAAAAGATGAAAAATCTTGAAAACAAAATATTTTTTGAAAAGTTCAATAAAGTTATGAATCGAAACGTTGGAATTCAAACATTAATTAAAATTAGAAATAATATTTTTCTAAACAAAAGCGAAGCTGATGAATACATTGATTCGCTATCTCCAAGCGAATTATTGTTGTTTAAGTTCGCTCCTACTGCATCCAATGATGTAGAAAGAATTTTTTCAATATATTCTACAGTTTTATGCGATAATCGAAGATCTTTCCTTTTTGAAAATCTAAAAAAACATATGATTGTGCTTTGTAATCAAAAATTATTTCAGTAAAATAAATGAAAAGTGGTTACATTGTTTAATTTTTGGAAGCTTATTTGAGCTTTTTTTGCTTATTCTTGGGCTTATTTTGTGTTTATTTTGCGCTTTTTTGCTTGCTTTTTTTCTTTAATTTTGTGCATATTTAAACTTGCCCTGGTTATAATTGTGCACTTCTTTAATATCGTCACGACCTTGTACTTTTTTCACTGTTGCTTAGTGTTATAGATTCAATAGAAGTGCGTCATGAGTTAGCTGTAAGTTGTTTGGTGATTTGCTAGACTCTTATAATTTGACTTAAGGCGAATATACCATAGCTAGCTGAACTATGACTTTGATTTGATAAAAAAATTATTTATTTCTAATTTTTTATCTATTGCATATTATTAAAAAAAAATTACTCACTAAAAATATCATTAACTTCGCTTTTTACTTAGTTTTATTGCATTTCTTAATGCTTTTTTTGGTCGTCTTCACCATTACTACGAATTGCATCTAGTTAATGACAAGAAATTAAATAAGGAAAATAAATTTAAAGTAATTCATTAAGTCACATAATTATCTCAACTTTTAAAGCACCAAAAATCCTTTTAAATTTTTTAACAGGCACCTTGCCATGCACTCCGTGAATGTTACATCCCTGAATTAGATCCAAAGAAAGAACCTGAAATTATTTCTTATATTAAATAATTACTTATTTTTATTTTAAATTGAAAAAGACTTACATAAGTTGAACCTCTAGCCACTGAGAACAAAACGTAATTGACGGAATAACAAGTCTTTTTTCCTTTCTTTTGTTTTGTTTCTGAGCGTAAGAGGATTTTTTTATTCTCTTGTGCAAAAATGCTAAACTTCTCTTGATGGGAATTTTACATGCATACAAATATAAATGTTTGTTGATTTCTTTGAACATTATAATCTTAGAAAGAGCAACGACATCTGGCTCACATCTGCATCAGATTTTAGTTAGTTTATGACCTAGTGTGAAATGAGTTAGCTTATTATCAACTATATCATGAGCTATACATATATCTATATATACTAGGCCGCATAAATATGCGTAGAGGAACAAAAACAGAAATTACATGCTTGCATCTTACACAAAACAATATATATTTAGGCTAATTTTCTTTTGTTAAATTCTTTTATATTTGAGAGAGTTAATACATAAAAAAATTCAAGTTACGATATAACAAAATATAAAAATTTACAAAAAAGTAAACAAATTTCGTTTGATAACTATACAAAAGTATGCGTACATATTCAATTGCTTATAAAATTTAAACGTGAAAAGGGTTTCAGTACGAAGTTGGATGTCCATGGAGCTTAAGAACTTCGTTTAAACGTTTTGGCATTGACATTACAAGTTTTTTTTGACGTTATATAGCAACCAAAGTCTTGTATTATCCGCAGTGTGCTTTGGGTCATTATCTTGTTGAAAGAGATAATCATCCCCAATACCTAGTTTTCGTGCACTTTGCTGCAGATTACTTTTCAGGAATTGTAAATAGACCTTATGATCCATCTTTGATGGAATAAATTCCAGATTTCCCACGCCTTTGCTGCTCATGCAGCCCCATACCATTACGCCACCACCACCATGCTTGACTTTGTCGGCCTTTTATGCCAAATATACAGAACTTACTCTTATCAGTCCACAAAACCTTATCCCAAAACTCTTGAGGCTTGTTTATGTGCTCCTTTGCAAAGGCAATTCTTTTGTGACGATTCTGTAATGAAACAAGGGGCTTCTTTCTAGCCACATGACTTCGGTAGTTCGCGTTTTTCAAAATTCTACGTACAGTATCCAGGAAGACAACCTTTTTAAATTGGCTGCTTAAGCTATCAACAATTTTTAATGCTGTTAAACGAGGATTTTCTTTAATAGATTTAACTACAACTCTTTTCTCCCTATTAGTTAGCTTAGGCCAGCGACCTGGGCGGGCCTGGACGCTAAGTCACCAGTTTTTTATAGTTGTCCACTACTCTTTGAACAGAAGAATGACATCTTTCAACTATTTTGCCAATTTCTCTCAAAGTTTTCCCTTTTTTCCAAAGATGTATGATGATTTTCCTTTCAGCAACATTAATTTCTTTTAATTTAACCATTTTATCGGAAATTTTATTAAAAAAACTAGGAAATTACTTGTCTGATCAATTTTAGGTACTTAACACACACAACTTGTTAAATTATTTTAATAGAAACCGTTATAACATAGTTACTTTTTTGCCATATTAAAGTTTTTGTACCCTCACACGCTTGGAAGATGTGCAAATGCAAAACAAAGATGTCCAACATTATGTCTACACATAAGCCCATACGTAGCAAATAGTTTTAGACATTTACTTAAATAATTTGATATAAAAATTGTATGTCAAAATATATTTTACGCTATGTACTCATATTTATGCGGCCTAGTATATATATATATATATATATATATATATATATAAATTTTACGTGACCGTCTTTATTTATTAACTTAAATTATTGTTTTATATTTTAAATAAAGCTATAGTTGTTTGCAGCTATGTGATCAACGATTACTCACGATCTCAAGTAATTTCTCTTAAAACTATGAATCAACGAATGTTGAAAACAATGTTCTTTCTATTAAATCAATTATGAAAGATTCAGATTACATGATTTAAAATGGTAAGTATGATAAGATTCATATTACAGTTGATTATAATAAGATTCATATTGCATGAAGCGAATTAGTAAGTTTCATTATATACGAAAGATTCACATTACAACAGTTTATTATAAGATTCATATAACAATGGGACACTTAGTCACCATAACACTGTTGGATAAAACTCTTCCGGACGAAGATTGGTTCCCGATTTCTGAAGAATTTTTGGGAAACGATACAATTGTTTTCTTAGATTTAAATTTAATGCCCCAGCACCAACGAACAAAGTCGTTACAATTATGATCACAATGTAAATGGTTATATAAGCGGTTTTTTTTTTGGTTATTTCTTAATTCATTTATATTTCTAATATGTTCATATGTTATGTTTTCTAATGTTATATTTTTCTTTAACATTTATTTGTATTTCCTTAAACAAACTAGGTATTATTATATTTTCAGCATTTTTATCGTACCACTTTTCTAGTATCTGTATTTTGCATTCCTCTATTCTAATAAGAAAATGTCCCATCAAAGTTATGGGCATATCATTACATCTTTCATTTACAGTTATATTGTTCATATATATGGCAAAAATTAAATTAGAATTTAACTCTATTACATTTTTAAACGAATTTTTTCTTTTATAATTTTAGTTATTTCTTAGTTATTTCATATTTGGGTAATAGTATTTTCTTTTCAATTCCTAATATGCTTTGTCAATCCGAGGGTGATTATTTTCATACTTTTGATGCCTCATAAAAATTTCTAACAATTTCTCTTTTTCTACATTCTGTAGTAGTGTATAAGTTCTATATATATTTGCAAAGGTCTTTCCGTTATTCCAATATGATCTAATCCGTCATCTTGAGCGCTGTGTGCTGTTAGTACCGGAGAATTTTGTCTTTTTTCTCTTTTCGTCTTTGCGGTTCTAAAGTATTTCTATCCACAATTTTAAAATCCACTTTTTCTCCTTTGTGTTTTCTTTAGAAATCTCTTCAAACCTACCTTGCTCTCAAAATTACCATTGCAAAGTTTACACTGAAAAATGTGTGTACCATGCTTATGCTTTACGTGCTGATTCAAAACATAAATTTTGCACATTTCTCCACCTTTGATAACGCATCCGCGACTTTATTTTCTTTTCCCTGTACGTGGCCTATATCAAACTCATATTCGTTGAGCTTGATTTTCCACCAAATCATTTTTGAATTTGATTCTCTTAAACTATACAACCAAATTTGTGGTTTATAATCTGTATGCAATTTAAGCTTGCTTCCATACAAATAATGTCTGTATTGACCACAAGCCCAAACATCAGCTAATAGTTCTTTCTCTATTACACTGTAATTGATTTCGTGTTTATTAAGAGTTCTCGAAGCAAAGACTAAAGAACCGTTTTTCTGAGACAACACAGCACCCAATGCAAAGTTGCTAGCGTCAGTTGTAAGCGTAAAATCCTCTTGAAAATCAGGGTACTGCAATACCAAATCTGTAGTTAATATCATTCGCAATTTTTCAAAAGACTTTCTATAATCGGTGTCATTTTCGTTGGTCTACTCGTCTTTTTTAGTCTCAGACTTAAAAGTTTTGCTATTTTGGCATAATCTAGGATAAACTCCCTGTAATATCCGCTTAATCCCAGAAATGCTGGGAGTTGTTTTAATGTTCTTGGAATAGGAAATTTTTTATACACTCTACATTTTTAGGATCTGCCTTTATTCCATATGATGTCACAATGTAACCCAGGAAATTTGTTTCCGATTTTAAAACTCACTTTTATTTAGTGATACTTTTAAATTAGCTTGCTTCAATGCTCCTGAAGGGAAGTACCGAAAATCAATATATCATCCATATAGATGACATTATTTTATTAATATATTTTCTAAGCACATTATTCATCATTCTTTGGAATTATGGTGGAGCATTTTTTAACCCAAATCGTCAATAGTAGGTATGAGGTATTTATCTTCTCTTGTCACAAGATTAAGCTTTCTATAATCGAACACTATCCTCCAATCCTTTTGTCCAATTTTGTCCTCTTTCTTTGGTACTACCCAAATTGGGAAATTATAGGGTGAATCACTTGTAGTGATTATACCTTGTTTTAACATTTCATTTATCTGTTTCTTAAGTTCTTCTCAATGAACTTCTGGATACCGGTACGATTTTGTGTAAACCGGTCTATCAATATTAGTAGGGATCCTGTGTTTCACTTCATTTGTGAAAGTCAGGTCGTCACCCTTTTTATAAAATATTATTCAAATGTTTCAGTCTCAATTGTTCTTCTATACCCAATTCATCAAGATGATGTAATTCGGGATAATTTTTTATAACCCTCAAATCAAAGCTAATTCTCTCGTTATAATTTTCTTCACTTTCTCCTTCCTGTAGGCCATTCTTCGAAATCATCGCCTCGTTTTCTACAATCAAAATCCAAGCTGCCGTTTTTAAGTTCATTTGTTGTGCCAATGAATATACCGAATTTCTTCGAAAATGACTTTCTCTAATCAGGTTGTCAGCAGAACCTGTATTAATTAAGATTTTGGTTGCATTGCTCCCTCGCTTAAATAGAACATAGGGCAATCCATTTTCGGTGGGTCCTCCATGGTGAAGGCTATTTGCTGAAACTTTTGTGTTTTTTTTTATTCATATAATGATTCTGTCTTCGTGTCGGTCCACTAACCTAAATAGGTTCCGGACTCGGATAATCGCTCCATCATAAATAGTGGGGTAGAAATCATTGTGTCCATAATTCTTTTTCTGATTATAATTTTATTTTTGTGTTTAATTAGTTTTTGGGATTTGGGAATCCTATTTTGACTATTATATTGAAATTTGCCTTAATATGAATCTTTCCAATAAGATTTTCTTGTCCAAGGCAACCTCCAAGAATAATAGCACAAAGGACTGTTTTTAAGTTTTATGGTAATTTATTTATAAAAACTTTTAATGCTACTTTATTATGAGCTATTTCTAACAATTTACATCTGATTTTTGTCTTTGACTAAGCAATTTTGTACAAACAAAATTAAGACAATTTTGTTTGTACAAAATCGTAACACGTCTTCCCTGTATTGGGCACCTCTCAGTTCCTCATACAATATTTTGGCTGAGGTCAAACCCACGAAATTGTATTCCAACTGATTTTTATTTCCGCCTATCTTGAAAGATGTGGATGTATTTCTAAAACTATCTTAGCCTTACGTCGTATCTTGCCCTTTATTGCAGACAAGGTCACTCTCTATGGAATCCTAAGGAGTCAATATCGCTTCCTATTGCTTGCTGATGTGCTTGTTGCTGCAGTTGTACCAGTCGTTGTTGAAGTTGCTCCTGTAATGTTGTAATTGTTGCCGCTGTTGTTGCAATTGCTTCTGTAGCTCCTGTTGTTGATGATGATCCATCATGGGAATCTTTCTGTTTCCGTCAAATAAGCTACCTCTTCTTCGGTTACCACTTTCAGGCTGCTCAAAACAATTCGTTGCTTGATGACACAAAATATATGATACAACAATTTTATACTAAATCAGGTTTCACAATGTCGTTTTTAATAAACAATTAAAACATCATTTAAAAACAAAAATCAAAACATCTGCTTGAAACAGTGATGGCACTTTCTTTTTTGGGTTTGTACAGAAAACGTACGAAATTGTATAAATAGTACAATATATTATTTTAAACTTGTGATCGATGTAATATCTTCATTATATGTATAGCTAAATTATAAACTTTATTAATACATTTATTTTATAAGGGTGCTACTGGCTGAAGTAGTGAACACAAGACTATGATGCATTAGATCCCGAGATTGACTTCGTCCTCAGTCATGAATATGGTTTCGAATTTTTCTGACCTACATTAGTGCAAGATTTTGTTTATTGTAATCAGGTTGTCTCAATGGCATAGCACTGGTCATATTGGCCTGCATGTACATACATAAATTACATATGTAGTAATATTGGTACCGCATAAATTTATGCCCATACGTTCATATGTATATCTGCATATACATACGTATGTATAACATTAACCTATTATTGTACAAATAAAACAATTTTTTTTTAAGCTTAAGGTCTTTATGTTATATATATTATATATATATATATATATATATATATATATGTATATATATATATATATATATATATATATATAATATAAGGACCTTAAGCTTAAAAAAGAAAAATTTTTATTATTTATTAAAAAAGATGTAAAAAAATTAGCAAAAAAAAGCATATTATTGTACAAAATATATTCACAGTCTTTTGTGTTTTATAATGTAAAAGAAGCAAATTAATATATTGAATATGCTACGTATATCTACAAATGTATCAACTAATGTTCAAATATCAAACCAAACAAGAACAAAAAAAAAAGCTTTTGGTCCGCACTCTCATTCAACATACATACATGCCATCACTCTTGCGTATTTCTGCGTAAAATTCCATTTTCTGTAGTTTGGCTGCGCTGCGTTTTTCAGCGTTTAAATAAGCATTTTCACAATTTGCCGTGTAACAGATTGGATCAGCTAATGCGTTTGAGCAGCGTTTGCGATTTCAGCGTCTCGCTAATTGTACTTTCAGACTACGTGATTTAAAATGGTAAGTATGATAAGAATCATGTTACAATTTTTTATAATAAGACTCATATTGCATGATTCATAATACAATGGTTATAAGATTCATATTCCAATAGGAAAACGTAATAAACGGTGCGGAGGGATGGATATTGGCATTGTTGGAATTATCGATTTTGCGGATTTTTCAATCACAATGTCGCAGAGGTAGAGTGAGTATCGCATGTTCGCTTTAAAAACATTTTTTTCGAGTAATGATTCTTACGTAATTGCTTGTCGTCAATTTTGTTCAAAGTTCGATATTCAGCGAATAAGTGATAGACCTAGTGTAATTTTACAAAACAAAATATCAATTAGCGTGCTATTCACAATAATTGGGTACATTTCAAACTCAGCTAGTGTCCTTTAATTCGGTAACAGTATATATGTATATATATATATATATATATATATATATATATATATATACGATATATATATATATATATATATATATATATATATATATATATAATATATATATATATATATATATATATATATATATGTATATATGTATATATATATATATATATATATATATATATATATATATATTTATGAATGTTATGAATATCCCACGTCCATGGCCCAACCGCTCTCTAAGGATTCCTGAAAACACTGCACTGGCTGAAAATAATTTACGTGAAAACCATAAAATTTAAAAAAATGTTCATCCTTTGAAAATTTAAATTGTTCAAGAACTGAAATAAAGTGGTTTTGGTGAAACGTTTTTGAAGCGTTTTCGCACTGTAAATCTCACGAATATGAGTGACGAGCAGTGTTGTCAGAATTTTTAGGGACAAAATCTGCAAAATTTAACAATTTTTCAAGAAAAAATCTGCACTTTATTTTTAAAATCTTCAAAGCAATTTGCAACACAACTTTTTTATATTTCACTCAAACAAAGTTATGATTTATTAAAAAAAATTATGCATACGTGTGTACATTTTTGAACTTAAATAAATAAAATAACGAAACAAGTAACAAATTCAATCGTATATACACATGTATGTACATATGTATGTAAAGCTGGATTCATCCATATTTTCAGAACGATATTGACGTTCGACAAAATTTCTAGTTTTTTGAGAGTATGCTCTGAAGCAATTCACCCACTTTGCGCATTTGTTCTGCAACATCAAGGCTACCATGTGAAATAATTTTGTAAACTATGTGTCTGAGTTTTACAATTGGGCAATATCACTACTTATTTAATTTTATTTATAACAATATTCACCAGTTATATATTTTTTAATGCAAAACAAATGCTCCGTATTTTATTATATACACAAACAATACGAAACAAGTGTGTTGTTATACATACCCAAGTATAAAACAAGTTCTGTATTTTACTATACATATGTACATTAGGGTGACAGCCAAAATTTTTTTCGCGAATTTTAAAGCTTTTTCAACGGAATATTGTGCCAATAGGTCCAAAAGTTTTGTGACGAAAATTTGAGCCAAATCGGACAACGTTTTCTGGACGCGCATCCAGGTCAAAGGTCAGGTATTTTCATATTTTACAATATATACGAAATAAATTTTTTGAACTCGTTTATTTTTTTTCAATATTTAATGAAAAAATGTGGATTTATATATTTTCGTGAAAAAAATAGTAAAAAGAACTTTTTTGGTAATTAACCTTTCCTTTATGTCAGGAAATTAATAGATGCTTTTATTCAAAAATGCACTATTAAAGCTTTAAAATTTAGATTCTACATGTCAAAAATTTTAAAATTGCTAATTTCCTAGACAACAACCATTATTTTTAACGGATTCTAATGATAAATTTCAAGGCCTACTAGATTTTTAAAATACGACTGAATTATGTATTTCCCCAAAAATTATATAAATTGCATTCAGTCGTGTGAATTACTTGTATAAAGTGCTTTTGGTTAGAGATTTTTTGTGAATTTGGTAAAAATATATAACAATGCCCTCGTTAAGGGAAGAAATATTTTTAATAGGCTATTCAAAACACCAAATAGTTGGTTCTAAACTTCCCTCGAAGGGGGACTGCCTCAAAGTTTTTTTTTCATAATATGAGGACAACGAAATTAACTGCAAAAGATAGTGCTGATCTTGTGGTAAGAGAGTGTATAATTTTTTGGGAAAAGGCCCGTATTCCTGTTCACGATTTGCACTGGTGTACAAAAAAAATTTTGCGTCTGTATGAGGAATGGAAAGATTTTAAAAAAAATATATCTAGAGTGTCCGACATTCATAAAAACAGAAGAAAACTGTGGAGCGATAATTTAGGCGATCTCTTCGATATTGCTCGTACCGATGCACTGGAACTAATAGATTTAGAAGAAGACAAGCAATTTTTAATTAAACAAAGAATGAAAGGTCGCGAAGGTTGTATGTTGGGAGTCGACTGTAATCTAAAAAAAAGAGGAAAAAAAGAAATCGCAAAAAACAAGAAGAGTTGCGTAAAAAATTAAGTGACGAACTACCATCAACTTCATCAGGTAAAAATTTAATTAAATGTTAAATAACGTTGTTTTAAATTTTTGTTGGAAGTACTGCACTGTGACAAAATTTATTTCAGCCTGCAATATGATTGAATTTTCCGCGTCTGAAGATGCTGCAACATCAGAGGAAGAATATTCTGAATGTTCGATTGAGGCAAAACGTTTTCGCAGTACTTCTTGTACGAAAAAGCAAAGTGTCTTAACGTCAAGACTAGCTGCAGTTTTCGACAAGTTAAAAATAAGTCAGAGAGATGCTGTACACTTATTGGTTGCAGTTATTGACGCCGTCGGACTTAATACATCCGATTATATTTTAAATCGAACCTCCATAAGTCGGGAAAGAGCAAAGTGAAAAAATTATAGAAAAGTTTACTGCAAGTGATCAACCTTTGACCATCCATTGGGACACTAAACTGTTATCGACAATAACAGGAAAATCAGAAGACCGTTTGGCTATAATTGCTACGGCTCCAGGCCTAGAGCAAATTATAGATATGCCTGATATTCCCTCTGGGACTGGAGCGGAAATTTCTTCTGCAGTTTATGATGCATTAGAAGACAAACATATTTTGGAACGAACGGAGGCGTTTGTTTTTGATACAACATCATCCAACACTGGTAGATTGAAAGGTGCATGTGTGCTTTTGAAGAGATCAATTGGAAGAGAAATTCTATTTCTAGGCTGCAGACACTATATTTTCGAAATTGTTTTGGCAGCAGTTTTTACGGAGGCCAATGTTGGAGTGTCTTCTGGACCGGACATAACGATTTTTAAAAAATTCAAAAAACATTGGCCAGAAATAAATACAGATAGTTTTGTGCCAGGAATAGCTCATCCACGAATTATGGAAATTATAGGCGATAATGTTGGTGAACTTTTAGATTTTGCTTTAGGAAAAATGAACGATTCATTTCCGAGAAATGATTATAAAGAATTTTTGGAGTTAGTAATTATATTCCTTGGTGGCAATCCTCCTTTAGGAATAAAATTCAGAAAACCCGGTGCACTGCACTACGCAAGATGGATGGCCAAGGCTATATACTCTTTAAAGATAGTGATTTTTCGCAATCAATTTCCTGAAGTGACAGATTTTGAAATCAGTGCTTTGATAGAAGTAACAGATTTCATTGTAAGTTGTTATTCAAATTTTTGGTTTGATTCAAATAAAGCGGATAAAGCTGCTTTAAATGATATTATGTTTTTGAGAAAATTGGAAAACTACAAAAGAGTCAATCAAAATATTGCGGACAAAGCCATTTCAAAGGTATTAAATCATCTGTATTACTTAAGCGAAGAATGTGTGGGCTTTTCTTTGTTTGACGAAAGGATAGACAACATAACAAAAAGCAAGCTAGTAGCGAAGATGTCTGTAGATATATCTGGAAATGAGGATGAAGAGATAGCAAAGAAGCTAATAATAAAGAAGGAAAACTTAAAAAGTTTTATTTTCAGAGACAACTCTGATATTTGACAAGATTTGTTTTCAAAAAATACCAAAAAAGTTTTCAAAAGATTTGGAATTTCAATAGAGTTTTTCAGCAACGATCCACGTTCCTGGAGTGTTACAGGAGAGTACCTAAGAGCGAAACAAATTATTCAAAACTTGGCTGTTGTTAATGATTGTGCTGAAAGAGGCATTCAGTTAATTCAAGAATTCCATGACAAAATAACAAAAGATGAGGAACAGAAACAACATTTAATGAAAGTAACTATCATATATTATAACTTTTTTAATTTTTTTTTCTCTTGACATGGTTTAATATTTTACAGGTGGTACAAAAATATAGGCAGCTGTATTCAAAAAATGCTAATCTATATTCTCTGCAAAAAGATTTTGATCTGTAGATTTTAAAAGAAAAAAAACCTACCAAATCACCGTTCATAATTTTTGTTTTTAAATTTAGAAAAAGTAGTAGATTGACCATTGAATGCGGTCGACGCTGGTAGCGCAGCAGAAAATATATGCATATTCCATCCTGCTTTGTGTCAATTGTTTTTTCTAATATTTCTTTGCAATTATTGCATTTTCAATTTACAAAATTTGTCTAATATGGAGAAATTTAAAAAATATAAGAAGCTAAGGTTGGAAAAAAACGTATCATATTGAAATGTAAAAACCTTATGTTAATTGAAAATTTGTATCTTAACCTGCAATATTTTTAAGTTATTTTATCAAAAGTACACAGAATTTATATACATTGCCAAGAATGGCATACATATATTAAACATTTTTGAAATAAAATAGTTTGTGGATCACTTTGACGCAAGGGAAATTTGAGAGTTAGTTCCCAAAAAAACTATTTGAGTGTCCTCTTTATTAAAAGTCTACAGAATCCAGATGTTTTTGTAAAATAAAGTAGAAAATATATGAGTTTCTCAACTTTATTTCATACTAGCTGTGAAATATGCGAATACCTGACCTTTGACCTGGATGCGCGTCCAGAAAACGTTGTCCGATTTGGCTCAAATTTTCGGCACAAAACTCTTGGACCTATTGGCACAATATTCCGTTGAAAAAACTTTAAAATTCGAACAAAAATTTTTTTACATACAAACCATTGTGGCATCTCAGTTCTACTTCACTTAAGAAATTAAACTTTCTGGCAGCACAGTTGCAATTTTTCGGAACGTGAATTAAAATTAAACACGTTACTCTCTTTCGCTCTCTCTCACTCTCTAAAATAGAAACGTCAAACTACATATAAAAAACATGTTTCCGAACTTAAGATACAAATCTTCACATGAGAAAATTAGTTAATAATCAATTATCTATGTATGTACATATGTACTTTGGCAAGTTGCGCTCCCAGAATGTTCCGATAAAAATATTTCACTGATTTTTGATTGATCAGCAATGAATTTCGATGCTTCAATATCCTTTTTGGTTTATGAGAGTGCCATCAAACCACGTTTATCAGCAGTTGCCTTAAGTTTTGTATTACAAATTTTGCAATAAATTGATTGGATACGTTTTTCCCCCCAAGCATTTAAATCAGGATCCTACAGATAATCTTTTCTCATATTACGTTTTTTCCTATGATTTGTCTAAATTTTGATAATTTGAAATATATAGCAAAATTAAACAAAATTGTATATTAAATACCGATGTCGCATCTTCAGTGGACTCTTTGCTGTCTGCATATATGTACAAACATTTGTATGTAATTGTGTAGATCCATGAGTAGGAATGAAAATTCATATAAAGATTTAGAAAATATTGCTCATGAATTTTTTTTTTCACAATATAACACAAAAAGATTTCCTCGGCCTTGTAAATATCTAACCATATTATCAATTATTAATTTACTTTCAGCTGAAAACTATGTACATATGTACATACGTCTTTTTGCTCTTGGTTTGCGTATCAACAACCATTATTACTTTTTTTCCAAGCTAATTTTGGTTGAATGTTACTTTACAGCGAAAATATCAGCACTTAATTGCTTAAAATTTTTGATGTTTGAAACTTTATTTTGTATTTTTTTACATTAACGGTTATTTTCTTTCATATGTACATAAAAGAAACAAAAGGTAGTATCAATATAAGCAAAAATTTTAGTTAAAAAAATCTTCGTTTTTGGACCAAAAATCTTCATATCTGGATTTCGTCTTTTTGCAGTGGAAAAATCTGCAAAGTCCTGATAAATCTGCATTTCTGGCAATCGTGGTGACGAGGGTCATATTCACTTAAACAGTCACTTCAATAAGCAAAACTGCCGTTACTAGTCTGCAAGAACCCGTAACCCTTGATTAAAACATAAAAAACCATTTCTTGCAGCCAATTCTTTATGCAAAACTCGCGAGCTTGTCTATCGTACTATTCACACACGTGGTTTCAATATGAGAGGCGAGTGTATACAAAACAAGAGCTTTAATGAATTTGCTTTAAAATATATATCCAAAAATCCCCCAAAAACTGATCTGTCGCTTTGGGGACATGCGTGGTTACCGAGGTCGCCCGATCTAAATCCCATGGATTTTTTTATGGCGCTACCTAATCTCCAATCTCTTGCAGCTTTCAACTGAACCAACTTTACTGCAGCGTGTTGCGCGGAACACAAGGATCCGTTTTGACTGTATGTGCAACTCGATGGAAGAGGTCTGAATGACATACTCCTTAATTAAATGCTAGTAATAAGACTTTGTATCAATTTTTTAGTTTGAGTTTGAATATACAAATCTGCTACCAGACAACCTGCATCTCTCATTGCAATTTTTGTTTATGTTAAGTCATGTATGGACCATGTCAAAAATTATACAAACAAGTACATTGAAATGTATGACCAGGGTTGCAATTCGAGTTCTATGCAATTAGTGAGACAATTAAGTACTAATTGCCTAATTGTTTTATTGTATGACGAATTGTGGTCAATTAAGGACTTAATTGTGAAAATTATACATTTGCATCATATTAAAAAATATTTCATGTATCTTGCAATAAGAAAGTAAATGTGTCCAGTTTATTATATATATGGCATTCATCATTGTCGTATGAGTTGTGTATGTTGGTGTTTCTGCCGTCTATCAGTACCTTTTAATTAATTTGTGTACCTTGTCAACACAAACGCCAATGATATAAACATATTGAAATGGCATCAAAGTTGTATACATAATTAATGATGGCATTGTGTATAAATAATTATTTGTTGTTGGTTTATGTGAAAAACAGATGACACATTTTTAAGGGCTCTCTAAAAGTAGTAACATTTAGGCATGGAATAGGCGAACGTTGAAATTTTAAATGTAAGGTAAATATGTCAGCTGACCCAACCTGGTCAGCTGCGTTAACACTTACTTCACTGTAAGAAAATGTTACCGTAACTTCCCAACCTGCAAAAAAAAGGTTGGGATAGCCAAACGCTGAAATTTTAAAAGTAAGCTAAATGTAAATGTTGCTACACTTATAGAAACCTTAAACATGTGCCATCCGTTTTTCACATAACCAACAACAAATAATTATTTATACAGAACGCAATTGTTGTACATACAACATTGGTGGCACATCAATATGTTTATATTATGTTGAAAAGGTACGCAAATTAATTAAAAGTTACTGATAGACAGCAGACACACCAACTTACACAACTATTAGGCAATGAGTCATTCTGGACACATTTATTTCCATATTGTAATATACATGAAATATTTTCTAATATGACACAAATGTATAAATTTCTTTCAATTGGAATTATTAAATACGATTTTTAATACAAAATTTATTTAAGGAAAGAATTAATTGTGTATCAATCAAAGTTTACAAAGGGAATGAATAAATATTTAAGTATGTATTATTGAAGCTTAAATATTATCTGTGATTACAAATATAAATTTCAATAAAATTTATGAACAAAGCGATGTTGAATACTAATAGAACTCTGCAACGAACAACCACATACAGACATGCGATATTTCAATGAGAATAGAACATTTATTTAGAAGGTTAAACATATAAAAAAAGTATATCATGTCTTTATACAGATGTATCCACTATACATATCAAAAGAGAAATAAATAAAAAAAGGCTATTTGTGGCCCATTCTATTTCAAAACACATACAGTCCATTACTGTCTTCCAACTGTCACGTAACCTTAGAATGAAATTCTATTTTCTGCAGGTTGTGACGTTACGGCAACATTTTCTTACAGTGACGTAAGTGTTTACATAGCTTGCCATATACCAGGTTGGATCAGCTGACGCATTTAGCTTACATTTAAAATTTCAGCGTTAACTTTGTAAATAAATGTTTTATTTTCATTGAAATATCGAATGTTTGTATGTGGTTGTTCGTTGCAGAGTTCTATTAGTTTTCAACATCCGTTTGTACATACATTTTATTGAAATGTATATTTTTAATCATAGATACACAATTCATCCTTTTCGTAAATAAATTTTGTATTAAAAATCGTATTTAATTATTGCAATTATAAGATATTTATACATTTGTGTCATATTAAAAAACATTTCATATATATATATATATATATATATATATATATATATATATATAGCAATATGGAAATAAATGTGTCCAGTTTATTAAATATATGGCAATGAATGACTCATTGTCCTATTTGTTCTGTATGTTGGTGTTTCTGCTGTCTATCAGTACCTTTTATTTAATTTGCGTTCTTTTTCAACACAACGTCAAAGATATAACATATTGAAGTGCCATCAATGTTGTATGTATAATAATTGGGTTGTGTATAAATAATTATTAGTTGTTGGTTTATGTGAAAAATAGATGGCATATTTTTAAGGGTTCTATAAGTATAGCAACATTTAAATTTATCTTATATTTAAAATTTCAGCGTTCGGCTATTCCAACCTTATTTTCTGCAGGTTGGGACGTCACGGTAACATTTTCTTATAGTGAAGTAAAGCTGGATTCACCCATGGTTTCAGAACGAATTTAACGTTCGGAAACATGTTTTTTTTATATGCAGTTTGACGTTTCTGTTTTAGGAGTGAGAGAGCGAGCGAAAGAGGGTAACGTGTTTCGGTACCTGAATTGGTTTAATTTTAATTCACGTTCCGAAACATTGCAACTGCGCTGCCAGAAAGTTTAATTTCTTAAGTGAAGTAGAACTGAGATGCCACAGAATATCATATGTACATATGTATAGTAAAATACAGAACTTGTTTTATACTTTTGTATGTACTAGTTTCGTATTGTTTGTGTATATAATAAAATACGGAGCATTTGTTTTGTATTAAAAAATATATATAACTGGTGAATATTGTAATAAATAAAATTAAATAAATAGTGATATTGCCCAATTGTAAAACTCACACACATAGTTAACAAAATTATTTCACATGGTAGCCCTGCTGTTGCAGAACAAATGCGCGAAGTGGGTGAATCGCTTCAGAGCATACTCTCAAAAAACTAGAAATGTGGTCCAACGTCAATATCGTTCTGAAACCATGGGTGAATCCAGCTTAAGTGTTTACTAAACGTGAGCATAAAACGTCTTGTTGGACCAAGTTCATAATGTTCACTAATGAATTGTTCTCTTTTTTTGCACTTGATTTAATTAGTACACAAATATTGCTGTTCTCTTTAATAAAAAACATACATAGCATTTATTCTTCTTCGAACTAATGCGATATTTATTGTTGTTGAAAATAAAATTTCAGTACTGAATTGTGTGTTTCATTAGTGTCTCTTGATATGAAATTCTGTTATACACATATAGACAACATGTACATATGTAAATGTATGATATTAAAAGCAACGGTTTGTACTTTGTATTTAATTTATTTTATATTAATTTGCACGCTGATGATGAAAAACGTATTAATCAGGTTTTAGAAAACGAGTTGTAATTGGAAATCTTTTTTTTTTATTATTAATATTTTTAATTTTGAGCATTCCTTTTTTTATTATTCATAAGTTTTTATTTCATTTGTTCTTATTCTAGAAACAGTAGTACCTCGAATTTCTTTACGTTTATTCATGAAAAAAAATATTTAATTTAGATTTTTCAATTTAAAAAAATTTTACACTCATAAAAGTGTAAGTAAAATGAACTATTGAACAGTATTGAGTGTACAACATATTTATTGCACACTTGATATAACTGTCCACTCTAATGAGGTTCTATGATTTTTTGGTTGTTTGGTCTCTTGTTCTCTGTATTTACTGTTTAGTCATATTCTCATACACATGCAATCAATATTTGCGCTTCAAAAATATGCAATATTGTACACTTTTTAACGTCCTGTGCTTTAAGGTAGGAGACCAATGTACGCGGCTGCGGGCGGCCGTAGTATTACAAGTGCGTAAAATCCTTCTTTGTTTACAAAAATTTGCTTATAAAAAACATGTGAGTAGGATATAATTAGATCTGGCAGCATTAAAAAATACGCCGCGCGGCAAAGTAGAACTTTGTTCTACTTTTTGTCATTGCCGCGCGGAATTTGACAGCTAAAACAAGATGGATAGCTTTGTAGACGAAAAATTGGTTGCGGAGGTAAAGAAATATAAAAATTTATATGAAAAAGGTTCGGTTGACTACCGAAACAAATATAAAAGAGCCAAGGCTTGGGCAGAGATAAGTTCACATGTTCCCAATACAATACGTGCTACAGGTCGCACAGACATCTTAAATATCATAGAAAGGTATTGTCTACTGACTCCTTGTGCGAAATAGATAAATAACAATAGTTATAATCAATAATAAAACTATAACCAATTGCAGCAACTTACATGAGTGTAAGGAACAGTCTGCAATCTGGGCTAATTGATTTTCTTAGTGAACATTTTTCTAGTTTGTCCCGAGCATGTTCAAAAGGGCATCAAACACTTCCGGCGTCAGTCTAGTAGCAATTTGAAACTGTTCCGTCTATTGTTTTCAAGTGCTCGAAAGTATTTGCAAAAAACCCGCACGAATCTCCTTGCAAATAGAGATCACGCACCCATACTTTTCTTTTTTATTTTATTTAGCAGGATATACATTTGAAAAATCCATAAAAACAAAAAAATATTCTCTTCTATTTCTACATTCATTTTTAATTTTTTAAAAGACAATCTTCTTACAAATGTTCCGTAAATAAATATTTTGACATTCCATACCGCGTATCAAAAAGCCGCGTTCATTGGCCTACCACAAAAAACTCTAAGCGGAAAATTAAACAGCTGACTGCTGCCCGCAGCAGCGTGCTGCGTAAATTGGCCACCTACCTTTAGTGTTTACACAGCTTGCCATATACGACGTTAAGTCAGCTGACGCATTTATATAGCTTACATTTAAAATTTCGACATTCGGCTATTTAATGCTTACCCACTTGTTCGGCAAGACAACTTGTGACGGTTTTTCTGTAACTCTCGCATCGCCAAATTTTTCACACGAAACGATGGTAATTAAGAAAAAACAATGTGAATTGAAACAAAAAATTGTTTCTCATATGCAAGTGTTTCTGTAATTATTTTTTGTGAGAACTGTCTGTCATTCGGCCATTTTAACATATGTAAGTAATTTGAAATTTGTGAATAAAAGTGTTTCTGTAAGGAAATTTTGTGAGAAGACTTACACTTGATTTGTCAAAACGGCGCGAGAAGTTTATTTTTTTTTTTAATTGTATAATATTTTATATGTTCTCGTTTGTTTGTCTTTTTATATTTACTTATTTTTAGTGAAGCTTTATACTTTTATTAATATAGATATATATATATATGTATATATATATATATATATATATATATATATATATATTTATATTTTTTTTCTTAATCTCTTTTTAATATTTTTGTTATGTATAAATGCTTAAAATTAAGATTTTAGTTACACGTTTTTATATTTACATATATTATGTGTGTTCGTTTACCCCAAAATTTGCACAAATTTGTACTGGATTTTACTGAAATGCGTTCGTTTACACATAAGTTTGCAAAAGAGAGCACCAGTTGAGAGAGTAAAGTGACAGTTGGTTGATGGAGAGTCTGCAAGTTTTTACTGGACAAATTTTTGCCAGTAAAATCCAGTAGAAAAGAAAAACATATGATTCAATAAAGTAAACAAGAAAACAAAAAGCATTAAATTTTTAATAAAAATATTTAAAAGAAGAAAAACTGAATTAAAAGTACAGCAAAAGACGAAAATAATTATTTTCAACGTGAAACAAACTAAATAAGTGTGTAATAACCACTTTGTATGTTCCGAAATATTCCAGGAGAGCATACAATATCAAATTTTCTCTTTTTGGCTTCCATGGTAAAATTTTTGTCTTTTAATTGCTTTATTTACATTAATGTGTTAGAGATGTAAAGGTAATATATATATATGATTACTTCTTATGGCATATTATTCAGGGTACCGAACATCAAAAATTAGACATTGATGTATTGTCGTATGTTATTTAACCAGAAGGAAAATTATAAATAATGTACCAAAAAAAAAACAAGTGTAAAAACTTCCATAGAAGTTCTATTAACCCTACGGTCAATGACCGGGTACCCGGGTACCTTTTTCATTTTCAAAATACTCGCAATTTTATAATAATGAAGATATGGTTATGAAACTCTAGATCGTCGCGATTAAAGTGCTTATAAGCATTCTTAAAAAACAATGTTTTAATATTATTAATTTTTTCAATATATAAAATGGATTTTAGTTTGACACCTACGCGAGTCAATGACCGGGTACTCCGGTACCCCATTTAATTTCTACTTGTTTTGCACTACAGTTTAAATATTTTCCCACCATATATTGTTAGAAACAAACTTTCTATTTGATTTTACTTCTAATTAAGACTTTTATATTTGATTTCACAAGATTATTTTTGAATATAATTATTTACGCACATGCAAAACATTTTGAAATAGTTTTTGTGTGCTGGTCGCATACTGGTTTATCACATATGCTGCATGATTTTCTGGTTTTTCTCCTTCGCTTTTCTTATAATGCCAGGCACATATAACAAGAACCAGTAATGGGCTTTCTACCAGTAGTGCGGTTGGAGGTTGATGGTTGCTCCAACATTGTAGATGCGTGTATTGATTTGCCCAAATAACATTCAATGGCAGATTTTGATGAAAAGTGGCGCGTAATTTGGCTGTTTGCTGCGCGTTCTTCAATAAGAGGCATACAAAGCTCCTCGCTGAGCCTCTGCAAAAAGCATTTCCTCTGTGTATTTCTGTAAGATGGTGGTGTTGTTTTCAAAATATATAATATATGCTCCAAATGCTGAAATATCGATTAAATTATAAAATAGTGAACGTGGCCATCTGTTTGTTTGCCGTTGTGTTGTGTATTGACCTAGCATTTGGTCCATAACATCTACACCCCCTTTTGTTTTATTATAAAATTCAACAATTTCCGGTTTTCCACTAGCACCGACAGTGTTGTCGTTGTGTATTGTGGACAGCAAAGTTACAGAGTTTTTTTTTTCGTTGCATAAATGAACATATCTTTACATTATTTCTAAAGCCAAATATAGACGACCCAATAGTTCGTCTTTTATCCTTCATTTGGTCTGGAATATATGGCTTATTTTTTCGTAATGTACCCACCATTGTCAGGTTACTTGAGAGCAGATATTCTGCCAAGGGAAGAGTGGTGAAAAAATTATCCATGGTTATATTGCGTTCACTTCGCAGGAATGGACCTGTTAAGTCCTTAACAACTCTCTCTCCTTGCCTTATCTCTCGACCGGTTTTCTGTTTACCTGTATACAGTTGCCCTTGGAGTGGGTAAGAGTTCTTCGCATCACAAATCCACCACACTTTAATTCCATATTTCGCTGGCTTCGAGGGTATATATTGGGTGAGTTTAGTTCTACTGCGTCGATGAAACAGCTGTTCATCGATCGTTAAGTTCTCACTTGGCTTGTAGTATGCGGATAGATTTGCATTAGGCACTGTCCATACATCACGGATCGGCGCAGCCTTATCCGTGAGTGCTCTGTCTTCTCTAGCGTTTCCATCATCAAAACGTATCAACGACCAAAATCTGTTAATGCTCATTGTAGCTCGGTATAGAGGATACGACGTGATAGCCCAAAGATCTTTCGCATTATCATTATTTGAGTGATTTGCACCAGTCATTATCAATATGCCTATGAATGCATACAGTTCAGCCACGGTGACATCCTTCCATTTCAGCTGTGGCTTTGTTGGATTTTGTTCATTGTAGGCTACATAAGTTGCATGTGCTTTTTTGTTTGTATGGCGCACAATAATGTCAACCATTTCCAAGCTCAAATAACACTTAAAAGTTTGAGCTTTGGATAACATTTCTGTTGATCGTGCTGGACCACAACGTTGACGCATGATATTAAAACTCCTAGCTTGATGAGATCGCGAAGGGTTCTTTTGCCATTCGGTACCATCACGAGCGACATACTTTTCACTCGTACGACTGCTTACACTAGGTCACAAATAACAAACTTTTGTCTGTTATTTGTTTCTAGCATACTTTTTCTCATGGATTTGGACCTACTGAACACGAAAATGAATTTTAAAAATTTTTCTGTCGATTGGTTTGCGAGATACAAATTTTTTAATTTTTTTTTTTTAATTTTTGGAGGTACACTTACTATTTTGAGCATATCTTTAGTCTTCTTTGACCTATTATATCCTACTACTACTCAAATTAAAGACAATTGAGCCGTCTACAACTTATTCTCAGAAAATTTTCAAATCGGGTTAGTAGTTTTGATGTTGGCGGCTTAAAAAGGTTAAAAAACTGGGTTTTTTTAGTAAAAATGTGGCTGAAAAATTCATATAAAAATTCATATAAAATATTAAACGCGATTTTAACAGCGATTTTAATTTTTTTACGTATAGCTGACACTTTTCCAAAGAAAATAAGCCCTGACTTAACAAAATCTGATGAGAAATGGCCGACTTATTATTTTTTTGGTAAACGACCGAAATTCCGCTATTTCACGATTTTTTGATTTTCATTACCAACAGCTTACCTACCCAACGCAAACGAATAAATACATTTGAACTTAATTTAAAATAAACAAATTAGTCTTCGTATATTATTTTTTAATTTATTTACAGCACTACATGCTCAATGTATCGCACAATTAGCTAAACTAACGAAAAAAACAAAAAAAATGAGTAAAAACAAAGATATAAGTGTACATTTTATGCCATGTGGAAAAACTGCTGACTTCTTCTTTGTTTTTTGTATCCGCTGCAATCGGTCTCACGTATTAGGGTCCAAATATAGTCACCCATCATAGCCGTGTCATAGATGCCCTGATAGCGTCGTTCCATAGCCTTCAATTCCTGATGAAAGCGCTCGCCGTGTTCGTCGCTCACGTCTCCTAAATTCTCAGGGAAAAAATCCAAATGAGAATGCAGAAAGTGTATTTTAAGTGACATGTGCACTCCCATGGCTTCATAGTTCTTTACCAGATCCTCAACTATGTCCTTATAATTCGGGCTTTTGTTGTTTCCTAAAAAGTTTTCCACAACAAGCCTGAAGGAATTCCATGCTGCGGCTTCGATGGGTGATAACAGCTTTGGGAATTTTTCATCTTTCAAAATTTTTTTTATCTCGGGTCCTGCGAAGACTCCTTCTTTAATTTTTGCCAGCGAAAGGTAAGGGAAAATTGACCGTAAATAGGCAAAAGCTTCACCTTCTTTGTCTAATTTTTTGGCAAAATTTTTAATCAAACCCAATTTTATGTGCAGCGGCGGAAGTATTATATTTTCACGGTTCTCTATTAGTGGTTTGCGCTGAACATTCGCTTCTCCAACTACAGGTTTCGTTCGTACCGGCCATTTTTTTTTTATATAATGCTGATCATCAGCGCGGCTATTCCAAAGGCACAGAAAACAGCAATGTCGCGTATAGCCTCCTTGGAGTCCACACAGAATGGCGCATATTTTCCAATTGTATTTCCTATACTCTATGCATTTCAGCAAAATGTCCATAGTTTCATAGTTCTCCTTTGAATGAACCGCATGAGCAATAGGAACAGATGGCTTTTCATTCCCATTATGTAAGAGAACTGCCTTCAAGCTCTCTTTGTTGCTGTCAATAAACAACCTCCATTCGTTGGGGTTGTGAATTTGGTGAAGCTCTTGGAACAAGCCTGAAATGTCGCTGCAAAAACATATTTGGTCTTTCTTTGTATAAAATTTTGCATACTCCTTGTGACGGTTTCTGTACGCTGATACTTTCACTTCTGAAGCCGCAAATCCACACTGTATCATCCGAGACGCAAAAAGTTCGGATTTCTCCTTAGTGAGACCAAAATCGCGCACCCAATCGTTTAGTTCGGCCTGTGACAGTAATTTTCGCTTTGCACCCGGCTCAAATTCGCTTGCATTTGACTCGGACTCTTCTTCTGACGATTCTGCTTTTTGAAGAGATTTACCAGGGCACACTGGATATGGCACATCATGCGAATGTGGTACTGGAAGCGCAAACGATCCCACTTGAGCGTAGTTCCATTTAAAAAATCTTCCTACCCCACTGTTTGTGGTAAGGCAAAAATAACAGTCTGTGGAATGGCATAGCGGCTTTTTCCACATCATTGGTGTATCGAATTTCATATGGCGGCTAAAATTAAAATAAATTACTATATTCGCTATGTATAATGTGTTTAAATAAAAATTCTTACCTTCCGCCAGCTGCCCAGTTGGTTAAGATTATATAGCAAAGATCACACAGCGACTTAGGTGTCCATGGTTCTGTGATATTTGGTGAAATACCAAAATAATTCAAATAGTGCAATTGTACTGCTGGAGTAAACTTGTGTGCGTGATTTTTTTTTATAAACTGGCCACAAACATTGCAGAAATTGTCTGGATCGTTCAAACACTCGAACACACGTAGTCTTTTACTCATTGTCTTCCTTGCGTTTTCTAAATATTAACTTCTTTACACTTTCACAGACAGTTTTGAAATGCAATTGATAACCGTGTCTCCTTATGTTTAAATATGTATGAGCATGTAGTGCTGTAAATAAATTAAAAAATAATATACGAAGACTAATTTGTTTATTTTAAATTAAGTTCAAATGTATTTATTCGTTTGCGTTGGGTAGGTAAGCTGTGCAAATAATGAAAATCAAAAAATCGTGAAATAGCGGAATTTCGGTCGTTTACCAAAAAAATAATAAGTCGGCCATTTCTCATCAGATTTTGTTAAGTCAGGGCTTATTTTCTTTGGAAAAGTGTCAGCTATACGTAAAAAAATTAAAATCGCTGTTAAAATCGCGTTTAATATTTTATATGAATTTTTATATGAATTTTTCAGCCACATTTTTACTAAAAAAACCCAGTTTTTTAACCTTTTTAAGCCGCCAACATCAAAACTACTAACCCGATTTGAAAATTTTCTGAGAATAAGTTGTAGACGGCTCAATTGTCTTTAATTTGAGTAGTAGTAGGATATAATAGGTCAAAGAAGACTAAAGATATGCTCAAAATAGTAAGTGTACCTCCAAAAATTAAAAAAAAAAAATTAAAAAATTTGTATCTCGCAAACCAATCGACAGAAAAATTTTTAAAATTCATTTTCGTGTTCAGTAGGTCCAAATCCATGAGAAAAAGTATGCTAGAACCAAATAACAAAATGGCTGTTGCCTAGTGTTATGGCTTCTTCTTCATCGCCACTTTCATCGGTAGATTCATCATCAACTTCTTCGTTATTGTGCTCAAAATTCGGATCAGTCCCTGAAACATCTGCGTCTGATATTTCCACATCTCCTGGGTATGATTCTTCTTCGTTTTCACCTTCTATCAGCTTTTCATCGTCCACAATATTATCGAAGATAGATTCAATATATTTCGCTTTTTCTTCATCTGGTAAATGTTTGTATTGTCTTTGTGATAAAAATTCAAATTTACGCGACATTCTTACTTGAGGTTCAAATTCAAATGACAAAGATGCTGTAAAATTTTGTGCTTAAAGTTTGCTGGTACAATTAAAAACCATTGCATGAGCAATGTAGTAAAAACTATAACCATATGCCGTAGCAACAGATGAAAAAGAGACACACAGCGACTTTATACACAAAATTATCAAGAAAAAAATGTGTTTTTATATATTCTAACACTTGCTTGACACAAAAATGTAACTTTCAATAATAAATGTGCAAAAACTAGGGGTACCGGGGTACCCGGTCATTGACTAACGTAAATATTTTTGGTCATTGACCGTAGGGTTAATAAAATATATCGCTACGAATTTGTAATTATTAAAATACATTATATCAAGTACCAATAACATTATATACCGGGTAGTCAAAACAACACACATTTTACAACGCTAACGTTTTCAGCTGTCTTGCTTAACCTGCAAGTTTTTGCAATTTTTCCATTCGCGTACTTTTTTGTGCAAGAGACATTCTGGAGAGTAATGTTTTGTAATAACCCAGAATTTACTCAACTGCTGGATTTTACTGGGAAAGTAAACAAACGCACCTATTATAATTTTTTGTTTATTTTCTCTTTTAAAATCCATATAAATATCTGTGTATGTACTTATGTATACATTTGTCCATATATTCACATAAATAAAATTTATTAAAAAATGTACTGGTTTCATGTTAATTTTATTTATTTTTTATGACAAATAGTTAATAATAAAAGTTAGTAATAAAAGTTGATTATATTACTAATTATAGTAATAATAATAATAATAGTAATTATAATAATATTAGGTTGCAAAACCTAATATATAAAATAAAAATATTAATTTATATAACAAACTCTAGTTGTAGGATAAATGTTGTCCTTCTCCTCTTGAGAACAGGGCTAATTCCTGCTAGCAGAGCAAAAGATGCGCCTTTGCTCAAACGATTAAGGTCCTTAAAGCACTGTTCGATAATGGTAAGAGGATCAGTTGTATCCCCAAAATGTTTCGCCTATCATGTTGCTCATTAACCACTACTATCACACCATACATTGCAATTTCTAGCAATAAATTATCTCACCCTTTTATTAACTATTCAGTTTTTTAATATACAGTATTCCTCCGTTTTACAAAGGCTCGCTATAAGATATTTCAAAGTTACGAGCATTATTATTAAATTATAAATTTTGTTACACGAATGAAAAATTAGCTATTACGAACGTCTGCAAGTCCTATTGAAATTACTACAAGTTGAGAGCTGGTCAGAGATTTGCTAAAATACATCACAATAGATACTGTATAACATTTATACTTTATAACTTTTTAATATGTAATGTTAAATTATTATTTTAATTTTAACATTAAATACTCTTTCTTAATGTAAAATTTGTTAATGAATTTCTCATGTATTTTTTTAACGTATAAATTTCCGTTCATTTCACTTTGGTATAAATGTTTTTAAAAAATGGGTATCACATAGAGAACATTTTAGGAACACATCTATGCATTTGTAATACAAACTTATGCTAATATTTTTAATCCCTGGAACGTATGTATCTATTTATTTTCAGTAGGATGGCATACTAATATTAAGCCACTATACGAATATTCCATACACGTCTACTTTCACAGAACGTATCCTATTCGTAAATCGGGCAACTACTGTATTTATTTAATCATTTTTTTTCCACACAAAAATATTTGTTTATGTTTTATTTGTTTGCTTTTTAGTTTTTTGACATTTGAATTATTGGAATATTCCAATAAAAAAGTAATAAGTGTTGCTTCTTTTCACTTTAAATTACAGAAACACTTTTTTCTCACAAATCGATAAACGATGGGATTTTTTGTTTCACACTTCATGTGAGATATTTTACGATGCGCCTATTACAGAAACGAGCTACTTTAATATATAAATTCGTCACTTACAATTGCCACTACCTACTAGTGTACCAATATATGTATATTATGAATTCGCTGATCGAATATAAGCAAGCGAGCAAAATTCTTTTTCTGTCATATTCTATTGTTTACGTTGAAAAGAAAAATGTGTACAATCGTTTTCTAGCCGAAGCACAACCGAAGTCAAACACGACCAATTATTTGTGCTTGTCGCGAAACGCTAACCTGATTGATGCGTCGCACATTAGTTGAAGTTCATACAACGAGCGGCTAAAAATAGAAGTTGTCGGAGGCCATTTAAACTTGGCACATAGGCATTTTTTGATTGAATTAATAATAAAATAAATAACCAAAATTATCCTCTCCTATACAACTTGTATTGAAGAAGTGGTATAACTTCCTTGATTTTTAATGTATCAACTCAATTTTTACAAAAAATAAATGTTATAATTGTAGAATGGTCTCCTGAAACTGAATACCTGATCCGCCCACTTTCACCCCCATATCTCATAAAAAAAATAAAAAAAATTGAAAAAATAAATAAGTAGTATAGTCTTTTAATAATTTTTTAACATCCTTCTCGTACTCCGATTTTTTGATTTGCAGCTTTGAACGAAATCTATTTATAAATGGGTCTGGAAATGACACGTCCAATTCTTTGCGAATGATGTAATCTAGAGGCTTTATAGACTTTATTCCTCGCTTCCTCAGACAGCATACCTGATACAAATAATCAATTGAAATGTCAATTGAATAAGGGTCTTTACATAGAGATATACATATTGACAGAATAGATTCTTCTATGATTTTACTACCATGCACCAGAATCTTATGCAGTTACAGGAATGTAGTACCAGGTATAGAGATCAACAAACGACTTGGCAGTATCCATGCAATGTGTATGTATATACAAAATTTATTAGTGTCGATCGCTGCATTACAATTTATTGCAGCAAAAATAATTTTAAATTAAGGAGTATTAACTCCTCTTTTATGCCAATTACGTCTACAGTTCTGGCTGGATTTTCGAAAAACTTTCATGCCGTATTGCCATCGTTTGTGGTGTCCATATCTTGCTGCACTGCGCCCAAATATATGCCCAGTGTCAAACTTTAGTCAACTTTGAAGCTTATGCTTTTTTCAACAATGAAATACATATATAACAATTAATACTATTGAAAAATAGTATATATATTACATGTGTAATAATTTTAAATCGTAAAGAACTATGACAACAACAACAAACATGAGAGAAAATACATCTTTTGTATAAAAGACAAAGGTCTTTTACTGTTTTTTTTTTTTTTTTTTTTTTTTTTTTTTTTGTAAAGGAGCAGCTGCCTGCTGAGAGTGTAATTTGATTTTTTTGTCAAACAGCGCTAAAAAGATGCAGTCCACTCAAGTTGATGAACATTGAAAGTTTAATGTTTTTTATATCTTCTTCTACGAAATTTTTTATATGGCTATTTTCCAATTTTTTTTTTTAATGCAAATCTCATCTATGGCAATTGTAATTTGCAAAAATATATAACAAAGTCCAATGATAAGTTTATTGTCTTTATACCAAAAGATTGAATATAGAGTAAATTTGAATGCTATTTTAAACAAGCGAACATATAAATAAGAATTTCGACCATGTCTGTCAAAGTAAATAATAAATACACAGTGCTCTTCAATAAAATAGATTCACCTTCTCTCCAAAAAGTTTACCATTTCTATATCTCTTATGGTAAGAAGTATATGCAAAAAAGTAACTGCACTTTGTTTGCTAATCTCTTATGAATATAATCCCGTTATATATCAAAAATTGCAAGCGTCACTCTTCTTTAATTTATTGTAGGTATAGATTTCGTTGTGAGTACACGTGTTGAATAAAATAGATTCACTTGAAAAAAGTAATAGAATTTTAATTTTAACAACTTGTTGTTTAAAAGTAATTGCACCAAACGGTAAGTTTGATTGATTTTTAATAACCGTATTCAAAAATCAAATAAACAATTCAACTTTAGAATTGAAATGGGCAGAGGTAAACACTGCAGTCCTGAAGTCAGGGAAATAATAAAGAAACTTCATAATGAACGCAAGACCTACAGAAAAATTGCAGCAATTATCGGTCCAAAACGCTGTGTATTATAAGATTAAGGCAGAAACTGGAGGAAGAAAAACAAAGATCACACCACTTATGGAAAGAAAAATTGTTCGCTATGTGGAAAAAGACCCATTTGCAACTTCTTCTGCCATTAAACAGGAATATAACCGTGATATTTCCACTCCAACGATTAGAAGAGTTTTACTTTAAAATAATTTAAAAGCCAAAAGTAGCAGGAAAGTTCCATTTTTATCTAAACAGCACGTAAAAAGAAGATTTGAATTTGCAAAACAACATATAAATTGACCCGTGCACAAGTGGAGAAATATTTTATGGTCAGACGAAAGTAAAGTAAATTTTTTTAGCTCTGACAGAAGTAGTTTGACTGAAAGAAGACACTCGAACCACTAAACATGGTGGAAGAAATATATTGGTATGGGGATGTTTTTCCTACCATGGCACAGGGCCTCTATTTAGAATAGAGGGAATAATGGATGCTAATTATTATATCAATATACTAAACAACGTCATGTTGCCTTACGTCATGTTGCTGGCCGGCGCAGTCGCCGACTTAAACCCTATCGAAAACCTATGGTAAATTGTAAAAGCAGCTCTTCGAGGGAAAACCCCTAGAAAAACAGTTGCAGGAGTTAGTACAAGAAGCATGAAAAAATATTCCAATAAAAACATGTCACAGACTTATTGACTCTATGCCAAAACGGTGCTCAGCAGTTATTAAAAATAAGGGGTATTCTACCAAGTATTAAGGCAAATCAACTGTAAATAAAAGAAATATTTAATTTTATTTACTATAAATAATTTTTTAGAACATCAAATTTAATGAATCAAGTTTCTTTGAACAAAAAAAAGTTGCCGATTTTTACAATATTGATGGTTATTTAAATGTTATTTAACTTTAAACACCATTTAAATACCAAATTTCCTTTTTCTCTACAAACTTAAATAAGACTTAAATGCCCCTCATTGGCCGTTTAAATGTTATTTAAATCGAACACAGAAAACATATGACTTCAACTTTTTTTCTTTTAAGAAGAAGAAAACATTGTGATGTTGTGAAAAATGTGCTAAAAAATTTTAAAAAGTTGCTTAATTAAAGTTAATTCTCAATAGAATAAAGTTGGAAATCAATAAAACAAAATTTTTTGCACAAATGGACTCTTAACACAATTGAAAAACTTAAAATAATTTCATGCACAACACTTGAAATACTTTGAATAATAAGCAAAACATCTGTTTTCTGAACAATGGCGATTTTTGTTAACATATTTCATGGTGCTACCACATTTTTTGCATAAGTTAATTGAAGTATTTAAGTCTGACTGTAAAACTGAAAGCGTATTTAAATAGACTTTAAATATTCATCAAAATTAATTAAATCGACATTTAAATAGCCACTGATTTATTGGGCATAACACAATTCAATACCAAAAAATTATCCAAATCGGCGAATATGAAAAAAACCAATATTTGCCACTCTTCAACCAATGTGCGTCGGCCTTATTCGGGAAAAGATAATTCAAATACATTCTAAATGTGTTTATGTAGTGGTGCGCAACACTGTTCCATAATATAAAGATGTTGCACGCCATATATTATTAAAATTAAAAAATTTTGTACTTCTCTTAGATGCGGGGGACATATATGTAGCAACGAAATCCAATAGCTTATTTATTCTCTTTCTCATGTTTTTTGCAAACACAATTTTTGAGTAACTTAATATATTTTCTTAAGGTTGGAATAGCATAACGCTGAAATTTTATATGTAAGATAAATGTGTCAGCTGATCCAACCTGGTATATGGCAAGCTGTGTAAACGCTTACTTCCCTGTAAGAAAATGTTACCGTAACGTCCGGACGTGCAGAAAATAGAATTTCATTCTACGGTTACATGACAGTTGTAAGACAGTGATGGGCTGTTCGTATGTTGTATGAGAATGGGACACAAAAGGCCTTTTTGGTACCTATTTTTGTTTTGATATGTTTAGTTGATAATTATGTATCAAGACTTTATATACGTATTTTATATGTTTCAGTTTCTAAACGAATGTTTTATTTTCATTGAAATATCGAATGTCGATATATGGTTGTTCGTTGCAGAGTTCTATTAGTATTCAACATCCGTTTGTATATAAATTTAATTGGAATGTGTATATTTAATCATAGAAACATGCATATTTAAACTTCAGTAATATGTATATACATACATGGTACAATTATCAGGTATATGCAAAGCGAATCCATTACAACAAAGCATCTTTTTTGTGAAACACAATGTCATATACAAGGCGAATTAATTAATTCGCCTTTCTCAAAAAAAAAAATAAAATTTTATGTAAACAAAATTATTTCATTCATTGTTGTGTTTTGAAATATCAAAGTGGTGATGTAAAAATTTATATTTTAGGAGACACAGACGTGTTGTGGGTGTTCAAGAAGCTCAGAAACTCTACAGGTTCGCAAGAATCCGAAAAGGTAAGTGTGTGATAGATATAAACATCTTCCGGAAAATTTTAAGTGACAGACAGTGCTTGGATCAGTGAAATATTGTCCAATGATGGAAGTCAAAGGAATATAGTTTAGGAAGAGAGCAGAAGTGGAATATGTTTAATGATTTCAGGTAATATTTTTGTTCTGTTCATAATTCTTCACCTTTATTAAAACAATTTCTTTTTTATTTTCTCTACTTTGTCAGCAAACAAGGCAGTTCGTAAAAGTGCACCAGCTACCGGCGGTGGTACGAAATCACATCGTTTTCGTCGCAATCAGAATAGTACTGAATTGTTGATTCGCAAATAACTCGTGAAATTGTTAAAGACCTTAAAACTGATTTGCGTTTCCAGAGTTCTGCTGTGATGACTCTTCAGGAAGTTAGTGAAGTTTATTTGGTTTGTCGCTTCCTAACTACCAATTTCTGCACCATCCATATATTATTCGCCAGACTCGGTGCGAACGAGCCTTAATATTGGCTGATGACAATAATTACTCCTACTACTATCGTACAAGATGTTATAACCATTTTTAAAAACAATCCGTCCTTTTCAGAACCACAAAACTTTTTATAAAAAAATTATATTTGTTTATTCTTATAAATATTAAATGAATAAAAAAATTGTTGAAGTGATTGCTCAAATCTTTGTATATTGTATGTATCTTATTTTTCAATGATATTACATCGCTAATCGTCTATATGCATAAAATTTCGGGAATGGTTTTTGATTGCAGATTCCTATAAAAGAACCATTTAAAATAAATAATACTCATATAACTTTATTTTGAAATCAATGAATAAAAATTTAAATGAATAAAAATTTCAACTTTATATTTAAAAATTTGAAACAACCGAAACATAGTAAACAGAAAACAAAAATTCGGCGAATTTCAAAAATTTTGACAATCAGTTCACTATCACCTGTGCTGATGCATATACCTGTTTATTGTACCATGTATACATACTTATATGTTTATCCATTCCCTTTTTAAACTTTCATTGATACACAACTTATTCTTTCCTTAAATAAATTTTGTATTAAAAATCGTATTTAATTATTCCAATTAAAACATATTTCATATACATATATTGCAATATGGAAATAAATGTGTCCAGTTTATTAAATATGTGGCATTGTCTTATTTAATTTGCGTACTTTTTCAACTCAACGCCAAAGATATAAAAATGTTGCCATCAGTGTTGTATGTGTAATATTTGCGTTTTGTATAAATAATTATATGTAGTTGGTTTATGTGAACAGAAGATGGCACATTTTTGAGGGTTCTATAAGTGTAGCAACATTTACATTCAAAGATACCTTACATTTAGCTAACATTTAAAATTTCAGCGTTCAGCTATTCCATGCCTTTCACTCTGTTGTTATGTACATACTTATGGCTGTTATTTTTATATATTCATTTTTTTATAGTATTGAAAAGACCGAAGAAAACTGTCCTTTTCTTGTTTTGCTTTTTCCAATATATGTATATTTTTAATTTCTTTGGGGCACACTAAACACGGTTCGATGAAAACAACATACTTATGTATGATACAAACATAGAATATAATAACTTTACTGCGTAAGCATTCTTCATCATGTGCTCAGCAAGCTAAAATTTTGAATCATTAAAAAAGAAAACTTTTTTTTGTAATATGTGTTATTGACAATAAAGTAATTTCAATTTAAATGCTATGGATGTTTTATTTTACGAAGTTGAAGGTAAAAGTATTCCTCAAATATCGCACATAAATGATATACACATGTATATGTATATGTATGTAGGTATTAACACTTCGGTGCGAGTCGATATAGTATTTGTTTCTACAAAAATGAAATATGTAAATATTCTCTTTCTACATTAAAACAAACACTTGTAAAGCTCAGTTTATTATTCACATACATTTTTAATGAAAAAATTAATAAATGGAAAATACATAGAAGCACAAACATCTATACATATTTATATACATCTGTATACTTAGGCCCAATTTACATGAAGAATTTTAATTCATGAATATTTTTTTAACTTTTCTTTCGAAACATCTTCTAAAATCCTCTAGCACTTAAACGGTGACTTATAATTCATGCATATTTTTATTTCAGGGTTGATTTTTTAAATTGTAATCGCCCAATTTTCTTTGTTTGATCCTTCTTATTTTAACATTATTGCTTTATAGACAAGAAGTTTGAGATTGAGTGCAAAAGGAAATTAAAAAAATTCATGAAAAACAGATATCGTGGTGTTTTTTCTACTCCTACTTCGTCTCTATACCGCTCACCTATAAACAAAAACAGCATGAATAAAATTCATGAATAAAATTCTTCGTCTAAATTGGGCCTTAAAAATATTTTCTTCTTTGATATGTATATCTCTCCACAAATTTCTCTGGCTCAGAATAAAAACTTTTTACTCTCTTTAATGGTCACTAGTATAAATCCCATTAACATTGTACTACCGCCAAATCAATGTATGGAAGTGCAACATCTTTATATTATACATAGAGTCTTTGGTATAAATACGCATGTACATTAGTGTGGCCGTTATATATATGTTTGTATTTTCATTTTGCAAACTTCTTAGATTGATTCCAAATTAGAAAAAAGGTCACCCCTATCGTAAACAAAATGTAAAATATTTATTCCCATAAAATTCTTATTCCCCAATAAGGTAAATTTGCTATATGAATGTATAAATATATGCAGAGATTTGTGAAGTTATACAGTTTATACAAAATTTCTTTGCACACAAAAATAAAACATGTAAAATATTATCTTCATTCAAGAATTACAACAAACAAAATTTGCATACTGTTGTTCTTTTGCACACATCTCATTACGGTACTAGTTTGCTGCTATGAGGCGCCAACACTTTTTAAATAGACGTACACATTACAGCTACAACAACATCAAAAGACATTTACTCAGTATAAAAAGTGTAAAAAATCTTTGCATATTGACTGAAGACGTTTAAAAAAGAACAAAAAATGCCGTTATTTTTCCAAAAATTTTGTGCATTTGGGTTTTTCCAAATATAGAATGGAATGTAAAGGGGTTAAAAAAACTAATAGTAATAAAGTGATCATTCTTGAAGCAACCAGGGACAGCATACTTGAATTAAAAGAATGCCAAGAAAACGAGTTTCAAAAAATATTATACAATTGGTATATTTCAACCACTATAAAGGCAAGTCGGCCAAGGAAATTGCCGAAATGTTCTCCCTGAAATTCAGAACTGTATACAATATCATATCCCGTGCTGAAAAAGAAGGACGACTAGACTTAAAAGCATCCACAGGCAGGCAAAAAAGGGACGTAGCGAATCGAAAGAAAAATAATTAGAACAGTTTATGATAACCCTCAAAAGATTTGGAGTTACGTATCTCCCATGCAACCATCAGAAATGTTCTTCAAAAGAACAAATATTCTTCTAGAGTGGCGAGAAAAAAACCTCTGCTCTCAGCTCAAAATATTGAAAAAAGACTAAGATTTGCCACCGAACACGCTTCACTCGCTCCAGCATACTGGGACGATGTTGTTTTCTCAGAAGAAACAAAAATTATGCTTTACTATCATGACGGACCGCAAAGAGTTTGGCGAAAGCCCCTACCTGCGCTAGAAAATAAATATATTATTCCTACAGTAAAGTTCTGAAAGCTGTCCGTAATGGTATGGGGCTGTATATCCAGCAAAGGAGTTGGTGTAATACGGATTTTTTGATGAAATAATGACTAAAGAAGTATATCTTGATATTTTACAAAAGGAACTGACCGCCAGTGTCAAAAAATGTGGTTTTATAAACCCGGCTAATCCGAAGAAATTCAAATACAAATACTATCAAGATAATGATCCTAAGTATAAATTTTATTTATGTAGGACCTGGTTACTATAAAACTTTACCAAAGTTATTGATACTCCTGCCCAAAGCCCGGATATAAACCCTATCGAAAATTTTTGGGTTCATCTAAAAAAAGGTAGGAAAAAGATCACCAAGGAACAAAAATGATTTGATACGGTTCACTAAAGAAGAGTGGGATAATATACGGCTAGAATATAATATTCCGAAACTAATTCAATCGATGCGAGTACGTCTACAAACGGTAATGGATGCTCGAGGTGGACACACAAAGCATTAGAAACAAAAATTCCAAAATTTATATCAAACATAAAGTTTCATCAACTATGCAAACATTTGTTTACTTTACTATATTACCAAATAATATGTTTACAAAATTTTGTTAAAAAAACTAAAAAATTTGTTTATTTTTATTAGATATCCATGCATTTTTTGAAGTTTTTTTATTTTTCTCTGTGTGCATAGATTTTTTACAAACTGTAGATTGCCCATGTAACCATACCAAGCGACATATAAATCAAATTTTTCGTACATTAATAATATTAATATTATTTCATGGATTAATATTATGTTCATGGACATTCCATGCATAGTTCATTAAATCTATGTATATACATACATACTTCATATTGTACGTACGTACTGTACCATTTTTTCCGCACTTAAAATTTGCATACATATATACATACATATGAACATCAGCACGTACATGTTGTATTCTAACAAATTATACCTTAAAATTATCCACCTAAAAACATACTCAACTTATGTATTATTTTTTCTTTACAATAAAATTTATTATTCATTCCGTATTAATATATCAAATACAACAAAGCATCCTTACTCGTCATTGCATATTTTTTGAAAGTGCAGTTAATTTATATTAGAATTATACGCGAGAATTATTGAACATGTCGGCTCCAAATGCATTATTTCAAATCTGATCGGAAATTTGGTCTACTTGGTGTTTTGCGTTAAAGACTCAATTCCAATTGGACGATGCAGCGAAAGAGATTCAAGCAAGATGCCGCATTATTCTTTCGTTGGATAAGAACCTATATGTTTATGTACAGGAAGCTGTTAGTGCTAAGGAAATTTTCGAAAAGCTAAAAAACCTATTTCAAGATTCTGGTTTAGACAGGCGTATTGTACCGAAATTATGCTCAATTCATATGACTGAATGTAAATCAGTAGAGCATTATGTTTCAGAAGTTGTGTCAACAGCACAAAAGTTAAACGGTATTGGCTTTAACGTGTCTGATGAATGGATAGCATCAATTTTAATGAAGGGTTTGCCATCGGAATATAATATTATGATTATGAGTATTGAAAGCTCAGATAAGACAATAACATCAGATGCTGTCAAGTCAAGGTTATTACAGGATGTTAAATTTGAGCCGCAAATTTCGAATGAAACTCTAGCAACAAAGAAGCAGTTTAAAAAGGACATTAATAATATAAAAGGTTTTCATTGGCAGCAATTTGGGCATTATGCCACAAAATGTCCAAATCGTCAAATTATCAGTAAATATCAATCGATGTTTGCTGCTTATATTGTAAAGGACTTGAGTCAAGAAAGCTGGTACTTCGATAGCGGAGTATCTTCTCATATGGCGCTTTCAAAAAGTATTTTCAAGCATCTTCAAAAATGCGAGGGCGAAATTCGTATAGCAAATAATAAAACTTTGAAAGCCGTTGATGTAGGAAGTGTTGAAATTTATGTTGATAATTCAAATAGATATCACAAGGTATTAATTGAAGGGTTTTTATATGTTCCAGAGCTTGGTACAAACTTATTATCCATAAGTGAAATCATCAGAAGAAACAAACGAGTCATTTTTAACAAAAATGGATGCATTGTTCTCGATGAAGAAAATAACTTTATGGCTTCTGGAAAATTTATCGATGGTATGTATAAATTATGTACACCCAATAACTCATGTGTTTACTTGGCTAGTGGTTTCACAAATTATGAGACATGGCATAAGCGTTTGGGTCATATACATCAACAATCAATAGAAAAAATTAAATTGGATGGTATGCTCATATATGACAAAATTTCCACATTAAATTGTGTTGCATGTGCCCAAGGAAAACATGGAAGATCAAATTTTCCTAAAGAAGGTTCAAGAGCCAGTGGTATTTTAGAAATAGTTCACACTGATTTGTGTGGTCCTATGGAAGTAAAGTCAAATGGTGGAAATCTATATATGCTGACGTTTATAGATGACTACAGTCGAAAAGTCTTTACATATTTATTAAAGGATAAAAGTTCAGTTTTTGAATCATTTGTAAATTTCAAAACTCTCATAGAAAATCAAACTGGTAAAAAACTTACGATCAGATAATGGTGGCGAATTTGTTTATCAAAAAATGTCTTGTTTCTTAAAAAAATTTGGAGTAATTCATCAAAAAAGTGTGCCTTACAGTCCGCAGCAAAATGGTCTTGCAGAGAGGATGAACCGATCAATAATTGAGAAAGCTAGGTGCATGTTATATGATGCAAAGCTGCCTAAACATGTTTGGGGAGAAGCAGTAAATACAGATTGCTATTTAATTAATCGAATCCCACATCGCATTACTAAGAAGTGTCCAGATGAGATATGGTTTGGAAAAAAGCCAAATCTAAGTTACTTAAGAGTTTTCGGTTGCAGCGCAATGGTACATATTCCGAATCAGAAAAGAAAAAAATGGGATGCAAAATCTAAAAAAATTATTTTACAATGAATCGAAAGGTTATCGGTTATACGAACTGACAAATATGGGTATAACAGTAAGTCGTGATGTTATATTTTTCGAAAGAGAATTCAAATCCATTAATAATGAGAACTCAATTGAAAAATACTGGTTTTCTGTTCCATCTTTAGAGAAGGCAATAGAAGCTCAAGGATCATCCGAAAATCCAAATAATGATGAAGATAATGTTTCATTGTTATTTTCATCATTTACAGAAGATAACAATGAAGTGGTGGAAATATGCGACATTGACATCATTTCTAACTTTGAAAACCAAAGCAAAGCAGTGGAATCAAAGAAATAGCAGAAACTCCGAGGCGTAGTGAAAGGTTAGCAAAGAAAACTCAAAGTGAACTTATTGCCAAAAATTATGTTACTGAAGATCCTTGTACTTATGAAGAAGCATTATGTCATCCACATAAAGAAAAATGGTAAAAAGCAATTAATAACGAGATTAAATCTTTAGAAATCAACAATACTTGGACAGAAGTGAGTTCTTGTAATTGTAAAAACGCAATAAAAACAAAATGGGGTTTTAAAATTAAAGATAAGCCAGATGGTTCAAAAAGATATAGAGCACGTCTTGTGGTTAAAGGCTATACACAAAGGAAAGGCATAGACTATGAAGAAACATATTCTCCGGTGATCCGATTTACATCTTTAAGAATACTCTTTGCATTGGCAGCTAAATATAGTCTAGAAATGGAACATATGGATTCTATAACAGCATTTTTACAGGGAGAATTAAATGAAGAAATATTTATTCAAAAACCAGAAGGTGTGAAGTGTTTAAACTCAAACAAGATTCTTAAACTTAACAAGGCTTTGTATGGATTGAAGCAGGGAAGTTTTGTATGGAATAATAAATTAGATAAAGTTTTGCAAGAGGTTGGATTAAAAAAATCAGAAATTGATCCATGTGTTTATCATAGTATTAACAAAGCAGGCCGAACATACTTGGCAATTTATGTTGACGATATACTCATGCTGAGCAATGACTTAAGATTTCGCGAGATCATAAAAATAAGGTTATGTGAAGAACTAAGCATAAATTTACTTGGAGAAGTTAAAAAATGTTTAAATATCAGAATTACCAAACAAAATGGAAATATTTTTTTAGATCAAGAAGAATATATTGAAAAAATACTCGATAAATTCAATATGTCGGATTGTAATACCGTTCAAGTACCTATGGATCCAAATCAAAAGCTTAAAAGGCATAAAGTAGTTTCAAATGAAAATTATCCCTATCAACAAGCAATTGGAAGCTTAATATATTTGACACAGTGTAAAAGACCTCATATTTGTCATGCTATAAGTTTTTTAAGTCGTTTTAATAATAATCCAAGTCCAGAACATTGGAATGCTGTAAAAAGAGTGTTCAGGTATATAAAAGGAACAAAACACTTTAAAGTTTGCTTTAATAAAGATGGTAATGATAAGATAGTTGCATATTTTGATGCTGATTGGGCTAATGACATTGACGAGAGAAAGTCAATTACGGGATACGTTGTTATTCTACAATCAGGAGCGATTTCCTGGAGCAGTAAAAAACAGCAGACAGTTGCATTATCTTCAACTGAGGCGGAGTATATGGCAATGCCTGCAGTTACTCAAGAAGTTATGTATTTGAGAAAGCTACTATATTAACTTGTTCCAGATATTACAAATGACGCAACTCCTATATATTGTGATAATAGAAGTGCAATAGCATTGGCGAGCACCAACATTTACCATGTTCGGTCAAAACACATTGATGTAAGACATCATTTTATAAGAGAGAAGAAGAAAAAAGATAATCAAATCAACTTCATACCAATAAGCACAAATGAAATGGTTGCAGGTTTTTTGACAAAAGCAACAACTGTACCGAAACATACATATTGTTTTCAAAAAGTGGGTTTAAAAATTTGTAAGTAAATTTGAACGGGGGGTGTTGTATTCTAACAAATTAAACCTTAAAATTATCAACCTAAAATTTTTAATCTAGTAACGTACTGAACTTATGTATTATTTTTTCTTTACAATAAAATTTATTATTCATTCCGTAGTAATATATCAAATAGAAAACATCGCCTTTCATCTTTCAATAGTACATACATATATCAAAACCCTGACCTACGTGCAAAGTCATTTTATGCCGTTAGCGTATATTGCTCATTCCCAAAGTTAAACACAAATCATCATAACCTCTTTTTCCCTTGACCATTGTCATGTACTTTATATACTTTAAATCGCTTTAATTGTGCGCGCTAAAATTCTGCATACATATGTACATACATGTATCAGCAGAGAAAAAATAAGTAAAAGTGATATATTCGGCTGTGCCGAATCTTATATACTCTTCACCAACGTACGTCATGCATTACATATATATATTTTTAAGTACCAATTTTATGGTTTCTAATTTATGAAACAGGTTTAGTAAGCGCAAAAAAAAACAACTTCAATTGCATTTTTTGGTTACTTTTAAAAATAAAATATATTCAAAATTTCCCAACCCTGGAAAAGAAATATAAATTTTTAAGATTTTTTCACAAATACAAGTCTTTATATTGTGTAAGGCGGTTTTATTTAAGAAAAATTACAAACTTTTAACCATTTTGGTAACTTTCATGTGATACAAAATATTACAAATATCCAACCCTAGAATCGAAATTCAGACTTTTTAAATACTTGATATTAATTTTGTCTTTTCCTGAATTAAAAAATAGTTTTAATTAGTAAAAAAACTGCGTTAGTTGCCTTTTGGTTTATATATGTATAAAAAAATTTCAATTTCCCACACCTGGAAGCGAAAAATTTTTCATAAAAAAAAAAAAATATTTATGGGGCAAATGTAAAATAAAATCTCAATTTAATTGTTAATAAATGAACTATTTGACATACTGTCATTGTATATATACATTTGACATACTTTCATTGTTATCCAAGGGATTTCTAATTGTATAAAGATGTAGAAAAATAAAATAGATTCATATCGAATAAAAGTTGTTTGTTGGGTTTTGGTTTGTATAAGTTTCATAGCCTACTACACTTATTATAATGTGATTTTTTGAAATCATTTGTGAATTTTTATAGTTAATTTATTAACATAATTCTCAGATGGATTTTAAAAGTCTTTTAATAAGTTGAGAAGTTTGAAACTTTTCAAAACTGTGGTTGAAGTCTACTGTTGATTTGGTAAAAAGCGCCAATGAAATGCATATAGACATTGCTTAACCACCCAACAAATAAATTTCATATTATAATGTTACAATGACAGTATGTCAAATAGTTCATTTATTAACAATTAAATTGAGATTTTATTTTTCATTTGCCTTATAAATACTTTCATTGTTATCCAAGGGATTTCTAATTATATAAAGGTGTAGAAAAATAAAATAGATTCATATCGAATAAAAGTTGTTTGTTGGGTTTTGGTTTGTATAAGTTTCATAGCCTACTACACTTATTATAATGTGATTTTTTGAAATCATTTGTGAATTTTTATAGTTAATTTGTTAGCATTATTCTCAGATCGATTTTAAAAGTCTTTTAATAAGTTGAGAAGTTTGAAACTTTTCAAAACTGTGGTTGAAGTCTACTGACGATTTGGTAAAAAGCGCCAATGGAATGCATATAGACATTGCTCAACCACCCAACAAATAAATTTCATATTATAATAGTACAATGACAGTATGTCAAATAGTTCATTTACATATTAACAATTATATATATGTATGTATATATATATATATATATATATATATATATATATTTATATATATATATATATATATATATATATATATAATTATATATATATATATATATATATATATATATACTTATATATATATATATATATATATATATATATATATATATTAAATTCGGGCGAGTTTTAAATATTTGCACAACTTACACTAAAAACTTTAGTTTCAAAAATTTTCGTCATAAAATAAAACTATTACTTTACTTTAAGTTTTTTGAAAGTATAGGTATAGTTTGTAGTGTAAATTGTCAAAAAATTTAAAATTCGCACGAAGATTAGCTTTTACAATAATTAAAAAATACTATACATATGTATATAATGATGACAGTTATAGACATGCTTCGATTTATGTACATCATTTTAATACGCAAAGTATACTTTTGCAAAGTAGTATATCCAATATGTCCATGATTTAATACAAACTTTTAGTAATTTCAACAGTAAAATTTTTATACTTCCCATATTTAGGAATGTTATTCTTTCTCACAATCAAGGCGTCTAAATAGAATAATTTGTTTTCGGATTCCGTTTCCAATGTAAAATTAATTTCCTTACTGAAGGCATTTAAAGCTGCCAGTGTTTCATCTACTTTGTTGGTTTTTACAATTCCAAATAGGTCGCTATTTTATTTAGAACTGAGGTCAGTAATTCTTCCATTGTTATGTCAGCTACCACTGGAGATGCAGGAGATCCCATGGGCATTCCTTTTTTCTGTTCATAAAAATTGTCATTATATCTAAAATACCAGCAATCTTTTTTACAAAAAGATCACAAATATTTTTATAGTTTTAAGGTTTCCGGCAAAAACATTTCTACAGTTTATTTCTCCGGGAATAAAGAATATGCAAAATCGTTTTATTTCAGGTGCATTCAAAAAAAATGTTTCAAACTTCAAAGGTAATAAGATTACAATGACGAAAACGTCCTAAATTGGATATTATTACAGGTAGTTTTTTAAAGGGTTTAACATTTTTATTATTTCATTGTATATTGCTGTGAAAACTATCATAATGCCATCTGATAACCGAATCCCAGTCCTTTAAATTTCTTATAACTCAAAAGGTTTTGAGGATTACCAAATGCATAATATACATATATGTATATCACGAAAAATTTTCGTAATGGTACCAACATCTTTTACACGTACTATTTTGTAATCTTTGCCATAGACTACTAATTAGACATGAAAACTGTGTATGTAGTGGTAATGTTTTCGACCGATGTTGCGAGAGGGACAGCAAATTTCTTTGCTTGCTATCTCTTTTCTTTTTCTTGTCGATAGAAAATGACATATTTTTGTTTATAAAAAGTTTAATTTCTTGGCAGGATTATTGGCGCAAAATGGAAAATAGATGATTTTGCGCCAAGTTATTGCTCTAAGTTGGTAATTAATGGATGAAATATCATCTATAGATTCACCCTTTGATTACCAACACTATGCGAAGATAAACAAAAGCACAGAAGAGCAAAATTCAGTTAGTCGTCTTTGCTTAAAAGGTTTGTTTACAATTGTCATCAGTTTTTTCTGTGGTGATGAGTTTCATCACAACATCATAAATATATATTACAGAATATTTTAATACAAATTGAAAGGTGACGATTTCATAAAGGAGAGGATTCTAAGATTGGGTGAATTTTAAAGATGACGATAGTGGTACCAGCAACAACATGTAAGTATATATTGTGATATATAAAGTGTGAAAAATTATTTATGTAAATGTGTTCCAGGAGCCGCAAGTGCATAATGGGATGTCAAGAAAGCCAGAAGCTACATTTGTTCCCGAAAGATTCGGTCAGGTGAGTCAATGGTACTTATATTCTATATAAAAGTGCATGAGCATGAACTTATTAGAAAATAATCTTCATATAATATATTTTCATTTACTGGTAATTTGGTTTTCAATTTAATTGTAGTTTATCAAATGCATTTAAAGTTATCTCCATATACTACGTTTCCATTATTACTGTATCTATACTGTATCAGTAATAATGGAAACATAGTATATGGAGATAACTTTGAATGCATTTGATACACTACAATAAAAATGAAAACCAAACTATCAGTAAATGGATATATGGTATATAGAGATCATTTTGAATGCACTTGCCAAAACATAATACTGTACCAGTAAATTTACGTCGTCTATTACCAGCAAATGGAAATATAGAAAACGCAGTATTATACAGAAGTACAGTATTATACTTTAGCAAATGTATTCACAATGATCTCCATATACTATATTTCGATTTAGTGTATCAAATGCATTTAAAGTTGTCTCCATATAACATGTTTCTATTATTACTGTATCTACAGTGTATCAGTAATAATGGAAACATAGTATATGAAGATAACTTTAAATTCATTTGATAAACTACAATAAAGTTGAAAACCAAATTACGAGTAAATCGAAATATAGTATATGGAGATCATTTTGAATGTACTTGCCAAAACATAATACTGTACTTCTATATAATATTGCGTTTTCTATATTTCCATTTCCTGGTAATAGACGACGTAAAAGAAAAATATATAAAATATTAAAATTCTTCTAGTTTTTTGACCTCTTTTGATTAATAATATGCACTAATATTTTTAAGCTTAAGGGCTCTTTATTTTTGTTAAATTATAAATTGTTTTTCAATATTAATATTAAAGAAATTAAAATTGACCAAAAATAATGAAAAAATATATTTAAAAAAAGTGAAACGGATGTGTTATTATAGATAGATAGTAAACGATACGGTGTTATAAAATATTTACGAACTTTTTGTCCCTTAATGAATATATTTAATTAAGTTTAATTCAATTTAATATGTAGATCGTAAGCGAAAATTATAATATATAGATTAACTTTTTGCCCTGGAGCATGCTTTGGGAACAAAAGGTTATCCTATGTTCGTATTTGAGTGCAGTTCGTGTTATAATAGATAGTAAGCAATAAAATGTAACATATATAAAAGTTGAATATATATTTTTAATTAGGTTAAATTTCAGTTAGTAAGACTTTTGGAAAAACTTAAATGTTCTTATTTTTAATCTTTCAATTTTAAGAGTTTGAGTTCAGTTAGAGGATTTTTGAAATAAAAAGTTTAATAAACATTCGAATATAAATTTATAGACATCTTATCAATTGACTACAAAATGAAGAAGAAAAGAATTTTGCAGTGGGTAGGTATCTACTAACATTTTTATATTATATCGAAGCCTTACTTTCTCAACCTCGTATCTTAAAAAAATACGGTTTTCACTTTTTCATATCAAACGGTTGCTATTTTTGTGTTCTATTAATGCAACAACTTATTATCTCAATACGTTGTCTGAATTCTGTAAATATTAATAAAATATATTTTCGTATCTCAATCACTCCAATTTCCATAACTGCGTCAAACTCTTATCTTAATATGTGCAGTTGTTAAACAGTTAATTTAAAAAAAATCTTCTTTGCGTCTCTTTATTCTATCCTTCTTCACAATAGCATTGAAGTGAGTATGTATATTAGTTAGGCCTCTTTTACATTTGGTAATAAAAAGGACAGAAATTTTCTCAATTCTTCTTTGGTCTGTCTCGAAGCTTTCACGTGTAAGAAATTAATGTACAGAAATTTTCATTTCTTTTCATTATCATTTTCGCGTCTTGAAATTAATCAAAAAATAATAAAAGATTTGAACGAGTTTAGAGAGCGATAACAACAAATTAATAAACTTTACAACATTTGTTTTTCATTTTCAACACATTTTTATTAACAATTTTAATTTTTAATGCAAAAATACATTCCGAAATATAAGATGACGCGGTTAAACACAACACACTCTAAATTGAGAAAGATAAAATGAAAGAAAACAAATAAGAAAGAGAAGTATAAAAGAGAAACTAATAAAAATGTCTAGTACAGATGCTCCTGTACTACATACCCCTCCAACTCCATACATCTATACCCCTCGCTATCATTTTTGGACAGAATTACTTTTTTCTGTCCTGATGTAAAAGGGGCCTTAGGAAGTAAGTGACTTATGCATGGGATTCCCGTTATTTATATATTTTTTATTATTATTATTTTTTTTTTGTAGTACTATAATTGCATTTTAGTTATGATCTTCGCTTTGCTTGGTGAAAACCTAATTCTCAGTCATTTTAGTTTTTATTGTAAAATGAGTGATACAATAGCTGTTCTTGACGCTGATACAGGTTGTTTTGTTTTCAAGAATCTTTGCCAAGAGCCTGAAACACAACAAACTGGAAACGTAATTTTGGATGAAGAAACAGGACATTTTGTCTCAGTGAATTCTGATCAGTGTAGCATTTCCTCCAAATCCGATTTTTCAGCAAGTGAAAGCGAGTACCAGCCCAGCACTGATTCACATTTGCCTGGCAATGTATCTCCTTCTGTATTGTTGGATGAATCCTCTGGGGTAATTACAATTAAAAGAGCACGTAAAGGCCAGGGAAATAAGCAAAACTGGGATAGAAACCGTCAAAAACTCAAGAGAATGCGTGGCCAGGAGTATTCATCGATAAAGCGGAGCAAAGAATGGAATGGAGTAATGGAAATTAGAAGAGAAAGAATTTTGACGGCTCGTTGCCGTTCGGAAATATGTGCAAAAAAATCGGTAAGCAGTGCAACGAAATTACAGAAGAAGATAGAAAGAATATTTTTAAAATATTTTGGTCACTATCTTGGGAAGAGAAAAAAGCGTATGTCGTTGCACTGGTGTCACATAAACCAGTCACTTTGAGAACAACTGGTACTTTTTCTCGGCGAGTAAACACATTAGTCTACACATTGAAAATTTCTGGGGAGATCAAGGTTGTTTGTAAAAAATGTTTTTGTGTACACTCTCTCTAGGTGAATGAAGCGTGTCCAAATGGGTTACTGGCAACCTAAATGCAAGCGACGTTGGCATGTTAAAGAAAAGTGGACCAGTCAATCGTCAAAGCAAAACAAACATCGCCAAAGTAAATCACGTAAGCTTGTTTCTACAAAATTTGCCTAAGTTGCCATCACATTATTGCCGACAGAGTACAACTAAAGAATATATAGACGTTCAGTACAAGACTTGGGCAGAAGTGTACACAGATTTTGAAAAATATTTGATGGATCGCAACATCGATAAGGCTGAGAAGGCAACGTACAAATGCTTCTTAGACGCAGTACACAAGGCCAATATTAGTATACACAGACCCAAGAAAGATCAATGTTATAAAAATAAAAACGTCCCAGAAGATGAATATCAACTTCACGTAACAAGTAAGGAGCGCGCCAGGAAAGAAAAAGCCGAAGACAAGGAACGTTGTTCAAGAGGTGATATTCAAATGGTAACGGTGGTCTTGCAAGCAGTGCAAACAATTCCTCTACTTTCAACTGGAGCAAACTACTTTAAAACAAAACTGTGTGTGCACCAATTCACAATTTATAATGTATTTGACAAAAATGTTGCTTGTTACGTATGGCATGAAGCTGAAGGCGGCATGGACTCGAATGTATTTACCTCTTGCTGGCTGGGCTATTTACAGGATTTGAAAGACAAATCAAAACCTATAATAATTTACAGCGACGCGTGCTGTGCCCAAAATCGTAATACGACACTTGCAATATTATGCAATTACCCACCAAGCAGAAGTTCAGCAAAAATACCTGGTAGTTGGCCACACTCAAATGGAGTGCGATTCTGTGCATGCCTCCATAGAGCGAAAGAAGAAAGGAAGAGAATTATATGTGCCAGCTGATTTCAATATGGTTATAAAACAATCCAGATTGTTAAAGCCGTATCAAGTACATTATTTAAATCATACATTTTTCCGAGATTTCTCTTCACTCGATTACTTAAAATCAATTCGACCAGGCACCAAAAAAGGTGACCCATGCGTTATAAATTTGCGAGCTCTCAAATATACCTTTAATGACGGAGTTCAATACAAATTATGTTTTGATGAAGATTGGCAAATATTACCTCATGGTAAATTGCGACCACAAGTGCAGCGCAAACATAACATTTTACTACCGGGTCTCTACAATCAACAACTACCTATTTCAAAAAGAAAATATGACGACTTGCAAGACTTAAAACGTATGATTCCAGCCGACTATCATTCATTTTACGATAATTTGCCACACCAATGATATTATTATTTATGAACTCTTTTTTTTTATTATTTATGAATTCTTTTTTTTAATTTTTTTCCTTTCTTGAAAATAAAACATTCATTCTATATTAAATATTGTTTTCATTGCATAATTTTGGTATAATGGCGTTATTTCTTTCTATAGCTATAAGTGCAACAAACGAGTAACTTATTTATCAAGTATCAGGAATTAAAATTACTGTTAGTGCAGCAAACTCGTATCTCAATATATGCGTTTCATGCTTAAACTAAAAAAGATTATTATATTATTTCTACTAATATACATAGATGTAACCAATTCCTTAATAATTGCATTTGAAGTTTTACTCAAACACCGAAGTATAAAAGGATGAACCGTTTTTTCTCTCTCCTGAAAAGTTGTATTTTTTAAGATACGAGGTTGAGAAAGTAAGGCATCGATATGTACCTATGTTTGAAATAGTAATTTGGAAATAATAATAGAAAATAATTTGAAAGAAACATGACATTGATATAGTAAAAATAAATAAATAAATATTTATTGGTAGAAGTACATAAAAATCTATTTTTGGAAAAATTAATTTTTATGAAAGAAACGCTATTGGGAAATGTACTTTCTTAAAAAATTTATTTTTGGAAAGAGTATTTTTCCCAAAAAGTAATTGCTTGAAAAAGTTTATTTTCTCGAGAAGTATATTTTGCTTACATTTTTTTTGCCTATTTATTTTAGGCGTTCGGAATGGCTTCGCATTTTAGGTGTGTAGTCGTCGTTGAAACAGCCGTTTGTGTGCAGTCGGCATTTTTTGGTGGAATATATATTTGGAAATAAACTTTTTAAATTTGCTATTCCTAAAAATGAAAATCTTGAACTAAAGACAAGCTTTGAAAAAACTAATTCATATTTTAAAGCATCTCAAGTTCCAATACCAAAATGTGCGCAGGAGGGAAATTTGAATATTTCTACGGACGACATTTCAAAAGACTTTCCAATAGGTAAATACCCGACGAAAACTAATAGCGAAAGTTTTCATAACGTACAGGAGCCAATGGACGTAGGATACTTAGGGATTGACCCATTATATTATAATTTTTCTTCCACTTCTATTCTAAATTGAAGACAACATAAACAGCGCTAGACCATTATAGCACACAATATTTAAAGGAAAAACGTTTGAATAGTAAATTAACAACAAACAGTGCTAGGTTATCCCATCAGTTGGGCAAGTGTAAGGAGAAAATTAATATATTGGAACTTGAGCTGCATAAAAAGAATAATTAGTCTTCAAAAATGTGGAAATCCATGTAGTTATGTGTTAGAAATAGTTTGACAAATCTTAGAAGACGCCGGTATGAAAAGGGTATAAAATTAATTTGTTTAGCGGTATATTTTCTTTCCGCTCTTTTTTACCGTTATTTAAGAAAAATTTTAGATTGGCCTGATGTAAGAACTTTACAACGTTTTGTAAAAGATTGGCCAAAGACTCCGGGTAATTTAAATGGGACAGTCGAGGCCTTAAAAGTTCGTGCGCGGGAGTTTAATGAGGAAGATAAATATGTAATGTGATGAAATGTCTATCAAGAGTTATTTGGACTATGATAGACACAACGATAAAATTATAGGTTTGCAGGATTTTGGGGATGAAAATCGTTCGCGAAATATTGCGACTAGTGCCATGGTTATAATGGCAAGTGGTATAGCAACAGTTGGTCGCAAGCGGTGTCTTATTTCTTCGTTCAAGGTAACTGTAAGGGGTTAATTATAAGACGATATGCTTATGAGGCAATAGCCAAATTGCAACAAATTGACTTATATCCCTGTCAGCTCGTTTGCGACCAAGGTGCAAACTTTGTTTCCTTTAGTAAAATTGTTGGAGTTACTCAAGCACGACCATATTTTCGCGTAAATGATAAAAGAATTTTCTTCATGCACGACTCTCCCCATCTTTTGAATAGAGCTAGAAACTGCTTTCTAAATTTAGATCACAAGGTTTATTTTGAAAATATACTGGTATCATGGGAAGATATTATCCATTTCTATAAGGTCTATTCTAACTCCATAAAATGTGCTCCGAAGCTCACTATTGAACACATTCACCCAAATGGGTTCCAGCGCATGAGAGTTAACTTAGCTGCCCAAGTGTTAAGTCGCACTGTATCTATAGGTATGCAAACTTTACATGCGTCAGGAAAATTGCATTTTTCGATGTCCTCGACTTTCTGAAGTACTGCCGAATACTTGGAGTTTTTTAATAATATCTCTGACATGTTCAATAGTCGATCGAATTCTAAGGCTTTCACCTTTTCCGAAGAAGAGCATGAAGTTCTTCGACTTACCGCAAAGAAACTTGGCACTATTAAAATAATGGATGAAAAGGGAAACAATATAACAAATACCTTTAGGTTTATACACGGTTGGCTTATAAACATTTCATCTTTGAAAAGCCTTTTCTTGCATCTGAGGGAACGTGGTTGTGACAAACTAAAAACACGTAGACTGACGCAGGATCATTTGGAACATTTCTTTGGGCAAATTGGAAAAGGTTCAGGAAACTGCATACGCATTACTGCTCGAAATTTTTCGAGTTCTTTTCAAAAACGTTGAGGCTTGCACTACGTTAACGTAGTAGTCAACGGCAATTGTGAAGAAATATCTCCCGACGAAAAGTTATTAGATTTTTCAATTGTGGACTTGGCATACAGTTTTGACAGAAATAACTCACAGTGAGATAATTTTCACTGTTTGCCAAACCCTTGCCCTTCTCCAAATGATATAAATATAGAAGAGTATGCAGAAATTAATGAAGAAAATGCAGTTCTGGAACGTAACGCTTTTGTATACGTTTGTGGTTATTTTTATCTCATACTCCAACAAGGCCATATTTTCGATTCACCGATTCTTACATTTCATAGTGACGAAGCTGTCTCTCCAGACTATTCTTTTACATCTAAAAAATAATTTGAAAACTGCCATTTGGTCAAACCGCCTCAGGAATTTGTCAACTATTTTTCAGTTTTAGAAAACCATTCTTTCCTCTATTCAACCAAAATTGCCACCAGCATGGTATTAGAAAAATTATATTTGATGAACTTTTTACGAAAGAACCTTACCTATGTTGCGATAAAGTAACATATGAAGAAGTTCTTAACATTTTCATTAAAATTTACTTCATTTTACGTTTTTTCAATAAAAAAAATTAAAGAGCTCAATTTTAAAGAAAAAATCTTATGTGTTACTAATAAATAGTTCAATTTCGACTTCGGTCATATACTGCAAGAAAAAAATTTATTCAAATATTTTATCATTTTAAAAATTATTTTGTAGGTAAATAATTTTATTTATTTATTACTTTATTTTATTTTTTATTATTCTTAATTATAAACAACAATGTACCTGTATAACACATTACATTACACTATTTCACACACACACATAAACATTCAATAACACATTTAAATTATAAAAATTCAATGAAGATTTATTTTCATATAAAATTCTAGTCAAAACGTTTAAACTTGAAATTGATAAACTGAAATTGATTAAATCCATTTAAATAATATTAAAGTTACACTTTTAAACGTTATATATATATATATATATATATATATATATATATATATATATAAATATATATATATACATATATATATATATATATAAATATATATATATATATATATATATATATATATATATATATGTATATATATATATATATATATATATATATATATGTGTATATATACATATATATATATATATATATATATATATATATACATATATTTATATAATGGGTTAGGCCTACTGGGGATGCCAGCCATTAAAAATATAGTGTGGAAACCTACACAATATTAACAAATAAATAAAATTATGTTTTAAAGTATATTTTAAGGAGGTAGGATTTTTATTGGTAATAAATGATTAATAAAATATATATGTTCAACAATCATCTTATTCAAAAAGTGATGTAGTGATGATTGCAACGATTTTCTTATTCTTCGGTATTTTATTTGAATTATTAATTTGTAATATATATATATGTAGAAGTATTTAGTTTGAAACTGTTTTTCAAATACTACTATGCAACAGAGTTTGATTGAGCAATTTAAAAACATTACAGCATGTTTTGTAATAAATTATTTTTAATACGTATATATTTTTAATCCAAATAAAAAAAAGTTTGAATTGAAGGTATCATCACAATTACATTCACTTTAACAATTTTCGACTCTATATGTTTTCCATCAGGCAATTCTTTGTAGACAATGTGACCCTAAAACAGATATACAAATATTGATTAATATTTTTAAATAAAGTTGGAGATTACACTTATAATTGTTAATATATTAACTATTTGACATACTGTCATTAAACTATTATAATATGAAATTTATTTGTTGGGTGGTTAAGCAATGTCTATAGGCATTTCATTGGCGCTTTTTACCAAATCGTCAGTAGACTTCAACCACAGTTTTGAAAAGTTTCAAACTTCTCAACTTATTAAAAGACTTTTATAAACCATCTGAGAATTATGCTAATAAGTTAACTATAAAAATTCACAAATGATTTCAAAAAATCACATTATAATAAGTGTAGTAGGCTATGAAACTTATACAAACCAAAACCCAACAAACAACTTTTATTCGATATGACTCTATTTTATTTTTCTATACCGTTATACAATTAGAAATCCTCTGGATAACAATGAAAGTATTTATAAGGCAAAATGAAAAATAAAATCTCAATTTAATTGTTAATATATTAACTATTTGACATACTGTCATTGTACTTTTATAATATGAAATTTATTTGTTAAAATAAATTTCATATTATGATTACACTTATAAGTTTCACACTTTGTATAAAAGAAATATACTTACATTTTATACACTCTTGCTGATATGCAGTTCACTAATTGATTTTAGGCCTTTATACAAGTTATCAAATATATTCATCCAGCCGGTTTTACATGACTTGTGTTATGACTGAAAATTGGTTTTCGTAATGTTGGCGTCCTAATTTTCTTATTTGCTACTGAAATTGACAAAGACGCTCATGGAAAAACATGAAGTATTCGAAGCTATCACTAACATCGGGGCGTAGAGTAGGCAGACGGATCTATTGGAAAATATCAGTAGTTTTGTCCACTTCCAAATGTTCATTGAAGTCAACACAATGCCTAGTACGGAAATGTATGTAATAACAAATTGTACATAAGTAAATTTTATAAAAGATCTATAGCTTTTGTTATAAACAAATTATACGTACCGCCTTTTTCTAAGTCTGTGGAATTTCCAATTTTGTTGCAGCAGTTCATCTTAAGTTTTACCTCTAATTCGAAATTGTTTTTTTTTTTAATGAAACTCTCATCCCGGCTCAATTTATAGTTTTCTCATTACACCCGTGCATGCATCTATTAGCATGAACTAAGCATTTGTTTCGCCTCCTATAGTCCCATTTAATATATGTATCCAGATTTTTTATATTTTCAAAAAATTTAACAATTTCTAAACCATTAACAATTAATTTTTTGAGCACTTACTTTAATAAAAATTAAGAACAAAATTAATTTGATAGAATTTCAGTTCTTTGGGAATCTTGGCTCATTTTTAAGTTTTAAGCTTTACGGTATTGACCGCCAGCCACAATTTAGGAATTTTGATATATTCTTTTAATGTTTATAAACAATTTAATATTGTCTTAAGATGACTTAACACTTATTTTTATTATTTATTTCACAATTTTTCACCTAAACGAATTTTTTTTAAATATTCAACCAACATTATTTGCTTAAATTGTAAAACATATGTTTAGAGATGACCATATATAGCCATTTCTTCTAACATATTTATTCAGCTTTGCGTATTCATATTTTGTACTCGTTTGCACTATTGTTAGGCAAAAGCTGATACAGGCCAAAATGAACTGTCACTTTTGAGTGTTCTGTTTTTTCTGTGCTCTTCGCCGTCTGAAAGAGAACTGAATTAAAAGAGCATAACAAAGTGGCAATTGTTCTATGAAATGAGCATCACTGATAAAAATGTAATTATTTTTATTGCTGTAAATAATTTAATATTAAGTAGTTTATTGTTTTTGTTTTTTTTTAGAAAATTATAATTCGCTAAAGATGACCAACAGAGTTGGTCGAAATATTGGAATATATTAAAAGAAAAGTTTTAATATTATTTTATTATAAAAAGACCTCAACCCGAAAAGGAAATTACGAACAAACAAATACATTCAAAAATGTCTACAACAAAACATATTCACGTAAAACTGTTACTATGGTAAAATTTGTTTTCTACTTCATACTAATTGTGTTTTAAACAAAAAATTTTAACTATCAAGAAAATAAGTAAATGGAAAGGTTTGTAATTAAATGAGAACTTAAATAAAAGCGCTTTAATATAAATAATTTGATGTAATATTCTTTATACCTACATAAACATAGAATAAATAGGGAAATAATGAAAAGTTGCTATTGTAAAGCTATTAAAAACTTAGCTTTATATGTTACCTTTAAAATTCCTTCTTTAGCTCTATTTCAAACCTGATTTAGCTTTATACTATTTTAAAATGCTTTTTGAATTCTAACATAGCACCTAAGAGTACTACCAAATCGTTTTTTGGGTCAATCATATCAAGAACGTTGGCATTATAATAATAACACCCACTCTAGTAAATGTCATTCAATTCACTTAAGTTAAGAACACACCAAGCCAACAGAGCAGTTTTGCAGGAGCAAATGTTGTGCAGCACTTCGATATAAAAGAAATATATTTATGTCATCAGCACAAATTGGCGTGTGAGGGTGTGTAATAGTGGTAGGAAGATCAGTAATTGTATACTGCATGTGCCTGCCCAATTGAAATTCTCAAATTTCAGCAAATAAATTTAAAAATGTTTAAATTTTAATTGCCAAAATTCTCAAATTTCACATTGTTGTTGTTTTTTATAAATAATGTTGGGGTAGGCGTGCGAATTTGTGTCTGTCCATATGTGACCTTTAGGGTTAGGTCCGTCCGTATGTGAGCGTGGGAACTTCTGTCCGTCCATATGTGAGCGTGAGAATTTCTGTCTGTCCATTTACGCTGTGTACGCCTTGCGAATAATAAAATTTAAAAACATTTTTATTAATTACACTATTTCAAAAGTGTTGTAGTTATATATGGCCCTAATGCAGTTGGATCGTTTCTTCTGTTATATTTGCTTATTAAAATTTTGCTGTGTTAACTTAACATTTTTCGTCCAGCAATTCAGTAGTGTTTTTTATAATTTTATATTTTTTTATAGAATGTAGGGAATAGTTCAATTGTTCTGATCTTGGCGACATTGAAACTTGATTCCCTATTTATATTTGCATACATATATAGAATTTGATAATTTTATGTATGACTATGGTTTTCTGAATGGCGTGATTTCTGTATTTTTCTGTGTGCTATGTTTAAGTAAGAAGTGTGGTTTGTGTGTGTTCTAATGTTTTGAGTGGCGAACGGAATGTTTGTCTGTCAGGCAGACTGTACGACAATTCACTTTTGCTTTCCTGCTGTACAAACATAAGTGCATATCTCATGAAATAAAAGGGCCGTTGTTTAAACATATATATGTGTACGGTTTTTATTCTATTTAAGCATTTGCAAAAGATTTTATAATTTAAAAACTATAAATTTACTTGTATGTACTAAGTACTGAGTATAAAATTATGTTAAACTACACATTTCTAGGACCATAGAATTTCTTAAGGCGCAAACTCCACGAGTATGACAGTTACAGTAAAAAATATTCCGGATATTTTTCTTCCATTTCCTTAAAGTTAATGCAGCCAATATATTCAATGTTGAAAACTTCTTGTTGAATTATTTCTTCTAGCCATTTTTTCTTCTCTTCACCCTTAACATATACTTGGGAATTTCTAAAACTAGATTCTAAAAAATTTCGAACGCTTTGAACATAAGACTGATCCATCATTCCAGTTAATGTAATGATAGTTTTCTGTTAACCAAACTGCTTCTCTCTGTTTTTTTTTTGTTGATAAACATTCGAATTTAAAAGGTGGTCTTATGATAAAATGAATATAATCATTTCTATTGAATACGATAGCTAGTTCTTTTATAATAAAAAGGTTCGAATTACTTTTGAAACCTTGAACGTCCATAAAAATATTATTAGCCATTTATAAGGTTTTGAGAACTTGTCCTTTGATAGGGATATATTCTATTATGCGATCATGAATGAGAAAGCAGTAAGCAGATGTTTTTGCTGGAATATTTATGTCGATTGGTCCGGTATTGAGCGTTTTGTTTTGGTGACTGACATCTACTACAGTAATTGGAGCATTATTTTTAAACTCTTGACCAGTTAGAAGAGGTTGGGGTTGTTCATGTAGTAGCTTTGTTGGAATCTTAGATATATATTATACATAGCGCATAGCGCCCATATCTGAATTTTACATTTAGATCGTCATATGTGTAAGAAGTTGAGTTTAAATGTACTTTTAAGTTAGTAAGATTACAATGAACAAATTTGTTTTCTTGTTGAAAGGCAATCAAAACAAAACGTGGGCGGTCCTTATCAGCGGCCAGTTTAACATTCCATAGGTCCACGTATAAAGGTGTGGATTCATATGACAATCCCGGCGACTTGAACTAAGTCACCAATGAACTAAGTCCCCAAAGCAGAAATGAACTAACACCCCATTTCTTATATTCATGAAACAAAAACTACTTTTGGGGACTTATTTCATCAAAATTTAGGGAGTTAGTTCATAATGAACTAAATCCCCAAATTTAAAAATGAGCTAACTCCCCAAAAATGGGAATTATAAAAGTTTTACTGTTGAAATTACTAAAAGTTTGTATTAAATCATGGACATATTGGATATACTACTTTGCAGAAGTATACTTTGCGTATTAAAATGATGTAAATCCAAGCATGCCTACATGTAACTGTCATTATGATATACATAAGTATGTATGTATATTATTTTTTTAATTGTGGTAAAAACTGACATTCGAAATGAATTTTGAAATAATTTGTGGCTACAGAAGAAATAGCGATATGTAATACATAATCGACCAGAAAATTATATATAAAAAAAAGGAAGCATGTCTATAATTGTCATCTTTATATACATACGTATATATATTATTTTTTAATTATTGTGAAAGCTAACCTTCGTGCGAATTTTTCATTTTTTGACAATTTACCTATACTTTTAAAAAACTTAAAGTAAAGTGAACTACAGTAATAGTTTTATTTTATTTAAGGAAATTTTTGAAACTATAGTTTTTAGTGTAAGGTGTGCGAAAGTTTAAAATTCGCCCGAATTTCAAATTTTCGCACAACTTACACTAAAAACTATAGTTTCAAAAATTTTCGTCATAAAATAAAACTATTACTGTAGTTCACTTTACTTTAAGTTTTTTTAAATTATAAGTGGAGACATGAACTAAGTCCCCAAAGCAGAAATGAGCTAACACCCCATTTTTTTTTATTGATGAAACAATAACGACTTTTGGGGACTTATTTCATTTTTGGGAGACTTATTTCATCAAAATTCGGGGAGTTAGTTCATAATGCACTAACTCCCCAAAATTGGGAAGTATACAAATTTTACTGTTGAAATTACTAAAATTTTGTATTAAATCATGCACATTTTGGATACACAACTTCGTAAAAATATACCTTGCGTATTAAAATTGTGTAAATCGAAGCATGCCTGCACATAACTGTCATTATGATATGCATATGTATAATATTTTTTTAATTATGGTAAAAAGTGACCTTCGAAATGAATTTTGAAATAATTTGTGGCTACAGAAGAAATAGCGATATGTTATACATATTCGACCAGAAATTGATATATACAAAAAAAATCTAAGCTTTTCTATAACTGTCATCATTATATACATATGTATATTATAATTTAATTATTGTAAAAACTGACAATTTACACTAAAAACTATACCTATACTTTCAAAAAACTTAAAGTAAAGTGAACTCCAGTAACAGTATTATTTTATGAAGAAAATTTTTTAAACTATAGTTTTTACTGTAAATTGTCAGAAAATTAAAAATTCGCACGAAGGTCCGTTTACAATAATTAAAAAATAATATACATTTGTATGTAGTATATAATGATGGCAGTTATAGACATGTTTCGATTTACATCATTTTAATACGCAATGTATACTTTTGCAAAGTAGTTTATCCAATATGTCCATGATATAATACAAAGTTTTGGTAATTTCAACAGTAACATTTTTACACTTCCCATTTAATAAAATGAAACTATTACTGTAGTTCACTTTACTTTAAGTTTTTTGAAGGTATAGGAATAGTTTTTAGTGTAAATTGTCAGAAAATTAAAAATTCTCTGGAAGGTTAGTTTTTACAATAATTAAAAAATAATATATGTACATTTAAAATTTTAAATAAGTCCCCAAAAGTCGTTGCTGCTTTTGAATAAGAATTTAAGATATTCGGGAGATAGTTCATTTCATATTGGGGCTTTAATCAATTTTTTGGGGACTTATTTAATCGAAATCATTATATTGAACTTACTCCCCGATTTTGTAGTCTTCAGCGAATCCTGAAAGAAGTTTGAGAGGTACATAAAAATTAAAATGTCCATTTTGAAGATTATTGTAATCAAGTTTATTCCATTCAGCATTTGGCAACACAACGCTTTCAAATTTTGTATGGTACTGGTGGCTCCCAAATGTTTTGTGTGGTCAATTTCAATACCATTTAGTTCATAGCGAATTTCGTCTAAGAGACATGCAACAAAGTTGTTTTTCAATTAAAAGTTGGGTGTAGATTTCGATGTCCTTTCGAAAATTTTGATTTTCGAAATGCTATAAATTTTCATATTTGCCATAAATATCGAGGCAATGATGGAGTGAGAGATCACTGTCACATAAGTGGTAAGTTTAGAGGAGCAGCTCATAATATGTGCAATTTAAAATTTAAAATTCCAAAATTTATACCAATCTATTTCCACAATTATTTATCTAATGACTCACATCTTTTTGTTAAATAGTTGGGTAAAAAATCTGACGATATAAAGGTCCTTCCACTCAATAAAGAGTTATACATATCATTATTCATAGATTTTCAAGAATGACCGACAACTACAACATGAACTTAGATTTTTAGATACAATTCGTTTTTTGCCTGGAAGCTTAGAATCTTTAGCTAAGATTTTTTCAGAGCGAGACTTTCACATGATTAAAACACAATTTGAAACAAAGAAACAGTTTGCTCTTGTGAGAAGGAAAGGTGTTTTTCCTTATGCCTTCCTAAATTCTTTCGAAAAATTGAAGATAGATCAGCTTTCAGCAAGGGAAGATTTCTTCAATCACCTCAATAACAAGGAGTGTTCGATTGAAGACTATGAGCAAGCGAAAGAAGTTTGGAATGCTTTCAGCTGCAAAACCTTGCAAGATTATATGGAAGTTTATTTAAAAACAGACGTACTCTTACTTGCAGATATATTTGAAAATTTTAGAGAGGTTTGTAAGAATAGCTTTCATATAGATCCAAATCAATATTACACTGCACCAGGACTGTCGTGGGATACTATGTTAAAGTATACAAATATAGAACTAGAGCTTCTGACAGACATAGATATGTACAATATCTCCCAGAAAGAAATACGTGGTGGACTTGTACAATGCAGTAACCAATATTCAAAGGCTAACAACAAATATTTATATGATTTCGATAGAGAGAAGCTCTCAGAATTTATTGTGTATTTAGACGCAAATAACCTCTACTGTTGGGCTATGTCTGAGTATCTACCTTATGGGGATTCAGATGGCTATCAACTGAAGAGCTAAATCTGAATCCTAAAACAATAGATGATAGTTCAAGTGATGGATATGTCTATGAAGTTACTTTAGACTTTCCTTCCTATGACTCTCACAGTGATCTTCCCTTCTGGCCGGAAAATAAAAAAATTCAACAAACAAAGCACACTAAATTAATTGCAGATTTTTCCACAAAACAAACATATGTCATACATTACAGAGCTCTCTAAAAATGTTTGAAATATGGTCTAGTTCTAAAAAAAAGTGCATCGGATTCTCACTTATAAACAATCAACCTGGTTGAAAAGTTATATAGACTTAAACACCAAACATAGAGCAACTGCAAAAAACGTATTAGAGAAAAATTTCTTTAAATTGCTAAATAACGTAGTACATGGTAAAACTATAGAGAATGTTTAGAAGAGAAAAGTTGTACGAATAGTTACGGACTGGAACAAGACAAATTGTAATCATTTAGGAGCTCAAGATTGGATATCTAAACCTAATTTTCATAGTTTGTCAATAATTTCTGAGGATATGGTAGCAGTTCAAATGAAGAGAGAAAAAACCAATTACAATAAACATATATTTAGGATTTTGTGTACTTGAGCTCTCCAAATGGAAAATGTATGATTTCCTTTACGGGTACATGCAACCTAAGTTCAAGTCAAACTTATCACTCAATTTTATGGATACTGATTTACACAGTAAAATCAGAAGACTTTTACGCTGACATAAAAACTGGCGTCTCCATTACCAAAAAAAAATTATATATATATATGGTTTCCCTCTAGTAAACAAGAAGGTGTTGTGTATGATGAAGGATGACAATTGTGGAAAAATAATGAAGGAGTTTGTAGGATTGTATTCTTTTAGTGTGCAGTATCAAAATGATATTAAAAAATCGAAAGTTTAAAGAAAAGCATTCTTGATAAGTATGACACAACCTCATATAGAAACTGTTTATTTAGTAAGTGTACTGTATATTATGATGTGTATTTAAATCAAAACTTCATCAAATTTATACAAATGAAATAAATAAAGTAGTGTTAAATTATGCAGACGACAAAAGAAAAATAAGAAGTGATAAGATGAGTACATATGCATGGTGTCTTTATCGAATCGGGGACACTATTCCCGATTATGAGCTTGACATGCTACTGTGGGAAATTTCAAGACTAGAAGAGGAAGAAGCAATGCTATAACTGCATCCCTATTTTTAAGTAATAATTTTTATATGTAATTAAGTAGTGAAATCTATTAAAAAGAGAAAAAATTGTTGTATTGTTAAGAGAAATAAACAAGAATCGTGCAAATATATTTAAAATTAAAAAAAAAACATTCATAATTTGTTTTATTTTGTGATTTATTATTTAGTTTCATTGAAATATTACATAATACGAATTAATTAAATGATTTATCATAATTTTTCTTAAGTAAAATACGGAGCACCGGCAGGTATCTGGCTGTTCCTCACAATCTGGATGGCTCCATGGACAAGACTTAAAGTGACCATCGTCCTTGTCCTCATCTTGCATTATACCAAAATCATCGTTTTCATCCAATATATCGAGGAAAAATTTCACCATTTGCCTGTGCTCGTATAGTTGACATCCCTCAAAATCAACTAAAAATTGTGTGAGCTTGTTTCTAATTTCACTCATGTTTTTTATTGAATCTTTTATACTATTACTAAAATTTACTTCCGATCTCTTTGACTGTTAGTTTTTTACTAATAATTGCTTTCAACGAATAAGTTGTAAGAGAAATGATGTATAATATTTCAAAATTTAGAGTAAAGGACTCAAAAATGTATATATCTGTATGTATATTTATCTATCTATTTTTTCTAACATCTTAGTTTTAAGAATACATTTTATTATTCATCTTTTCGTCTTTTTCTCCCTCTCTCTTACACACACTCACACAAATCTAATATCATTGTTTAGTTATTTTCTAAGACTTTAAGAAGTCTTAAAGTCTAGAAAGCTTATACCGATATTAATTCGAAATTTAAGTTCAAACTTATAAGTTGTGATACATTTATAGCGCAATGAGTTTAATAAGCTAATTCAACTCCTGTAATACAAAATCCTTAGTCCATATAAAGGATTTAGATGAATCATCCAAATAATCCATCGTAAGTGCAAAGCGAACAACAAAGTATGGAGAGACAGTCCAACTTGAACTGGAAAACCATATAATGTTTCTCCCCAACCGATACAATATATTAATAGATGTCGAATTAGATGATCTTTCAATTGCTTAATATCGATTACAAAGAAAAGAAGAGCGAAACCCTATCCTGGATAGTGAGATGAATAAGTTTTTGATACCAAACTCCTAGTACCCCTTTTGGCAGTAAAAATAAAAAATGTTATAGGCATATATTTTATAATTAACAACAACAAAAAATTTAATAAAAAAAGATGTGGGGTTTAAATATATAAATATATATGATTGTGTTTTATTTAATATCTTTGGTTATTTCATAAAGAAATTTCAAACATAAGTGGCCGCAATTATATGTATTAAAATTTTGATATTGATTGTAGTTGCATTCAATATTTCTACCTAAATATTGGATTAATTCTAAAGGAGGTTGTAAATTTCTAAGGCTGCCGAAATATTGTTTTTCATTCTTGTTTTTATAGTGTGCTACCCAATGAGTACCTGGGCATGTTCATAAATCCAAATTGATTAATCCACACTCTACAGTCTTTGGTCGTTTTGGTAGCGAATCCAACATAAAAACTCCTCTGAAGTGTGTAATATATTTTGAAAATTTTCTCAGATCAAATTCTGATAATGGTCTGTTGGGCAGCATATCTAAAAGTTTTTTGATTGATCTTTACAAACAAGTCCATAACCGTTTTTATATGGTATAAGGTGTAGTCCTTCTCCCACAGCAATGGACTCCATTGCTTTGTTGTGTCTAGTGGCTTCCTCAAGTTGTTTTTTCCATTTTTTATTGCATGTACAGCTTTAAGTATAGCGGCACTTCCAGTTGCTAGACTACCAAGTGCACCTAGAGCAGTTAGAATCGGTATTATGAGCAAAAAACCACAAATTTTTTGAACATTTATAATACGTGGTATTACAACACGAGCTTTTTTCCCTTAAGAGTTTTACTGATAGCTTTACGAGCAATCCTAATGGCTGAATTAATGTCTTGTGGTTTTTCCTTCTTCAATATCTTTGTTGCTGATTTAATTGTTTTATGAAACAATTTTTTGTCATATATACTGTATTCCTTTTCATTGCTTCAACACCCATACAAAGTTTAGTTTTTGCTTTCATTGCGCTGGTGACTATAAATGCAAATGTTTTTTCTGCAAGATCACTATCTTTTGAAATAACTCTTTTCCAAGCTTTGTTTTCAAGAATTTTGTCAGCTTGTTGTCTGCTGTTTAAGTCTTTATTTTTCGAATAAGCTATATCGTGATTTTTGAAAGCAGCATTCAATAACTTAATTCCTTTATCTCCTCTATCTAACCGCCTTTGTAATCTTGTGCCAGGTCCACAGTACTGATATCCAGGAAGATGTAGTTCAAAAGGTAGAGAATATATTGCTTTATTTAGTAAACCTTCTCCAAGGAATGTTTGAAAACTTCACAAGTAATTATTAAAATGCGCTTCATACAACAACACAAAAATATTTTAGTTCGTAATGCTGATATTTGTTCAAATGGCAGTAAAACTAAGACCTTGTTACCAAATTCTATTCGAGCATTAATAATTGGTCTTTCAAATTGTGGAAAAAATAACGTAATGATTAGTTTGGTGGATAGTCCTAATGGTCTCAAGTTTGAAAATATTTACTTGTACTCAAAATCTCATAAGAATGTAGACTCATTTTACTTGTGTCAAACTTATACACGGATTCCAAAACATTTGATAAGAGTTAATGCTAATATAATTATTATGTTTAAGCAAGATGCGACAAATATGTAACATGTATATAATCATCACGTTGCCAGCGATATAAGCTTTGAAAAGTTTCAACAAATTTGTAGAGAAAGTTGAAAGGAAAAATATGGATTTTTGATGATAAGTAAAGGTAGTGAACTAAACAATGGTCGTCATAAAACGTCATTTGATTACTTTATCATAATATAATTAATTGTTCATTAAAAGTACTCTTCAGTATTTAATCTGGCCTTAAGCTTTATACATGTGATTAAAGTAACTGATCAGACAAGCTGGTCTGATACCTGTAAAACTGTTCTGATACCTGATATCCTGATCTTAAACCTACTAAACTGACCTGATACCTGTTAAACTGACCTGATAAGCTGATCTGATACCTGTTAAACTGACCTGATAAGCTGATTTGGTAACCTGATCTGATACCTAATAAGCTGATCTGATAACTTGATCTGATAAACTGATCTGCTACCTTTTGAACTGACCTGATAGCTAAAATGTATGAACAAATTCTTAAAGACTTGGTAGCTACAAGAAATATCCTGAAGAAAAAGCTTCGAAGTATAAAAATTGGTGAAATAAATACACACGAACAGATAAGAGATACATTCGAGCCTATCGCAGAACCTTTAAAAGTATTTATCAATAGCTCTAAATACGTTGATAGACTGGTTGAAAGAGAAACGAGTGATAAGGAAACTGGAATTGATGTCAATGAAAGTTTTCATCTCTAGAATTCAACAATAAAATTGGAAACGAGTACGCCCAAGAAACTAATTGAAGGAACAACGTTTAATGTCGAATAGTAAAAGTAGCAGTAATTATAAAGAAGATAACTTTTACTCATAAGATTCTAGTAATGAAGAATGTTATCCTGACTTATCATTATTGCAATCGAGAAATGAACTAGATACTAACTATGGTCCACATAAGGATAATAATAACGAATTGAGATTTGGTAATAGTACTATCGAGTTAAATCAAGATAAGATGATTGGTGTTCAAATATGGGCTCTCACTCCAGGACTGTTTTCTTTAATTTTTCATAAAACAACAAAAAACTATGACAAATTCGAACTTGAAGTCTATAAAAATATATAACTTACTACCAATGCGCACAGGAGAGACCATATGTCTGGTGGTCATATCAGAGGGAGTAGAGCGTATAAATACAAACGTATTATTGGAAAACTCTTCAAAGGAGGAAATCGTACAAGATCATCAGATGTAACAAAAACTAATTATATAGGAAGGGGTTTGATGCAGTTTAACCCTCATAATCCAAACTATATAAACTGGGATGATCCAAACGAGTTGGTAGATCGACTTCGACTACTGCTTACATCACAGTCTGCAGGCCACACAAATTATTGAAGAACTACGTGAAGCTAATATAATAGTATAAACTATATACATACATAGATAAATTTGGTCATTATATTAACGATAGAAGTGAAGTAATTTCAAACAAATTCTCCTAAGTTGCTGGGCTTCTTTACATTGATGCCCAACACAAGAGAATCAAAAATGTTGCAAACGCTCTGGAGGAAAACGATATTATCAGTAAATTGTGTCTGCAAACTGAGCTTAAAAACAGCAACAAGAAGTATCTTTCCAGTTAGAAAATCTTAATGCTCATTTGAAGGATATCAATAACAAAATAGATGATAATAAATACTTTTTTGATAAGGAAATTGAAGAGCTTCGAGAAAAAATTTATGGAGTAGAAAATTACATGTTCGTATCAATAGCTGAAAGTACACCAAGTAGATCACAACAAACTTAAAAAAGCGACTGGAAAAATAAAATGTCTTCAAAGAGAAATATTGTAAATTAATTGCATAAGGAGGCTCGAAAACGTTTTGTACGTCGTAGAGTTGTGATGAAAGGAATAGATGATCTTAGTTGAAATGGGAAATTCTTTCTTAGACAAAAGAAATTATCGATTTTTTCTAACCGCAATTGATACATTCTCAAAATTTGCTTGGGCAATACCTTTGGGAAGAAAGAATGCATTTGAGACAACCCAGGCAATGAAGAATATTTTCAAATTGTTACGGATACTGAAAAACTTGCAAACAGACGATGGTAAAGAATTTTTCAAGAAACATTTCAGTCAATTAATGAATAAATACAATATTAATCACTACTCAACATAAAGCACTATGAAAGCCTCAATAGTAAAACGATTCAATAGAACATTAAAAGGAATGACGTGGAAAGAATTTAGCTTTAATGGTTCATATAATTGGATTGATATATATATAGAGATTTACTTGATGCGTACAATAGAAAAGTTCATCGCACCATTAAAATGTCACCGATTAAAGTAAATTAAACAAATGAAAAACAGCTTTTAAATACAGTATACAGTCATTTAAAGATGTACAAAATATCAAAATTGAATGCAGGAGATCATGTACGCATAAGCAAATATAAAAACATTTTTGAAAAACGTTATACTCCGAATTGAAAAACAGAAAGCTTTACAATTAAAGGAGTACAAAATACATATCCTACAACATATAAGGTGTTTGTTAAGTGGCTGAGCTGTGGTAACGAGCACAATTCTTGGATAACTAAAGATGAGATATTGTAAATTGAAGAATACAATAAATAAACAACAACAATAACAATGGCATCAATATTTAATTTCAGTTTAAAATAAGTAAATAAATAATAAATACGAAACTGATTCTTATAAGTCATACTGTGTGTTTAACCTCATTTATTTACAATCAAACAGTCACAATGTGAATAACATTGATTCTGAGCTCCAATTCATCAGAGCTATCTGCTTATTATTTTCCTCCTATGGATTTAAACGGATCCTATGAATGTGCTCTAACTGATTTTCATTCATACAACAGCATCCCGAATGTGGATGTCTATAACAATATATTTCATATCGGTGAACTTGTAATTTAAATACCGATTGAATCTTATGAATTAAATGATATAGTTGACTAAATAGAAGAACAATACAAACGATATAGTTCAGAAAACAAAATTTGGATTGAAGTTAATAACAATACAATGCAAGTCAAAGTCAGCAGCTCTAAAGAACCAATATATTTAAATAAAGAAAATACAATAGTTAGGCTTTTAGGATTCTATAGCAGAATATTAACACCAAACAAAGAACATTACTCTGATCTTCCACTGAATATCTTTAAGGTGAATCTCTTGAGGATTGAAAGCAGTATTGTGGTTTATACTTATATGAATAATTCTAAAGCTCATAAACTATATGAGTTTCCGATTAATGTACCTGCTGGATATAAAATAGTTTAGATTCCCAAAAATCTTATTTATGTGCCAGTAAACTCCAGAGAAATAAGTTCATTAGCTCTTCGCGTGGTTGATCAAAACGGCGACTTAATTAATTTCAGAGGAGAGGAAATTACAATACGAATACATTTAAGGACAACTAAATAATGATAATATACAACACAAGCATATCGAAGAATACTACAGCAACATCTAATCCTCAAACATTACAAACTAAACAACAATTGAAAAGATCTATTCGTCAAAAATCACTTATAACAGCAAAAAAGAGTTTTCCCAAGTCATTAAACTGAAAACAAAATGAGTTCAGTAATAGACGTTTTATATAAACCAATATCTGACGAAAATATAATCAAAAAGGATTATCATACATACATACCATACCTTCAGTCTTTTAACAAAAGCGATGAAATAAGAATTTCAATACAAAACCAAGATTTATATGTGTTACCCAGTGAAAGCTATATATATATATGTGGAAGGATTTGTTGTGGACGAAAAAACGTCGAAATCTACACCCAACTTTCAACTGAAAAACAATTTTGTTGTATATCTCTTTGACAAAATTTGCTATGAGCCAAATGGTATTGAAATTAACCATACAATATATTTGGGATCATTATCCATAAAAAACTTGGTTTCTTTATCACCTACGGAAAGCGTTGTGTTGCAAAATGCTGGATGGAATAAACTTGATAATATAAATCTTCAAAATGGACATTTTAATTCCTATGTACCACTCAAACTTCTTTTAGGATTCGCTGAAGATCTTGTGCACTCGAATGTTTCCACTGAGTAAGCAAAACTTACAATTTCACTAATATCATAGAGAATTCCACATGTACTATTATCTGATCATTGTAAATTGAATATGATCAAAATACTTAATAATGGTGCTGCTATACCAATGGCATTCCGTAGTTGGGATTGTCATATGAATCCATACCTTAATACGGGGACCAATTACATATGGAATGTTAAACTGGCCGCTAATAAGGAACGCCCTCGTTTTGTGGTGATTACCTTTCAACAAGAAAACAAATTTGTTCATTGTAATCTTACTAACTTAAAAGTACATTTAAACTCAACCTCTTACCCATATGACGATCTGAATATAATATTCAGATATGAGCGCTATGCGATTCTGTATGAAATGTATCTAAGATTTCAACAAAGTTACTACATGAAACAACCCCAAACTCTTCTAACTGGTCAAGAGTCTAAAAATAATGTTCCAATTATTGTAGTAGATGTCAGTCACCAAAACGAAACGCTCATAGAGATTGAATTTGAAACAGCAACTAATATTCTAGCAAAAACATCTGCTCACTGCTTTCTCATTCATGATCGCATAATAGAATATATCCCTATCAAAGGACAAGTTCTCAAAATCTTATAAATAGCTAATAATATTTTTATGGACGTTCAAGGATTCAAAATTAATCCGAACTATCTTGTTGTAAAACAACTAGCTGTAGTATTCAATAGAAATGAATGTACTCATTTTAACATTAGACCACCTTTTAAATTCGAATGTTTGTCAACCAAAAAAACAGAGAGAAGCAGTTTGGTTAACAGAAAACTATCATTACATTAACTGGAATAATGGATCACTCTTATTTCAAAGCGTTAAAGGTGAAGAGAAGAAAAAGTGGCTAGAAGAAGTGATTCAACAAGAAGTTTTCAACATTGAATCAACTTTAAGAAAATGGAAGAATAATGTCCGGAATATATTTACTGTAACTGTCATACTCATGGAGCTTGCGCCTTAAGAAATTCTATGGTCCTATCTACAGAAATGTGTAGAATCTACACATTTCTACACTGTAGATTAACATAATTATATACTCACTACTTAGTACATACAAGTATTATTATAGATTTTAAATTATAAAACCATTTGCAAATGCTTAGAAAGAATAAAACCATACACATATATATGTTTAAACAACGGCTCTTTTATATCAAAAGATATGTACTTATGTTTGTACAGTAGGAGAGCAAAAGTGAACTGTTGGACAGTCTGCCTGACAGACAAATATTCCGATCGCTTTTCAAAACAATAGAATATACACAAACCACACTTCTCACTTAAACATACCACACAGAAAAATACAGAAATCACGCCATCTAGAACACCACATAAACTCCATCGATTATCGTCATACATAAAATGAACAAATTCAATATAAATATAAACACGGAATCAATTTGCAATGTCACCAAGATCAGAACAATTGAATTATTCCCTACATTCTAAAATATGAAAAGATAAAATTATAAAATTATAAAAAACTACTGAATTGCTAGACGAAAAATTCTAAGTAAACACAGCAAAATTTTAATAAGCAAAAATAAAAGAAGAAATCTAACTACAGCAAGAAGAATCGGGCCAACTGCATTAGGGCCATCTATATATAACTACAACACTTTTGAAGAGTGTAATTCTTTTATATCGAATGCTGCACAACATTTGCTCCTGCAAAACTGTATTAATGCTCTGTTGTCCTGGTGTGTTCTTAACTTAAGTGAATTGAATGCCGATATATGCAAACACATGTCATTTACTAGAGTGGGTGTTATTATTATAATTCCAACGTTTTTGATATGATTGACTCAAAAAATGATTTGGCAGTACTCTTAGATGCTATATTAGAGTTCAGAAAGCCAACAGTGTGGCCAGATTTTAAATAATATAAAGCTAAATCAGGTTTGAAATAGAGCTAAAGCCGGAATTTTAAAGCTAACATATAAAGCTAAATTTTTGATAGCTTTGCAATAGCAACTTTTCATTATTTCTATATTTTTTAGTTTAAATGGCGTTTATGTAGGTCTAAAGAATATTACATCAAATTATTTATATTAAATCTCTTTTATTTATGGTCACATTTAATAACAAACCTTTCCATTTACTTATTTTCTTGATAGCAAGCAAATTTTACCTTAGTAACAGCAAAGACTCCATAAGGCATTCTATCAAGTGCACTGTTTCGACAATTGCCCTAATAATCTAACCTAACCTAAGGATTCAAAAGTAATTCGAACCATTTCATTGTAAAAGAACTAGCTGTCGTATTCAATAGGAATGAATATATTCACTTCATCATAAGACCACTTTTTAAATTCGAATGCTTTTCAACCAGAAAGCAGAGAGAAGCAGTTGTTGTTAACAAAAAACTATAATCATATTAACTGGGATGATGGATCAGTCTCATTTCAAAGCGTTCGAAATTTTTTAAAATCTAATATAATAAATTCACAAGTATATAGAAAGGTGAAGAGAAGAAAAAATGGATGGAAGAAATGATTCAACAAACAGTTTTCAACATTGAGGATATTGGTTGCATCTACTTTAAGAAAATGGAAGAAAAATATCAGGAATATTTTTACAGTAACTATCACAACCATGGAGCTTGCGCCTTAAGAAATTCTATGTTCCTATCTAAAGAAATGTCTAGTTTAACATAATTTTATATTCACTAATTAGTACATACAAATATATTTATAGATTTTAAATTATAAAATCATTTGCAAATGTTTAATAAAAGTAAATGCTATACACATAAATATGTATGTATGCTTAAACAACAACCTTTTTATTTCAAAAAATATGTAGTTATGTTTGTACAGCAGGAAAGCAAATGTGAACTGTCGTACAGTCACACAGACAGTCTGCCTGACAGACAAACATTCCGTTCGCCACTCAAGATAATTGAACACACACAAACCACACTTCTTACTTAAACACAGAAAAATACAGAAATCACGTCATCCAGAACACCACATAAACTCCATCGATGATCGTCATACATAAAATGATCAAATTCAATATAAATATAAACAGGGAATCAATTTTCAATGTCGCCAAGATCAGAACAATACATTTATTTCCTACATTCTAATATATGAAAAATATAAAGTTGAAAAAAACTACTGAAATATCCTAAGTAAACATAGCAAAGTTTTAATAAGCAAAAAAATAAAAGAAGAAATCTAACTACAGCAAGAAGAAACGAGCCAAATGCATTAGGGCCATCCATATAACACTACAACACTTGAAGTAGTGTGATTCCTAAAAATGTTTTTAAATTTTATCATTCACAGGGCGTACACAGCATAAATGGACAGACAGAAATTCTCACGCTCACATATGGTTGACATGCAAGTTAACGACACAAAAATTAACTGCAGTGAATTCCAATGCAACAAAGCAAAAATTTTTGCTGATGCTATGTCTGCTACATTTAAGCGTGTTGTGGGAACATCCGCTCTACAATTCCAGGAATAACATCAGGTGATGTTGGGCAACAACAAATTATAATTTAATATAAAATATAATTTAATTTAATTTTAGGTTAGTGTTAATTGTGCTTTCAATAAAGGAGTTCACTCCCTAAAAAATTTATTTTGTTTAAATAATAAAAACTCCGAAAAGATTAATTGGCGCCCGAGCAGAGACCCAATGGGATCGTTTAAAGTGAATTTACGAACCGAAGTTGGGATAATAAAATCCTTTGGTAAGTCTTGACAAGGCACCTTAATAGGAGACAAAAATGGGCGCACGTATGTCGCAGCCTATCACGCACATTCTAATAAGTGAAAGTTAAAGTAAATTAAATGACAATTAAATACAAATTAAATTACAAGAAGAATTTAACTTAATAAAAATTAAAATAAATTAATAAGTGTAACGTAATAAAATCGAAACTAACAATAAAATAATAAGTGTAACGAAATAAAATCGAAATTAACAATTTATAGAACAAAGAACATAAAAGAATATAATTAAACTAAAAGCAGAAAAAAGTTAAAAAAAAAATCAAGTTTTCATGAAACTTACTAAGAAGAAGAAAAAATAATAAGATACCACTAGCTGTATGAAGAATAAACAAGGGTCCACAACATCATCATCAGCAGTCATCTGTGTTCAGCAGGATATTCCAACAATGAAAATGATACGTATTTTATATTATTTGTAAGTTATTATTTTATCAAAATTGATCAAAAAAGAAAAAAATCATATATTATATAAGCGAAAGTAATTTATTTCATAAATGTTTTCAATAAAAATTTCATTTACATAATTTTAAGTAATATCTTAGTGGAAGCTGCGATTCCTACGGAACCCTCTAGTTTCGTTAAATAACTTCTATAATATCTGATTAACTTTAAGTTTAAGGAGGAAAACCATTGTAACCTTATACAACCCCCCCGCCTTGTCCCCGGCACTTCGACACAACCACCGACCAACGAACAATCTGGACAAAGACCTTCACCACAATTTGCCGAAATGATTTCCGGAATAGTTCAACAAGTCCTGGAAACACAATTCGAAGGACTGATTCAGGCAAACGCGAATCTAAATTTCTCTAATTATTCGGATCAGGCAATTGATCCATCTCACGCCAACAGTATGTCGGAACTAGATAGAATTCCTGATGTTGTTCGCTGCTTGCGCGAATTTTCAGGAAACACAGGAGAATTTAGCTCCTGGAAAAAGAGCGTAGATTGTATCTTTCAGATTTACCAGCCGATAGCCGGCACTCCAAAGTACTATGGAATTTTAAGTTTGATTAGAAATAAAATTGTGGGCAACGCCGATGTAGCCCTTGAGTCTTATAATACGCCTTTAAACTGGAAGGCTATTTCAAAATGTCTCATGCTGCATTATGCAGATAAACGAGACATAGCACATTGGAGTACCAAATGACATCATTGGTACAAGGAAACCAATCCGTTCAGGAATTTTACCAGCAAGTCTATTCATATTTATCGTCGATTTTAAATAAAATGGGATGTATGGATTTGTCTGAAGAACCTCTACAACCGTTCACTCAAAGCTACCGTGATAAGGCCCTCGATACCTTTGTTAGAGGTCTTAAAGGTGATTTGTCATGCCTATTAGGCATGAAAGAACCAGTGGATTTGCCGCAAGCTCTCCACTTGTGCTTAAAGCTCGAGAACCAGAATCTCCAAACGAGCTATGCACATAACACGAGCTATGCACATAACAAAATTTCTCTCAGAAAATTTCAAGATCTCTACCGCAAGTACCAAGAACAAATTTTCAACAGCCAAACTTTTATCCACAATTAGCTTATATACCACGGCCATCAGTAAACGCTTACCATCGAAATAGTTTCCCAATAAATCTAAATAGAATTAACGGACTCTTCATTACCATAAAGTTCACAACGAGGAGTGGGCACATTTTAAACATTTTAATAGACACACGTTCAACAAAAAATTATATCCAACCCTCTCTCCCAAAAAAAGCATTCCAAAATAAAAAACCTTTCTTTGTGCGATCAGTAGCAGGAGATGTAGAGATTAAGAAACATACATTCATAAACCGTTTTAACATTCGTGATTTGAAATTAAAATTTTATATATTTCCCACATTAAAATCCTTTCATGGAATTCTGGGGAATGATAGTCTTAAAAGATAAGGAGCGGTAATACATACTAGGGAAGATTACATGACAATTGAGGGTGGAATGAAGATTACGATTTGTCAAAAGAAATCTAATTCAGTAAATGCAATAAAAATACGGGACGAACAACAAACAACAAAAAGTCAACAGAAAAAAGGCATTAATGATTTAGTGACAAAAATGCCTAACCTGCTCGCTGAACCGAACAGAAAATTAACCTACACTACTAAGGTAGTTGGCGAGATTCGCACAAAAAAAGATACACCGGTCTACACACGCTATTCCCCATATCCCATGTCATTAAGAGCAGAAGTAGAAAAGAAAATTCAAGAAATGCTTCGGGATGGTATCATTAAACCATCTAGGTCACCGTACAATTCACCCGTTTGGATTGTGCCAAAAAAACCCGATTCCACGGGTTATAAACAGTACAGAGTAGTGACCGACTACAGGAAGCTTAACGCAATTACTATAGCGAACCGATACCCAATTCTGGATATTACAGAGGTCCTTGCACAATTAGGAAATAATAAATTTTTTTCTGTCCTAGACTTAAAGAGCGGCTTTCTTCAGATCCCGCTAAAAGAACCTGACATAGAAAAAAACAGCCTTTTCCATCAACAATGGAAAATATGAGTATACTAGACTGGCATTTGGCTTGAAAAATGCCCCTTCAATTTTCCAGAGAGCTCTGGATGACATTTTACGTAACTGCATAGGTGCGTTCTATTTTGTCTACATTGACGATATTATTGTATTTAGCCCTACCGAATCTGATCACCTTAACCACTTAGAGAAACTCTTCAGAACACTTGAGGAGGCTAACATGAAAATCCAACTTGATAAGTGTCACTTTTTTAAGAAATCCGTAGAATTTCTAGGTTTCATAATTCCAGCAGAAGGAATAAAAACTAATCCAGCCAAAACGGAGGCACTATCAAGAATTCCTCCACCAACAACGTTAAAGGAATTGAGATCATTCCTGGGTCTGTCAAGGTATTATCGCCGATTTGTTCAAGACTACGCAAAATTGGGAAAACCTCTGACATCCCTTTTAAGAGGGAAGAAGGGACGCGTGTCCAAAAATCAATCTGCTAGAACCAAAATAAACTTAGATTCTGAAGCTATTATGGCATTCAACAAAATAAAGTCGACTCTCGTCTCAGAAGACATTATGTTAGCATACCCAAACTACGATAAAGATTTTGTTTTAACATCAGATGCGTCGAATTTTGCTATGGGCGCTGTACTTGCTCAAGATGACCGCCCAATAATGTTTATACCTCGGACTTTCAGTAAAACCGAAGAATCCTACGCTGCTAATGAAAAAGAAATGCTGGTAATTATATGGGCTCTAAACTCATTAAGAAATTTCCTATACGGTACGGCAAAAGTAAAAATTTATACCGATCATCAGCCCCTTACGTACGCCCTCAGAAAAAAAATTATAACGCCAAAATGAAACGCTGGATAGCGATATTAGAAGAATATAATTATGAATTGCACTATAAGCCAGGAAAAACAAATGTGGTTGCTGACGCCCTATCAAGAGTTTCATATAAGCAAATAAATACTTTAACATCTAGTGTGCATAGCGATGAGAGCTCTTCTCATAACTTAATATACTCAGTTGAGGTACCAATCAATGTATTCAAAAATCAAATTCTTTTAAAGACTTCTCTGAATCTTCTTATCAATTTAAAATAATTTTCCCCACCTATCATAGACATATAGTCACTATCTTAATCCCACTGTGATTAACTGTATTAAAGCAGATGAAAACATCATGGGAAAAGTTCAAGAAATATATCTTTTTCATTTTAATAATTATAAAATAAGGTTTACACAACAGCAGGTTGAAGACTGAATGAACAAGAGCAGGAGAATATTATACTGCGCACGCATAACCGAGCTCATAGAAATGCTCGCGAAAATAAAGTTCAGATTTTAGAACAATTTTAGTTCCCTTCCATGAGCCGAAAAATCGACAGAATCATTAAGAAATATATCATTTGCAGAGAAAACAAGTACGACCGCCACCCAACTAAACCACATATTCAGGTCTCCCCTATTCCTCAATTTCCAGGACAAATAGTCCACTTAGATATTTTAATTACAGAAAATCATTACGTTTTAACAGCAATCGATAAGTTCTCAAAATTCGCAGTGGCAAAAGTAATAAAATCTCGAGCCGCTGAAGATATAAGACAGCCTTTGAGAGATATCCTCTTCTTCCTTATCCCCGAAACTGTAGTTGTGGATAACGAAAAATCGTTCAATTCGGACGCAACGAACCATGTGATACAGAATGAATTCGGCATTCAAATTTTCCGTACGCCGCCATACACCAGTACTTTAAACGGTCAGGTGGAACGTTTTCATTCGACACTCTAAGAAATAATGCGTTGTCTCAAAGTCGAAAGAGCTCATAACACTTTTGAAGAATTGTTGGAAAGATCAGTCAAAGAGTACAATTTGTCGGTCCATTCAACAACAGAAAAGAAACCTGTTGAGGTGTTATTTGGGAGAAGAGTAGCCAGGGACCCAGAGCAGCTTGAAAGTTTTCGTAGAGAAACGATAAATAAAAAAGCTCCAGGAAAAACAAGCATCTGACTTGAACATTCACAATCGTAAGAAAACTCTACCCAAAACCTACTCGGAAGGCGAAGTTATTTATGTAAAAATTAATAAAAGAATTGGCAATAAATTGACCCCAAGATTTAAAAGAGAAATAGTCGCTCTAAACAAGAATTCTACAGTCGTAACTAGGTCTGGAAAGACTGTTCACAAGAGCCTTATTAAAACATGATCTTCCTTTCTCTTTCTAATTTCCTTACTTTTTCAGATCCTTCATTTTAACCTGCGCCGCGGAATTTCAAATAATAGACTATACGACAGCCCATTTGATAACAATAAATAACGGACGAAGTAAAATTCAGGACGGAACTTTTAGTATAATTCACACAATAGACTTGACACTATACGACGAAATCCTTCGACAGACGTAAACCTACGTTGACAAGAACATTTCTAAATATAGCCTTTTTTATCCTCTCCTTAATCGTGAAGTTAACCTAACCTTGGAATTAGTCCAAAATATTATACCTTTCGATAATAATAATTATAAAAATAATAGTAAAATTAATATAAGAAAAAAAGGTCAATAAATACAATTGAAACAGTATGGAAATACATCGCTAGTACGCCAGACCATGATGATTTCGAAATGCTGAAATTTAATATGTTTGAAATAAATGAAAACACTAATAAACAAATTGTAATTAATCAAGCAATTAATCATAGAATAAATAATATAACAGAAATAATTAATGAAATTTCATATGTAATACGAAAAGATTAATTAATGAAATAGCAATCAGTTTGCAAAATATAGTTAGATTAATAAAAGAAGAATTAATCAATATAAATAATGCCATTCAATGGGCAAAAAGCGGGATATTGAATTCCATGATTTTAAAATGAAATTAGCCTTAGAGAAACTAAAAAAAGAAAAGATGCCATTTGCATCACCAGAAGGGGCGGTGGAATACGCCAGAGTAAATATCATGTATAACAGTTCAATGATACTGTATATAATTAAGATACCATTAAGAAATGAAGAAATCTATGATAATATTATAATTCGTCCTATTAAAAGAAACGGTAAGATCGTTAAATTGTCATTTTAAGAAATAATTCAAAATAAAAATTAAATATATGGATTAAAAAATTATTGTATGGAATATAATTCAGTTAAAATTTGTAATAATAATCAATTGTTAGATAGTAATACTACTTGTATACCTAATATTATAAAAAGCCTAGCATCCTCCTGCACCTATAGCAACAGTCAACACATCCCACTACTTGAAGAAATTACACCTGGCCTACTATTATTCAACGAAAACAACGCTAAAGCAATAATCGACGACGTCGAACATAGCCTTTTTGGCACTTTCTTGATTAAGTTCACCAACACCACAATTTCCACACGCAATAGAATCTTCCGAAACTTAGAAGCGCCACAAATAAAATTGTTCTTAAGAGGGGAGGAGTTAACGACACAAAAATTAACTGTAGTGAATTCCAATGCAACAAAGCAAACATTTTTGCTGACGCTATGTCTGCTACATTTAAGCGTGTTGTGGTAACATCCGCTCTACAATTCCAGGAATAACATCAGGTGATGTTGGGCAACAGCAAATTATAATTTAATATAAAATATAGTTTTATTTAATTTTAAGTTAGTGTTAATTCTGCTTTCAATAAACGAGTTCAAATAAAAAAAACTCCGAAAATATTAATTTGCACTATCTTATATCCATACATACGTAATCTTTGCATAAGCTAACCTATGGTTGATCATAAATGAGCTAGGGATGACTCGCAACCGACTCATATTTTATACCAATCATCATCATGGATCATTTTTAACATGTAATGTCCAACGAATTAGTGCGTTCATTTTGCATTAGCTGCAGGCTAACCATAAACTAGCTCATTTTTAGTTATCGATTTAATACGAGTGCGTCATGAGTTAGCTGTAAGGTGGTTGGTGATTTGCTAGACTCTTATGAGTTGACTTAAGGCGCAAATAAAATGAATCTACCTATGGCTAGCTAAACTGTTGCTTTGATTTGACAAAAAAATTGATTATTTATAATTTTTATCCATGGCATTTTATTTAAAAGAATATTAGTATATAATATCACTAAAAGCATCATTAATTTCGATTTTTAATTAATTTTATGGCATTTTTTAGTGCTTTTTCTGGGTCGTCTTCCCATTAATAAGAAGTGCATCTAGCGAATCATAAGAAATTAATGAAGGAATATTAATTAAAATTAAAAATAGTTCGTTAAGCCAGATAATTATCTCACATTTGAAAGCACCAAAAATTCTTTTAAACTTTTTAACTGGCACCTTGCCATGCACTCCTTAAATGTAGCATCACAGAATTATATTCAACGAAAGAACTTTCGTCAGAGTTTTCCGTAGTTTCACCTTTCATTAATGATGGCATACAACAAACCTAAAATTATTTGTTAGATTAAATACATACATACTTTTATTTTAAATGGAAAAAGACTTACACAAGTTGAACGTAACTGACTATATAACAAATTTTTTTCCTTTTTTCTTGTTTCTGTGCGTAAAGGGATTTTTTATTTTCTTGTGCAAAAAATGCTAAATTTCTCTTGACTTAACATGCATACAAATATAAATGTTTGTTGTTATGGGAAATAATTTATTAGCCACTGGCCTACCGTATTCTATGTAAATAAAAATGCAATTTTTATTTCATATTTGTTCCGACGTTTCGCGAATTTTATGTTAAATTTTTCAAGGTATTTTCGTCTATTTAATAAAAAAGATATTTCAACTATTTTTACAATTGGGGGATTCACACTTCGTGCTATTTAGTCATATTGGCATAGAGTCATAAAATTTTAGACTGGTTTAAAAAAGTTGTTGTTGTGCTGCATATAAAAAGGTCATAAAATAATAGCACTCTTGCAGGTATGTTTTTGTGTTGTCATAAAATAGCTCTGGAGATCTAAGTCGAACTCTGAAAATCTTTAAGCGAGACGGCGGTAGTATATGTTTGCCGCCGTTACTTATATATGTTTCACGACTAAAAAGCGGATAAAAAAATTATTGATATCTATCTATATGTCTGTATATTAAATCACATTTTTATAACATAAAATATATTAAAGGAGCACTAAAACTAAAAACTAAATATATACAATTGAACAATTTTTCTCGTTTAAATTACGTAGCTGGCAGCCACTGAACGTTTTTCTATATGCCGCCGCAAAAAAAAATTTATTCAGCTTATAACAAGGCAGCAGCTGTTAGAGTTTATATATACAACTTTATATAGCAGACCAAGTTATGACAGGTTGTTCACACTTGTCATATTTTAAGTGCTATTATTTTATGACTTATGAGTCTATGACTACAGTGTGAATCCCCCAAATATATATTAAGAATTGTTTTAATATAGTAACTTAAATGTAAATTTTTATTTATTATAAGATATTTGTTATTCAAACACATAAAAAAGTTTAAAATCACAGATGTTGTGTGATTGCAACCTTGCAACTGGCGCGTAAGTTATCCGTGTCGTCTTTGATGTTCATTGTGTTGTTTATTGTTTGTTGAATTCTTAAGCTTTCTGTTATATGTACGGTGACCATATTTTTTAAACCAAAATACAGAACAGGGATAAGATTTCATAATAACAATTAAAAAGTACAAACAACCTTAAATGCACATTCAAGACCAATTTATTATAGATATTTTTTTAACAAATACAAATCAAAACTTAAAAAAAACATAATCACACGCTGATGTAAAAAAGAAAATAGAGCTTGACTGTTTCCGAGATCATTGCATATATAAGTATATATGTAAGAACTATAAAATTAAGATTAATTTGTACTCAGTACATATCATCAATGACAAAAATGTTTTGATTCTTAAGTAAAATGGGTTAATAGAGACATTTTAGGCGTTAATATGTATATGTACAAAGCAATTAAATTTGGTATTTTTCTGCTGAATAGATTTGTTTTAGTAAGCCTTCATTACTCTAAACAATTTAAATCATAATTATATTTAGTAATTAAAACGGATTTGAGGGTATTTACCTTCAATTGAGCTTTTTCACTAGTCCATATGTTATTTAAAATAGAAAACACTCTTTCTGTTGGAGCGTTAGAACCAGGTAAACATAAACTGAACTTGACAGCTTTCAAAATATTTTGGAAACTTATACCTCCTTCTTTGAAATGTTTAAAAACTTCTTCAGCAGATTTTTTGTTTTCATTCCATTGCTTTAATTTTTCTGAAGTGGTATATCTTTTAACAAGAGCCAGCTCATCAAATAATTCGGTATTATTTATGTTTAATTCGTTTCTCTTATCCATAATAAAAACAAAACTGGATTCAACATCCTCCCATGCAGGAGTTTCACGTAAAAGAACCCATTTCAGTATTTCAACTTCTTGATAAGCAGTGTCCCATTGATTTAAGTACTCAATGCAATTTGCATAAAATTGGCTTGCGGTACTTTTAAACTCATTAATATTGAGAACTTTTTTCTGACTTAGCTCAATTATGCTTTTTTTAACTGCAATAGGAAAACATTTTTCCTCCTTGCGTTGTGAAATTTTAAACTTCAGCTCATTAATAATGAGCGAAACCTCAGTCATACATATTTTTTGGGACTCTATCTGCATTATGTAGTCATGAAACAAAGTAGCTTGACAATGAACGAAGAAAAGCCATGCTTCTGAAACAGGATCTTCAAAAAAACTTTTTAATATAGTTGGACACTTTGGCTGGGATAAAAAGTATTCCTTTAAAGGCTTAAAAAGCTTTAATATTCTTTCAATGGATGGTTTAAGAGTTAGCCATCTTGTCTTGCTAAATCCAATTAGTTTTTTATATTCTACTTCTATTGTCACAAATTACTTTAAGCTCTTCAACACGTACTGTATAAATATAAAAGTAGGAAAAAATTTTTACAATAATCGTTTAAATATATATGGGGAGACATTCTGTTGATGTTTGAATCAGTTATTTAAAATATGTGCAGCACAGTTCACACCGATAAGAACATTTTCCGTAGACGAATGAAGTTTTTTGAAAACATTGTTTTTGCCTCGCCTGGCTGCTCCACCAAAGTTACAGTTTGTGTTATCTGCACATAAAGCAAGTAATTTTTTGTTTACATTAAATTTAATAAGCAGATCACAAATATATTTTGTTAAAATATCGGAGGATTCTCCGGGCAAATTATCAACTTCCAATATTGTGACTTGAATACCATGCAATGGTACAAAATAACGAATAAGTATTGGACATATTTTTATGTTACCATGATTTGAACAATCACAAAAAATTGTTATCAAATTAACAATATGCAAATCATTCTCAATTTCTTTAATGGAATTCGGAGCTAGGACTTTACAAACTATCGATTCACATTTGGTACGTCCAGAAGAATATCTCTCATCAAAACAGCTTCTTATAAGTTTTGAAGTACAATCGTTGGAGCGAAATGAGTGGTTATGATTAACAGCGTGATATGCCCATGTTCCTTCTGATATGCAAGTTTTCCTTTTGCTGTCGTTAAAATCCTTAGACCCAAAATAGCAGGATAGAGTTTTGCTAGAAGCAGCGATGTCGGAATCCTTGTGTTTATTTGTTCGTAAGTGCTGTTGGATATCAAGTTTGCCTCCATTAGCAATGCTGAAAGTTGTCATGCACTTAGAACATCGTACCTTGCTATCAATATCAGTTTTTTTAATAAAACTATATTGCTGTTGTAGTTCATCATTAAAAACGCACTTTCGTCTGCGGTTCATGATTACTTTTTTCTGAAAAATTACTCGATGAATGTTCTTTTTGTAATGACACTTCATATCCAAACGCCAGGCCTACTATGTATTGTTGGCGGCGGCAAGTATACAATACACATCATGGCAAATTTATTATTCGCCTTGATACACATACATATTTATTAAAACAGCATTTACACGTGAAAGTGCAAATCAAAATTCATAGTCACGTCTCAATTCGCTTTGATAGTTGAAAAATTTTTAATATTTTGAATATCACTTTCAGGCATGAAAATACAGAACAGTAAATGAAATACAGAACATTTTAGCGTTTTTCGCAGATCAATAATTTATACAGAACACGGCTCTGAAATACAGAACGGATGGTCACCGTAGTTATATGTATATCTTCTCTTAGTGTTGTTTACTCTATCCAATATTCGTATATTGTCAAAGGCTGGTTTGTGTTGTGTTTGTATTACGTGTTGTAAGAAAGCAGTGTTCCCTTTGTTTTTGTTTATATCATTTTTATGTTCGTTTATTCTTGTTTCCAGATTTCTTTTTGTTGTGCCAATATATAACATATTACAGTTGTCTGCATCATTACCTTTGCATAGTATTTCATACACTACGTTACTTTGTTGTAATTTTTCTATTGGGGTTTTTGTTTTTGTGAATATTGTATTTAATGTTTTATTGGGGTTGTATGCAAAATTTATATAATTTTTGTCTATTGTTGTTTTAATTGTTTTGTTGTCAGTGAGGCCGGGAATAGTATATGTATTTAATACCAAAAAACCGTTTTTCTTGGTTGTGGATGTCCTGTTTTTTATCTTATGTGTGTTTATAGGATTTTATAAGGGATTTGATCTATCCTGTGGAAACTATTGCATTTAAGAATTTGAGTGATTTTACTAATGTTCTCGGTATGAAATTGTTTATCGCTAATGTCCAATAATCTTTGTATACAATTCTTTGCTGTATTTATGGTTTAGGTTGTGTAGTATTAAAGTTCAGTATTCTACCGGATGATGAATTTTTTGTATATCAGTCGAATATTATTTTATTTCCAATTTTATGTTATTTCCTGTCAAGGTAAGGTAATTCGCCGTTTTTTTTCAATCTCAATAGTAAATTTAATCTTTGGGTGGAATTTGTTGAGTGTTTCTAGTATTTAATCTCTGTGACCAATGTGTATAATGATCCTAGCCATTATACACATTGGTCACAGAGATAACATACTAGAAAACATCTACATATTTAGTTATATATTTAATATGAATGTTTTGGAGTTGTAATTCAGCTAGTGCTACGTCTAGTAATTTGTCTAATATAATATCGACAATTGTGGGTGAAAGAGGGTTTCCCATGGGCATGCCGAAGATTTGACTATATACGTCATTCTCGTATATGAAATAGGTGTTGTCGTATAGGCAGAATTTCAGGATTTCTAAAAACTTAGAACGTGGAATTGTTGTGTTTTCTTTAATGTAGTTTCATTTGTCATTTATGTTGCGTAAGGCTGCATTTATTGGGATGTTAATAAAAAGAGAAATTACGTCGAAAGAAACTATCATTATCCTCTAGGTCTATTGTTTCAAGCTGTTTTTTCAGCTCCAAAGAATTCTTAACATTATATTTAGTTGAGACTATGTGTTTAAGAATTTTTCCTATGTATTTACTTAATTGGTAGCAGGGGAGTTGCACTGATATCGTAAAGGTATGTTGTCTTTATGTATTTTTGGAAGACCATAAATTCTCGGAGCATTGCCCGCGGAAAAAGTTAGTTGACATTTTTGTAAACTGCTTATATACTTCCTTTTGTACAGTTCCATTACAATTTTATTGTTATTTTTCATTAGTAATGTAGTAAGGTCTGTTCTTATTTTTCGATATGTTGTTTTGTCTTCCAGCAAATTTTGCATTTTAGTGTTATATTCTTCTTTATAAAGTGCAACTGTTTTATTTCCCTTGTTAGCTTGTGTTATTATGATGTCCTTATTTGTTTTGTCAAAAATAGCTAAAATTAATTTTTCCCCAGGACTTTTTTTATATTTCTTTTAAAAAATATTTTCATATTTGCTTAACTGGTCCTTATCATCTCATTGTCACTATTCATATTTTCATCTAATTTTTGAACAAACTCTTCAACTTCCGCTATAATCTCCAGTGGTGAAAAGTTTTGTCTGTCAATGGGTAAAGCAAATTTTTTCCTCAAGGACAAAAGCCATTGGACTTCCCACGGTATTTCTATTTTGGTTTTATTTTCAAACCATTGTGGATTGAATATTAGTCCTTCTCTGTTGAATAACAAATGTTTTAATAATAAATAAAAATCTTTTAATGTAACATCTTATTAACATGTAAGTTACTATATTAAAACAATTGTAAATATATATTGTAAAAATTGCTGAAATATTTTTTTTTATTAAATAGACGAAGACCCCTTGAAAAAGTGATTATAAAATTCAGGAAACATCGGGACAAATATGAAATAAAAATTGCATTTTTATTTACATAGAACACGGTAGGCCAGTAGCTAATAAAGTACTTCCATTAACAATAGAAAGAAAATTTGGCCATCTATATATTATAACTAATAAATGTTTGTTATCTGCTTTGAACGTTATAATGTTACACAGAGCAACGACAACTGGCTCACTTCTGCATCAGATTTTACTTAGTTTATGAGCTAGTCTTAAAAGAGTTAGCTAATTATCAACCATATTATGAATTAGCTCACAAAATCCTATCAGCCCATTTACACGAGATATACACGAGTACAGGCCGAAGGTGTACACAACGAAATGTGTACACAACGAAAGAAAGACAAAGTCTATAATGTATTGAGGGTGTACATAGTACTGAAGGTTTAATTTAAATTTTCTTGTACACTATTTCATTCTCTGATGCATATATAAATTGCTTAACCACTCAACAAATCAATTTCATATTATATTTTTATACATACATACATAATTATTTTATTTTCTAAGCACTCAAAGTCCGCAATTATCTCGATGTAAAGTAAACTTAATATGTGATGATATAAATTGAATTTAACAAAAATTTCTTTGTGTTTTATTTTATACCTTTTTAGAGCCAGCGGGAAGATCATCATCTACAATAAACATTGGTGGAGAGACAGCATCATTAGTGTTTATAATTGGTACAATATTAAGGCTTATTAACTCCGATAGTGTGCAAAACAAATTGTTACGTGTCTCATCGTTGTAAAAATCTGGTTTCGTAACAAGAACCTTAAAGAAAACAATGGATTAGCTATATATGTATGTACATATTTATGTCTTGTAAAAAGCAATGACATCAACAGCAGGACCAAATAAAGTGCGCAATAACAAGTTTAATAAGTTTATTTATTTTATTTTGTTACCTGTGCGATTTTAACGCCATACTGTGCAAACATAGCATCATACAGAGACATTAGACCTGATTGGCCAACAGCAGCTGCTGCTCTAGGATCCAACAGAAAACCATCTTCCTACAAATATTAAAATTGATTTACTTATTTAGTTACATATGTATGTACCAGAGAACGAAATAGTGTACGTTGTGAACACTTTTCGTTGTGTACAACTTCGGCCTGTACTTGTGTACATCTCGTGTAAATGCCCTGATGGGATTTTGTGAGCTAACGCATAATCAACCATAAGTTACCTTATGGTTAGCTCAAATTCCGACAGGGTGCTTTTGCAAACAAACACACGAATGGTAGAGGGTTATTTCTTTCTACTGCTCACACACACACTAATTTTTTGAAGACGCAAAAACTAATATGCTCTGCTGTGCACACCAGAGAACGAAATAGTGTACTTTTTTAGCCTTTGTGTACACAAGTTTACATCAACTACATCGAAAAAAAAAGACATTGAAAAATGTATACATGCCACACAAATACATCTTGAGTGTACAGGACTGTGCATTGAAGATATTGAAAACATTGAATTCACTTTATGTGAGTATACGCATTTGCGTTGATGATAACATTTATTTGTTTTTGTATCTTTGTAATATTAATGTGTAGGACTATGAGGCGCCAAGATTGTTTAAATAGACGCACACATAACAACAAAACCACAAAAAACAGATATACTCATAATAAAAAGGGTAAAATAATATATATATATTAATTTTTCGGGAATGCAATAACACAAAACAACAGGAACGCGGCTATTTTCGAAGAATTTGCTGCATTTTGCATATTTTGCAAATGAAATTAAATGTGAAAGAGGCAAGTATACTTTCATAAATAAAACGATCCTTACAAAATTGCCAGGAAAACGAAAAAGATATTATTGTTATTTCCATCACTATGGAGGCTTGCCACTGTGATATATTGCATCCCCATATACACGGAGAGGTACGCAAGTAAAGGCCGAAGGTGTACACAAAAAAAATTTACACAACGAAAGAAAGGCAATGTCTTCAATGTATTGGGGGTGTACATTATACAGCGGGTGTACATTAAATTTTCTTGCTTTCTTACACAATTTCGTTCTCTGGTGCACACATTCATTAATTTTATCAATATACAAAAACAAATATAATGTTATCATCACAGCAAATGTGTATACGGACATAAAGTGAATTCAATGTTTTCAATGTCTTCAAAGTCTTCAATTTCTTCAATGACTTAAATTTTTTCAATGTCTTTAATTTTATCAATGTCTTCAATGCACAGTCCTGTACACTCAAGATGTATTCGTGTATAAAGTGTGGCATGTATACATTTTTCAATGCATTTTTTTTTCGATGTCGTTGATGTAAACTTGCGTACACAAAGGCTAAAAAAGTACACTATTTCGTTCTCTGGTATGTACCCATATGCACGCAATAACCCAGCGAATATATTTTTCAACATTTATTCAAAGTCTGTAATAGTTGTTCGAAATGTAGGTTCATCACAAAACTCATCGAAAATCATATGAATGTCCTGAGAAAATTCTAAAACTCACAAAATATCGGAAGTACTAAGGAACTATGGCTTCGAAATATTAATATTTGTGTAATTAAAATCTAAATATCATAAAATTTCAGTGCAAAATCTTAAAAGTTAGGTAATTAATATTGCAAAATTATCAAATTTCATATGATATTCTCATATACATATAATATTGTGGGTGTGTGCGTGGGTGGTAATAATGTATTTTTGTTTGTGCCTTGATGGGATTTTGTGAGCCAACTCATAATATGGTTAGTAATTCGTTAGCTCATTTGAGACTAGCTCATATACTGTTTAAAATCGGATGCTGAAGTGAGCTAGTTGTCACCAGTGTTGCCATATTATTTTTGAAAAAAAAATTGCAATTGGAGAAAATAAACTGATTTTTAGAAGAAAAAACTGTTACCCCAAAAATATGTATCCAAAAAATTATAAAACATATACATATGTTTGTATGTAATCGATTTCATTTAATAACAATTAATTTGTGTACTTATTCGACCTTATTTTTATCTTCAGGTTCTAGATGTGTATATATCATACTGTTGCAAATAATGGCAGTCGACATCAAATGGTTTGATATTTCATGAAACTTGTCGAATAATTCAAAACAAAAATTTAAAATAAACTAGTGCTCAGTTTTTGACTTCGTATTTAAGTCTAAAATTAGTTAATTTTTCCAAAAACTTAAGTTGTGTTTAAATACGCTTTCAGTTTTTCAGTCATAAATGTGGCAGCACCATGAAATATGTAAACAAAAGTCGCCATTGTTCAGAAAACATGTGTTTTGCTTATGATTACGCATCTATACACGAGCATATTTTTTAGTCCGCACTTTTTTGTTCTTTTCAAAATACACGGGATGAATTCATCTGGCATAAAATTGTATACGTATATACAGCTTTGAGTGTGTTAGTATTTGTTTGTTCATTTGGAGTTATTTTTCGTTCGGTGTACACAAGTTACGTATATAAACCCTGATAGCATTGATAAATTTATTGAAGAAATTATTAAAGTCTAAAAGTGTTGAATAAACTAATTTTGATAAACACTAAGTCAAAGAACTTTGTAAACTGCAACATTGCAAGTTATTAAAATTAAACGTAACACAATATCTGAAATTTATTAAAATTAAAAGTAACACAATATACATAAAAAATATTATTAATGCAGACTTAGCCATTTAGCAATTATAAGTTTGGCCAATCAGAAATTAGGTGGTTGCTAAGAATAAGGTAAACGTTAAGAAATAAAAATATTGTAAGTTGAGTTTTAGTTCCATCCTCAAACCATAAAGTTTCTTCTAATAAAGTAAATCGTTCAAATAATTAACAAATAAAAGTTGTTTTTTTTATTAAATAAAAGCAAACGAAAACAAAAGTGGCGCAGTCGGTAGTCCTTCCTTTTAAAAGAGAGGATAGAGATACGATTAAAAATCCTACGAATCCAGGACAATAAAAGAAAAAAAAATTAAATCAATAAAATAAAAGTTTTTTATTCAAAATCACCCACAAAAAAAAATCGATAAAAATTAATTTGGCAGTGTAGTGGACTCAAAGATCTTTTGCAGACACCACCCAAGGATTGATCAAAAATAATAGAAAATTCAAACTATCAAAATTAAATCCAGAAGAAACAAAGAGTTTGACAAGAGAAGGATGGAACAAGCTCAAGGAGTAGATACGTCAGTATTTGAGCAACTAGCAACTAGACGAGAACAACAGCTGGAGCAGTTGAGAGGAGCCTATATAGAATTGCAGCAGAGGCAAATTCAAATAAACAACCAAAATATGGAAAGAATCATAAGCAGCGTGAGCCATCTTCCAATATTCACTGGGCATGGCGACATTACGATAAATTCGTTTTTAAGCAGCACGGAATATTTGCTTTCAACATTGGAAAATGACGACCAGCGAAAAGAGGTTACAAGGGCATTTTATTACCGTACCATACAAGGAGAAGCTAAGGACACAATTATTAACTTACCACAACCAGACAATTGCGAACAAATCAAACAGGCATTGAAGTTGAGATATAAGCCAGATGTGGAGCCACACCAACTATACAGAAGAATCAACAACCTAAGGGCAAATACTGTAAGTGATTTAGCATTAGAAATTCAAAAAATTAAACATAAAGCAGATGAGTTAATGGTATACTATAGAGAAGATATAGGTATTGATTTAACAAATATAAATAGTCTATTGACAAATAAATTAAAGAAATTACACAAGGTGTCTTATTAGATAAAATTTATGAAGAACATAATCTAGACACAATAATAAATATTATGACACGCAGAAGGTATGAAGATAGTTGTATCAGACATGAATTTAAAAAGAATAGACCAGTCTCACCAAACGTATTTAAACCACCAAATAGATACCAAAATAAGAATAGATTTTATGACAATAATTTACCGGACCGAAAGTACAATCAAAATAAGGAATATAGAGGAATTTATTCCGGACAATTTAGGGTAAATCAACCAAATTATAACAATACGCATTACCAAAATTTTAATACGCGTAATATACAATATCAGAATCAAAATAGGGAAAATTATTCTAATCAGATCAGACGAAATTAACAATATTTTAATAAAGGTTATCAAAACAACAGATCAGGACAATTTAGAAGAAATCAGGAGGAACCCATGGAAGTGGACAATATTGAAGTAGATTATAATAGGTCTCAACGAGCAGGAAACCCTAATCGACACCACAGCCAAGATAGCTGGAATCAGATTAAGCAAGGCCAGGGAGAGCTAAATGAAGATTTGGAAGAAATATATAATACAGTTTTTTTTATGAAACAGCCTCAGAGGGATTACCCAGAATAAATATTACAATAAATAAGAAAAAATATGTAGCACTTATAGATACAGGAGCGTCGTTCAGTCTTATAAATAATAAAATAAATGATTTTTCAAAACACAAATTGAATAGACCTTTAATACTTAGAACATTGACTAACAAAGACACAATCACATATGAAGTACATACAGTCGCACCGGAAGAATTCAACTTGCCGAGTTACGCAAGAATAAGATGGAAAGTTACACAATTAACAAAAAGAACATATGATTTTATTATTGGTATCGATATTTTAAATTATCTAAACGCAGTTGTAAATATTGAAGAAAGAAAAATAAGTCTAAATAAATAAGAGAATCCATTCTTGAATAATCCATATAAATTTAAAGAAATCTACACATTAGAAGCAATTGGTAATAAAATAAATGGAATTCAACTGTATCATTTGAATATAGAAGAATACAAAGAAGTGATGAAAATCTTAAAAAGATATGAAAACTTATTATTTAAAGAAGGGGATCAGTTGACAAATGCCACAGAAGTACAACATGAAATAAGAACGATTACTGATCAACAGATCAACTCAAAACTTTATAGATATCCTCCTCAACACGAGGAAGAGGTTAGAAAACAAGTAAGGGAAATGGAAGAACAGGGTATTATTCGAAAAAGTAGATCAAAATATTCAAGCCCGTTAATTGTTATTCCAAAGAAAATAGATAATTCTGGAGAGAAAAAATATAGAATTGTAATAGATTACCGGAAGATAAATGAAGTCACAATAGATGACAAATACCCGTTACCAAATATTGAGTCCATATTGGACAAATTGGGAAGAGCCCAATACTTTACTACGTTGGATCTTGCGAAAGGGTACCATCAGATATTAGTCAAGGAAGAATATAGAGAGAAAACGGCGTTTGTTACGCCACACGGTTTATATGAGTTCGTAAGAATGCCGTTTGGGTTAAAAAATGCCTCGGCAACTTTCCAGAGGTTTATGAATGAAATAATGCGGGATTACATAAACAAGACATGTGTTGTCTATTTAGATGACATATTAATTTTCAGTACTTCACTACAGGAACATATGAAAGCATTAAGGGAAATTTTTGACATATTAGAAAGAAAAAACTTGAAAATTCAGGTAGATAAATTTAATTTTCTAAAGAAAGAGACAGAATTTTTAGGACACGTATTAACTGACAAGGGCATGAAACCAAATCCGGATAAGATTAAAATTATAGAAAAATTAGAATTGCCGAGAACAGAAAGGCAAATTAAAAGTTTTTTGGGAATAGCCGGATACTACCGGATATTTATAAAAGATTACTCAAAAGTAGCACAACCAATTACGAAATATTTAAAAAAGGGAGTAAGAATTAACACTAGAGATCCTACTTATATTGAAGCCTTCGAAAAGTTAAAAAATCTAATTAGTACACATCCAATATTACGGTTTCCAAACTTCGAAAAACAATTTACCTTGACGACTGATGCATCGAATTATGCACTGGGAGCAGTTTTGTCTCAAGAGGGGCACCCAGTATGTTTTGCCTCAAGGACATTGAACAACCATGAGAAGAACTATTCGGCTACAGATAAAGAATTTCTAGCTATAATATGGAGCGTTAATTATTTCAGGCCATACTTGTACGGAAGAAAATTCAAAATTCGAACGGACCATCAACCAATAAAATATTTGCAGGCTAAATATAAAGGAAAGGATTTATCACCCAGGCACCAAAGGTGGTTATTAAAATTAGGCGAATATGATTATGAAATTGAGTATTTAAAAGGAAAAGAAAACAAAGTTCCTGATTTTCTCAGTAGGTTGGAAAGTAATGAAAATATGGAGAATACGGATGAAGATACGCTTTCAAAAGTTATGAAGGATAACACGTCAGATCTAAACATAATAGGTAATATTGAAGAAGAAAGCAATTGTAATGCCACATTACATTCTGCCGAAGAAAATTTAAATGATCAGTTTTATATTAAGGATAAGATAGTAAACAAACATAAAACGCAAATAATATTAACAAATAATAAAGTTCAAGAAATGAAGAAGTTACACAATAAAAGAATAATATTTATAGCAGAAATGGACTTTGATAATATGGGGGAGATATTTAGAAAATATTTAACGAAAGGATTGGTAGGCATATATTCCGAATTGTCAATGCATAAGTATAATATAGTACAACAAAAATTGATTCAGATGTTTTCCAATGACAGAAATATAAAATTTATAAAATGTTACAAAAGAGCACAGGATATTGAAACCGAAGTGGAAGCAGTAAAACAGATATCGCTCTACCATGTGAAGGAAAGTATGCACTCAGGTATACAAGAAACATATAATCAAATAAAAGATAAAATTTATTTTCCAAAATTGATGGAACTTGTTCATTTGGTAATTAACCAATGCGATGTATGTAAAGAAATTAAATATGACAGAAACCCAATTAGATAAAAACACGAACTGACAGAAACACCGACAGATAAAAATCAAATAATTCATATAGATACTTCTGTTATAAAAAACTTTCGCTTCTTAACGATAATAGACAAATTCTCAAAATTTGGAGCGGCTTACTCACTAAACGATAGAAATCCTATTACAATAATTGAGCAATTAGAAGATCATTTTGCAAAAATTGGGAAACCAATTAAAATTATAGCTGACAATGAATTTAAGGCAGCACGAATTCAGGAGTTCCTAAGCCAAGAAGGAATTCAACTGCATTTAACAAAACCCAACAGTCATACGGGTAACGCAGATATAGAAAGGATGCACAACAGACTTACAGAAAAATTTAGGATAATATATAAATTAGAAAAAAGTTTACCAATAAAACAAATTATACAGAAAGCAATACGCAATTACAATGGTAATCAAAAGTACTCCTTTAGATGTTCAAAACGTTAAGACAGATATAGTGAAAATTAAGCAAAATATTGAAGAAGAAAAAAGAAAATTATAGACAAACTAAACATAAATAGAGAAGATTATAGCGAAAATAGAAAAGAAGGGTTTCTTAGAAACTACAAAGCGACTAGACATAAAGAACTACCAAAATTCAGGAAACTAAATCTAGACAATATACATCCATGTAATATTAAGCGACCTCAAAAATTTTCAGACATTGTGGATCGTTCTGTCAATAATGATGTGGACACCACTTAACAACGCATATTTCAATAAAGGATCAAATGGGTTTTGTGGACTTTCAAACAAGACATCAGGAAATAGTAAAAGACACAGACATAGTTATACATATGATCAATATTGAACAAATTGAAGAAATTATAAATGGCATGACCGATAATATTATTTTAATGAAAATAAAGAATAAAGACATTCTTCAGAGGGAACTACTAGACGTAAGAAATAAGCTATTAACACTAATACCAAGGAAAAACAGACACAAACGCGGATTGATAAATGCAATAGGTAGTATGTCAAACTGGTTATTTGGTACGATGGACGATACTGACAGACAGGACATACAGAATCATCTACTTAAAACGGACGGAAATATTAGTCAACAAATTCAAGTAAATGATTATTTTAATACAGCACTAGAACAACTTCAAGAAATTGTCAAAAGTGATAGAAAAAAATATAGAGAATGCAATAAATAGCATTTATAAATTTAATGAAAAAGAAAGAGAACAAAATACATATTTACAAATGTTAAGAGATAAAATTTAACATATTCAAGATAATATAGTGTCAGCTAAATATGGAATAATTCATCCTAACATTTTAACAAGTAAAGAAATAATAAAATGTGAGATAGATTATAACAAACTGAAATATTTACAATTATGAACAGCAGTTTTTAATGATACATACTTAATATTTAGTATAAAGGTACCAAAAACATTTATATACGTGAATATTAGATTTCTCATACCTATACCAAATAAAGAAAATAACGAAATAGAAGAAAAAATAGCTAAAATATTTAACTATGAAAACCAAAGATATGAATATAAAGAAAATAAACATTTAAGGGAATTAAAAACCACTAACCATTGCGTTATGAAATCAAATTGTAAACTTATAAAAAATACAGAGTTTGAAATAATTCCAATTAATGTAAAAACTATTATTATTAAGAATGCTATTAACTAACCAATTAATCAAACTTGCACTAAAAATGAGACGATTGTTAATGGAAACTACCTAATCTAATACAGTAATTGTTCTATTAAAATTAAAGATTACTATTTTTCAAATCTTATGGAAATTGCAGAAGAAAATATTAACATCTTAAAAATAGAATATGATAACATTCAGAATTTTACAAAAAAGATAACTTTTGAGGAAATTATAGAAAATAATAAAGTAAATAGTGAAAATATTTTTAATTTAAAATACCACAGTAAATTCACTTACGGATGCAATTTGTTAATAATTATTTTGATAGTAATTTTATGTTACATTTTTTGTATTAAACATAAATATATAAAAATAAAACTAAACAATAGAATTCAGGAGAATTCTAATCAAAAGGGGAGAGTAGTTACGTATATAAACCCTGATAGCATTGATAAATTTATTGAAGAAATTACTAAAGTCTAATAGTGTTGAATAAACAAATTTTGATAAACACTAAGTCAAAGAACTTTGTAAATTTAAATGCATTTCCGTTCACACGAAAAATTGTTTTTTATATAAACTGCAACATTGCAAGTTATTAAAATTAAATGTAACACAATATCTGAAATTTATTAAAATTAAAAGTAACACAATATACATAAAAAATATTATTAATGCAGACTTAGCCATTTCGCAATTATAAGTTTGGCCAATCAGAAATTAGGTGGTTGCTAAGAATAAGGTAAACGTTAAGAAATAAAAATATTGTAAGTTGAGTTTTAGTTCCATCCTCAAACCATAAAGTTTATTTTAAGAAAATAAATCGTTCAATTAATTAACAAATAAAAGTTGTTTTTCTTATTAAATAAAAGCAACCGAAAACAAAAGTCACATGCGTTTTGAAACAAAATTAGCGGATAAGTGATGAGATAGATGAGTTTCATTATAAATATAAAAATTTCATGTAAATAACTAAAGCCTAAATTAAATGTTGTAGAAATCAACTAGGATCATATTAAAAATGCATATATTACATATGTAAAAAATTATTTATATTGTTAACTAATGTTTTAACAGTTTATATATAACTGTTTTTTTAAGACAAATAAGCAAACAAACAAAAAGTATGTATGTAGTGCAATTTGCAGAAACATGAAAAGTGAATTTTTAAAGGTGCATTCATATAAGATTATTTTCTCATACATAATTAAAAAGACTATTTAAAAACCAATAGAAGTTTTATTTAAGTAATTTCAGCAAAATTTTCTGTAACCAAAAATTTTTTCTTTTACTAGTTACTAAAAATTACTGCAAAAACATTTATGAATTTCTTTTATTAGATCTACTGTTTGTTGCCGCGATCAACCTCTTTTGTTTTCATATTCATGTTGACGCACCGAACGACAACTGAAGATTGAAAAATGCTCTGTAAAATAGAAAACACAGAACCTGTGTTTTTGATAAAATCCGAAGTTTTTATTTGTACTGAATATGCAATGCTTCTGTGCAAAATTGGCAAAATTGTCATTTTTAGTACACAAAAAACGTTTTTGTAAACATGTTTGATTTTAAAAGTCTATATATAAAAAAACCAATAAATCAATCAGACAAATATATATATATATATATATATATATATGTATATATATATATATATATATATATATATATATATATATATATATATTGTAACGTTCTTAGACCTTTTCGTAAAAACGGTTTTATTACTTATACTTCAAGGATTCGTTTTATTGCATCAAATTAAAACACGGACAAATTAATTTTAGAAATATAAAGCGGCAACACTTTATTTATTACTTTGTTAACACGAGTATTTGTGCTACTCAACACTTAGCGATGTTAACACGTCTATATTTTAAATCACACTAACTCGCTGAGCTCTGGCATCGCCTTTATATAGCAAAAATGACGTCGTCTGGTAACTTCGCGAAACTTCTGGGCATGGTTGTTGTTTGTTGTGCTTTACTTAACATGTAGCTATATACGTGTGTTTGTATACATGACAATGCTGACTTGTGTGTTTTGCTTATGGTGACTATGTGTGGTTGTATGGATGAGTGTTCTGTGTGTTGTGTGGTTCTGTTTCTTCTTCTCCTATGTGTATATGGCTGTGTATACTTGTGAATCTGTTTAGCTTTATTAGCAGCGAATACTTGCATACGAAATCATTAAGAATAACATCTGTTAGCATTTATGTTGCTAGGTTTTTCGTTGTTTTTGTCTACACTTATTATTGGCACAGCCTCGAATGATCTTGTATATTCTGAAGTATTCCATTTCCGTTAATTTTAATATTATCTATATTGTGTTGACCAGGGTTGTAACATTTTGACAATTAGAGATTAATTGGCAGTGCTGCCAAGTACATACAGCCACATTGTCGTTTTATTTAAATCTATTTCTAACCTTTGTAACAATATGTTTAACTTTCTTTCTTTTTATCTTGTATTATATATAATTCTAAGAACAAAATATTGAATAAAAGAATTAGTGGATACGCATATATTCGGCGTCACGGAGCCACAACATTTTTACTAGTTGACAAAATATGTATATTTAGTTTTTTTATATATCAACAATATTGTTACAGTATATCAAAATAAAAGGTGCTTCTATTGTACAAATAAAATCGTCAATGAGCATTTGGGTTTTGACTTCGTCGTCACTCAACAAACAAAACAAAGCAAATGAAAAAAAAATTAATGAAACTTGTTTTTTATTGTCATTATAACAACCAAGGCCTTATAAGCTTACAACAAAAATCATACAAATACAATATGGCCACTCCAAACACAAATAAAGAAATATTATAGGAGAGCTTGCCTAAACAAAAAATCTCAATATTAATAAAAAAAACATTACTACCAGTACCTATAACATGAAGGGTTACTTCCCTGCAAACATTTTATGAAAAAATTGATCATATTCGAGTAATTTATGAGCATATATGTATAAGCTCATTTTCTGATCGTAAATGATTGTTTTTTCGGGAGAAAATGGTACCCTACCCGCGACTCCTCTTGAGGACTCTTTTATGACCCGCTTTTCTGATCAGTTTCGGCTCATATATGACTCATATTTTTAATGATTTGAGAGTCTTTTTCGAGTCATATTTTGATCGTATTTCTAATTATTTTCGAGTGCTTTTAGATTCATTCTTAGTCGTATTCCTTACGGTCGAAGAGTCTTTTGAGACTCATCTTTCAGTCCTTTTTCTAATCTTTTGCGAATCATTTATGAGTCGTTTTTTAGTCGTATTTCTGATTGCTTTTTTCGCTCTTTTTTCAGTCAGATTACAGAAAGAGATACTTTTCTATTTATATAATGAATTACTTCAGTTTATTAAAATTGTATAAATGAAATTATTATGATATTATATAATATATTAAGTTATTTTTATATTATGTAATAAATAATATACAAATTAAATTATTATTATATTATATAACAAATAATAGTATAAACATGTTTACTAAAAACATTACAGTAACAAAAGGAATTGAACTTATAAAATAATATAACGGTGGTATACTTAATTCATCGTAAATTTTATATAATTTGTTTTGTATTTGCAATTCTTTTGTTTGAAAAACAAGTATAAAAATATATAGTGAGTTTATAGATTATTTTTGTCAAAAACAATATATATAAAAATTAAAATGACTTAAAATAAAAATGTAACTGTATTAACATTTATATAGGCTAAATTGTTCTAACTTAGTTAAAATCTCAGAAAGACATGATGATATATATTCCTAGGCACAAAGGAAGTCAACATCAGTTTTATTCAATTTACACAGCAGAGCAGAACAGCTGTTTTCAAAAGACGCTACACTTTCATCTTCAGTGCTCATGTGTATATTGTGTTTATCACCACTGTTTAGGTGGCTTAGTTGAATGTGATAACAGTTTTCTATTTACATAAATTTTATTGTGAAAAACAATCCGAGAACTGTATCAACCTGATGTTAACACTTGTGTGTTATAATACCTGTGTTACCATTTGATTATTTTCTTCATGTCCCATTTTTCTGAATTTTTTGTTCCATTATACATTAAGTCAAACTTTTTTGGTTTGAATCTTATATTTAAGTATATGTGAACGTTTTTCCAATTTTCATTGGTAGCTCAAGCCAAAGCTTAAATTGTATGTGATATTATTTTTATTTTGCTATATTAATATTTATATAGGCTAAATTGTTCTAACTTAGTTAAAATCTCAGAAAGACATGATGATATATATTCCTAGGCACAAAGGAAGTCAACATCAGTTTTATTCAACTTACACAGCAGAGCAGAACAGCTGTTTTCGAAAGTCGCTCATGTGTATATTGTGTTTATCACCACTGTTTAGGTGGCTTAGTTGAATGTATCAACCTGATGTTAACACTTGTGTGTTATAATACCTGTGTTACCATTTGATTATTTTCTTCATGTCCCATTTTTCTGAATTTTTTGTTCCATTATACATTAAGACAAACTTTTTTGGTTTGAATTTTATACTTAAGTATATGTGAACGTTTTTCCAATTTTTATTGGTATCTCAAGCCAAAGCTTAAATTGTATCGGATTTTATTTTTATTGAACATTTTTATTTTGCTATATTAATATTTATATAGGCTTAATTGTCCTAACTTAGTTAAAATCTCAGAAAGACATGATGATAAATATTCCTAGGCACAAAGGAAGTCAACATCAGTTTTATTCAACTTACACAGCAGAGCAGAAAACTACATATTCAATTATTTTTTACCAATGGAAGTCTTCATGATGTATAAAGCGGTTTTATTTAAGAAAAACTACAAATTTGTTACCACTTTCGTTACTTTCATGTACTACGAAATATTGCAGTACCGAACCCTGGAATCGAAATTTAGATTTTTTTTAATTTTCGATACCAATTTTGTTTTGCCGAAATAAAAAGTAATTTTAACCAGGAAAAACGACGTCAGTTGATTTTTGGTTAGTTTATTGTATAAAAAAAATTAAAATTTCCTAACCCTGGATGTGAACTGTAAATTTTAAGTTTTTTTTAGTGGATGCAAATCTTCATGATGTCGAAAGCGGTTTTATTTATGAAAAACTTAAAATTTTTAAACATTTTAGTACCACAAAATACCGAGTGTACAAAAAAAAAATTCCCATCCCTGGAAAATTTTTTTTGTTTTTGTTTTAAATGGACAATTGAGGAGTCCCAAAGCATGAAATAGGTTCAATTTATAGTGACTATGTGTGGTTGTATGTATGAGTGTTCTGTGTGTTTTGTGTATGGTAACTATGAGTGGTTGTATGGATTAGTGTTCTGTGTGTTGTGTGGTTTTGTTTCTTCTTCTATGTGTATATGGCTGGGTATACTTGTGAATCTGTTTAGCTTTATTAGCAGCGAATACTTGCATACAAGATCATTAAGAATAACATCTCTTAGCATTTATGTTGCTAGGTTTTTCGTTGTTGTTGTTTACACTTATTATTGGCACAGCGTCGAATGATCTTCTATATTCTGGAGTAATCCATTTCCGTTAATTTGAATATTATCTATATTGTGTTGACCAGGGTTGTAACATTTTGACATCTAGAGATTAAAAGGCAGTGCTGGCAAGTACATATAGCAACATCGTCGTTTTATTTAAATCTATTTCTAATCTTTGTAACACTGCCGCCCACTTAAGCCTGTTCGACCCGAATAGGCATACAATCACCTCTTCCATAGTGCGCCAATCGTTCGAGATTTACTATCTTCATTTTCGACCTTGGGCTATTATGCTTCTGTATCCGGTATACAACGTCATTCACTCTCTTAATCACTTTATACGGGCCATTCCAGTGAGCCTGTAATTTTGGGGACAATCCTTTCTTCCGTTGTGGGTTATAAAGTAAACCAATTATCCTTTCATAAATTCCTCCGAATTTGCTGCACGGTTATACCTAGCCTTCATCTTGTCACTGACCATCTTGATTCTATTAAGCACGAACTCATGCAGTTCGTTTAAGCCCTCCTTTTCTTGGGACGTAATAGCTCCTTCTTTTATAGTTGGCTTAACACCAAATTCCAAATCAGCACGTACTTTTAATTCCGTCCCGAAGATAATTTTGGCTGGCGTTCTCGATGTTGAGTCGTGTACAGGTAACCTATATGCCATAAAAAATTTGGGGATGTGCTCGTCCCAATCCCTCTGATGGGTGCTTACTTCTTTTTGTAGGTACTCTTCTAAAGTGCGATTGAACCTTTCTACCATGCCATCAGACTGTGGATGCAGCGCCATCGTTCTGGTTTTCTTTATCCCATACAACTCGCACATTTCCCTGAATATGGCAGACCCGAAATTCCTTCCTTGGTCGGAATGTAATTATATTGGGACACCATAGCAACATACCTAGTTGTTGACGAATGCATTTATAGCTGTCTTTGCTCCCTGGTTAGGTATAGCATATACCTCTGGCGATTTACTGAAATAGTCCATTACCACAAGTACATAAGGATTTCCGGCTTCAGTGACGGGAAAGAGACCTGCTACATCCATAACAATCCGCTCGAATGATGCTCCTGAGTTGCAGCTGTCCTCGGCTTCTTCTTACTGGGCCTTTGGATGTTATGCACTCTGGGCAGTTTGCTATTCAGTCGGCTACGGCTTTTTGACATCCAATCCAATAAAAACGCGGCTTCAGTTTCTTAAGTGTTTTTGTTACTACAAGATGACCGCCACTAGGTCGATTATAAAACTCCTGTAAAACTTTACTTATCTTGGAGTATGGCACAACTATTAAATTTGAAGCTGTTTTGCCATCTACACTTTCCCATACGCGGTATAAACACCATTTTATTACCTTGAGGCTGTTCCACTGAGCCCAATAAGATTTGGCGAGTGGGCTTTCAGCAGAAATTTCGTTCCTTAGTATGCCGTCGTCCCTCTGTGCCGCTGACCGGTCTTCATCAGGGCCGATGTGCATTAGCCGAACATCCACAACGCCTTCCTTTTGCTCGGTTCTAACACAATGTTTACACTCTAAACAGCAGGGTCTTCTCGAAAGAGCATCCGCATTGTTATGCTTTGTGCCCCTTCTATGCTCAATGGTGAAGTCGTAGCTCTGCAGGTGCTCAATCCACCTTGCCAGTTGCCCTTCAGGATTTTTAAACTGCAATAGCCATCTCAGTGCAGAATGATCGGTCCTTAATGTAAAGTGTTGACCATACAGGTACTTATGGTAATGTTTAATGCATTCCAGTACCGCCAGAAGCCCACGTCGTGTCACACAGTAGTTCCTCTCAGGTGTTGAGAGTATAAGGGTATAGTACCCTATGACCTACTCAGTGCCATTAACTACTTGCGATAGCACACCCCCTATGCCCTAACCGCTGGCATCATTATCCAACACAAATTTTTCTCCAGCTATGGGATACGCTAGCACTGGTGACGTACATAATAATTCTTTGAGTTTCTGGAATGCATTTTCCTGTGGCTCGCCCCAATGGTATGGTCTCGATTTCTTTGTCAGCTCATGCAGGCTTGCAGCTACACTGGCGAAATGCGGCACAAAACGTTTGTAGTATGTACAAAGGCCCAAAAAGCTGCGCAATTCATGAAGATTTTTAGGTTTATGCGAGTCCCTTACTGCTTTTATTTTATCTTCATCTATTGAGATTCCGTCTGCTGTAATACGATGCCCCAAATACTTTACTTCTTTCTGGAACAATGCACATTTCTTCAAGCTGAGTTTCAATCCAGCTGATGATATCCGTTGAAGAACTTCTGTCATGTTTTTGATGTGTTCATCAAAAGTTTTCCCCATCACGATTATGTCATCGAGGTATACCAAGCATGTCTTCCAGTGCAAGCCTATCAGTACCTTCTCCATTAGGCGTTCAAATGTGGCCAGAGCATTGCAGAGACCAAATGGCATGACCTTAAACTGCCATTATCTGTTGCCGACACTGAAGGCAGTTTTCTCCTTGCCTTTCTCTGCAATCTCCACTTGCCAATATCCGCTTCGTAAGTCCAGCATAGAGAGCCATTTGGTACCAGCTAGCGTGTCCAAAGTGTCATCGATTCTGGGGAGCGGATAACTGTCCTCCTTGGTTATGTCATTGAGCTTCCTGTAGTCTACGTAGAATCTATTACTGCCATCTTTCATTTTAACTAAGACTACAGGCGAACTCGAATCTCTTTTACTTTATCTCGCTTTGCTAGGGGTACGCTTCTGGGTGGCTGTTTAATCGGCTGTGTTAATTTCATGTTTAACCAATGCAGTTCTACCCTGGCTTTTGTTTCCCATGGCGAAGATACTGGCATGCCCTTTTAGTAACTGTTTGGCTTTATTTTTATCTGTAGCTGATAGACCTGCAACCCATTTCTCTACGTATTCCTCAAATTGTTCACGTTCTTTTACGGACAAATTAGTAGGCTCTATCTTCTTCTCGAATTTTATTATTGCCTCAGCTGGAGTACACAGGCCAACATCGGAATTTCCTTTGATGACTTTTTCATGGTCTGATAAGTTAAGCACTCTTATAGGGACTATTCCTCCTTTACTAGTTTTCACTAGAGCTTTCGCTGTTATAAGCTCTCTCTTTAGATCTGCTACCCACAAGATAGATCTACAACCCACAACCGATTGTCCTCACAATCTCGCTTCATCCGCGCCCATATGACTGTTTCAGACTGCGGCGGTAACGTCTGACTCGCAATAGCAAATACTTTTGTTACTTGTGGTTTGTTGTCATATCCAACATCAAGGGGTATTTCCACATTACGCCAAATCATCAGCTGTTATCCCATATATAGATTAATGCCATGGTTAATCATAAAATCGGCTCCAATAATAACCTCATCGACAATATCGGCAACAATAAACACATGTCTCACGTTGATGTTGGCTATAGTCACCTTCATTTCAATCTTACCATAGACAGTGGCAGGCTCTCCAGTAGCTGTACGTAGCCGTATATTACTTAACCGCTCGCATTTCCCCTTTACTATATTGAGCCTTATTATTGACTGCGATGCCCCTGCGTCTATTGTAAGTACGTGCATTTCCCGGTTGATGAGTCCGGACGCAGTGAGGTTGCTATTTTTCTGCTGCTTTACTGATATGGAGATTGTGGGGCCCCTGTTTGTGAGAGCTAGCTCTTCTCCTTTGTGCTAGCTTGTTTTAGTTTAACGGGGACCCTTGTGATGTTGTTAGGTTCACCCGTTTGCTGTTTCTTGGTGGCGAAACAGATCTACCCCTCTTCCTTGCAGCTGCGCTGCAAATGACCGATCTTACCGCAGTTAAAGCACTTAGGCTTTTCTTTGGTAGCACTTTCCGCCAGCAGTTGTCGCATTGCCTCCTTAAAGCCAGCAACTAGGTTGTTATCCTCCTCAGACAAAACCTCCACATTCCGCACTTTACATATCTGTGGCTTGAAAACCCGTACTGGAATTTGAAGCTGCCTAATTGTACGCTGCCGTCGAAGCATGGCGCTTTTTTCCTGTGTTTCGGCTACAAGTTTTTCCAGCATCTGCTGAGTTTCGGCTACAAGATTTTTCTGCATCTGCTGAGAGTTCTGTTTTATTTCAGTTATTTCGGCTATAAGCTTGTCACTCCTGATCCTTGATGCCTCCTGCATCTGCTAAGAGTTTTGTTTTATTTCACTTATTTCGGCTACAAGCTTGTCACTGCTTATCCTTGATGCCTCCTGCATCTGCTGAGAGTTTTGCTTTACTTCGATCATCATAGCAGCGAACATTGAATTTATGTCCATGCTGCTGGTAGTGGTAGGAGGGCATACCTGCACATCGTCTTTGTCCTCAAACTCGCATGTCCCGATGTCCATGCCGCGATTTTTAAACTCATCTATCAGCCTCTTCTGCAGTTCAGCCTTGTTACCTGCAGTTGGGAATTCCAGCTTACTGAGCTCTATTTTCGCAGGCTACTTTGTAGGCGACGGTTCGTATCCCACTTCTGACACCAACTGATACGTTTTTAGACCTTTTCGTAAAAACGGTTTTATTACTTATCCTTCAAGGATTCGTTTTATTGCATCAAATTAAAACACGGAAAAATTAATTTTAGAAATATAATGCGGCAACACTTTATTTACTACTTTATTAATCCGAGTATTTGTACTACTCAACACTTAGCGATGTTAACACGTCTATGTTTGAAATCACACTCTCCCTCGCTGAGCTCTGGCAGCGTCTTTATATAGAAAAGTGACGTCGTCTGGTAACTCCGCGAAGCTTCTGGATATGGTTGTTGTTGGTTGTACTTTACTTAACATGTAGCTATATACGTGTGTTTGTATACATGACAATGCTGACTTGTGTGTTTTGCTTAAGGTAACTATGTGTTGTTGTATGGATAAGTGTTCTGTGTGTTGTGTAGTTTTGTTTCTTCTTCTGCTATGTGTATATGGCTGTGTATACTTGTGAACCTGTTTAGTATTATTAGCAGCGAATACTTGCGTAGAAGATCATTAAGAATAACATCTCTTAGCATTTATGTTGCTAGGTTTTTCGTTGTTGTTATTTACACTTATTATTGGCATGGCCTCGAATGATCTTGTATATTCCAGAGTATTCCATTTCCATTAATTTGAATATTATCTATATTGTGTTGACCAGGGTTGCAACATTTTGACAAGTAGATATTAATTGGCAGTGTTGCCAAGTACATATAGCCACATTGTCGTTTTATTTAAATCTATTTCTAATCTGAGTAACAATATATATATATATATATATATATATATATATATATCTATATATATATATATATATATGTGTGTGTGTGTGTGTGTATATTTATATATATATATATATATATATATATATATGAATATATATATATATATATATATATATATATATATGTATAAATATATACACACACACACATATATATATATATATATATATATATATATATATATGTATATATATATACTTATATATAGTTATCTATAGTTATTGCAGCGTTTTTTTTGTAATACATATTAACGGTTTATTTTAGCATTCTTGTTATATTTTTCTTCAAAGAGCTGTTGGTGTTTTTGCAAAGAGTAATGCTATATGAAACTCAAAACATCGTTCACAATTAATGGCAATAACAATTTGCTCATGCTACGATGCTAGACTACTTGCCCGAGATTGTGAACTGGGCTTATGTTTTAATGAGAATATACAAATGATTCTAAAATAACTCGAAACATAGAATTCACAATTGTCATTCGTTCTTTAGTTGGAAAGAAATTTATAAGTAAGAATAACTATTGTTTATAATAAAAATTATTTTGAGTGAAAAATATATTAAAATTAAAATGTATGTATGTATATAAACATAAATATATGTATGTATATAAATATATCTATGTATAAGATATTTTTTTGCTAAAAAATTTTTAGTGTTGATTCACAAAACATTTTGTTTTGTGAAACACAACCAGTTATGAATAGAATAGTCTATCGACGAGTTGTTTTTTCACTCTAATATTTATTTTACTCATTTTTTGTATTTGATTTGTTTGGTGTATATTTTGTTTCGAAACACTTCATATGCCTAAAAAAACAAATTATGATTTGATTTAAAAAACAAATTAATGGTTTGAAAGCCCATTCGAGACATTTGAAGCCTCATTATGGTATATATTTTTACTATTTCGATATTTGGAACACCTTTGATGTTCTTCTTCAGCAAAAACTGAAAAAAGAAATTCGTTATCACAACATTTAGTATCATATAAATATATTGCTTTCTTTGTTGTTTATAAATAAGTGTTCAAAACTATAAACATAACAACACGTTCATATATTTTGCCTTACTTTTGAGTAAGTCGTCTAGTTTTAAAGAGTGTTAAATGTTTACTAAATTTCTTTTGGTTCATTGTGTTTTGTGTCTATACATATGCGCGAGTTAATTCCTTGTCTAAGGAATGAGACAAAAAAATATATTTTATTTTTTTGCTACACCGAAACGTGTGGTTCTTTATTAATAATATTCTTAAGACTGATTACAATTTGTTTCTTAACATCTATTTATGGTAACAATTTTCTTTATCATTTCTTACAGCTAGGTATTTTAATCTGCACGAAAACATGTTTTCCACTTGTCTTTGTTAAGTACCTTTTTATCAGTAGAAAATGTGTTTTCAATTTAACTTTGTTTCGGTCATGTTTGTTCATGCCTTTTGACTTATTACTTTACATTTTCTTATGAGTACAGCTGGGTTCAATAATATAATTTGTATCTATTACAGTTAATAATATTGTTCTTATCTATTTTCCTTTGTCCTCCACGTATTGCTATAGTGGAAATGCTTTGTACATAATGTTTTAGGTGCAGATGGTGTGGCAATTGTTAACTCTCCCCTGTGTTAAAAAGAAACGTCCTCGTTTCATACTTTAGGCTGAAGTCTGAGTAATTCTGCTTCATAATATCTGTTATATAATTCTTGTTTCCTTTTTTCTTGTTGTGATATGTAACACTTGCAAAGCTGTACTAAAAAGTAAATTATTGCTAATAGTATAGCAAATATTGAAATTATGTATAGTATGCTTCTTAATGGGTGTTCTTCCAACGGAATAAATAATGTAGATATTTCTTGAATATTTGTAAATTTATTCTCTGAGTTTGTATATAGGTTTTCGAGTATACTTAATTCTTCATTATGTCTTTTATGAATGATGTCATAAATTCTTTGTTTTTCGTTAAAGTACATCTTACGATCTATAGTTATATTTTGGACAAACTGTACCAAATGTGGTCCATTTATAGTTAAATTATTTAACGTGTGTTTATTGTCGATAAAAGTGTTTCCGTTGCCGAAGTCTTCAATGTCTGGGTTGTTCTCAAGTCTTGTTTTACACTGAGCTGATTCATTGTTTAAAATGGTTAATGTACAATTATCTTTAGATTCAATTTTACATATATGGAAACCAATAATATTTTTACATTTTACTCTTTGATAATTATTTTTGCATAAGGCAATCTTATCGTCTAATAATAATTTTCCGACTTTATTTGCTAAGGGATAGATTTTGTACAGTTTACATTCTTCTTCGATAACAGGATATTTATATATTACAAAAATTGCTTGGCTAAATTCACAAACGTGTGTATCTGAATATTCTTGTATATTAATTACAGGAATTTTTCATTTTTCATAATAGATTCAATTTCTTCTACATTTAATGTTCCTGAATAAAAGTTATTATTTTTTGCAAAATTAATTGTATTAGTTGTAACTTCGTTTAGTATGAATTCTTCGTTTATTTTTTTAATGCTAATATTATTTAATATTTTTTCAAATTGTGAGTTAATTATTCTTTGTTGATTACTATTTTCTACAAGTTGGTTTAATCTAGTTTTTATTTCAATTTCATCGTTATGATCTGGAGTACCAGTGATAAATTTAAGAGCTGATCCTAAAAAGTTTAAAGATCTTTTATTTCTATTGTTCGTTAATTGTGTTTTTAAGTTTTAAATTTTTTTGATTAAAACTTGAATTTCTATATTTTTTTGTATGTTGTATGAATTTCTTATTATATTTTCGTATGGTTTTAATATTTTTGTAATGTTTACAACATGGTACAGGTATTCATAGTTCTTGTGTAAATATACTTGGTTGTCTTCAATTAAGACATATTGTTTATTTTTTAGATCGATTGTATTATTCGCTAGTATGAGTTGGATTATCGTTAATAGGATCACTATCTTTGCTGACATGTTTACTTCTAATGTTGTTCTTGTGTACTATTAATTTTCTGGATGTGGTAATGGTTTCGCCGTTGTCTGTCTCAACAATATGTTTTTGAAATTTAGCTACGTCTTTACTTCTTCTATGCGTCCTGGAGTAAATAATGTCTCCTTTTTTATATTGGATAACCTTGCGGTCTTTGTTGTGGTAGGCTAAAGTTTTTATTTGAACTTGTTTGATTAAATTGTATATATGAGGATACCCCTGCTGATTAAAAAACACGTCCTCGGGTTTTTTTTAGTGACTGAATGTATAGTCTTGTTATACTGGCGAACCGCTTCGAATATTTTTTCGTCAGGAGCAGTGATTCCTTTCTGGGATAATAAATTTGCGAGTTCGATAATTGTACTATGTGTACGCTCGACTTGACCGTTAGTTGTTGAATGAAATGGGGACATGTTGTATTTGTAGTCTATCGTATATTTGATTTGCTAGAATACCATTAAAACTTGCTTCATTATCAGTGACGACAAATTTGGCGTTGGTGTAAGCGAGAGATAGAATTTCATCAATATTTTTATACATGTCTTTCTTTGTTGGGATGTGTCGTATATGACAAAATTTAGGGAACTTGTCTAAACTAGTTATAAACATTTGTCCGCCAAAGTAAAATATATCCATGTGTATATGCTCACCAGGTGTTGTAGGTATTGGTGCTTTGCCAATAGGAATTTTATTAGGTTTTCTGTCGTATTTATGAGTTGGGCAGGATTCACAGTTACTACTAATTTCATAGCACTGCTTTTTTAACTCAGGCCAAAAATATCTCTTTCTAATTTAAAAATATTATTTCGTACATTTCTATGAGCTCCCTCATGAATTTGTTTAACTAATTGTTTCTGTCTTTCTTCGTCTAATATATCTTCAACTAAATTGTTCGCTTTTACAAATTTTACTGTAGGGAAGGTTTCTTTCAATAAATACCTAATACTAAACATTATTTCTGAATCCACTAGTAATGCATTAATTACCTTTGGTCTCAGTATTAATTTCATGTTACTTATCAAGTTTTCGTTGGTAGTGAATTTAATATGGTGGCGTCTGAAATTAAAAATATTTTATGATTCTAGTAAATCTTCGTTGGCGTGTGTTAGAATTATTTGATTTTTAAAATGATTCAAGGGTTTAGGACTTTCTTGTATAATATTAATTGGTGAACTTTGGGCTAAATGCTGAGATACATTCGTACTTAAATTTATTTGTTGTCTTGACAACACGTCAGCAACTATATTCTGGTGTCCAGGTTTATATAATATTTTTGCACCATATTCCTCGATAAAATTTTTCCATCGTTTCAACTTTGTATTTGGATTTTTATCAGATACAGAAAATATTAATGACTGATGATCTGTATAAATTGTTAAATCTGCTATTCCATATAAATAATTTCTCAACTTTTGTAAGGCCCAGACTATGGCCAAAAGTTCTTTCTCATTTGTTGAATAATTTTGTTCAGTCTCGCTTAGAGTTCTGGAAATAAATGCAATGGGTTTTTGTTTCTGTGATAGTACAGCGCCTATAGCAAAATTGCTTGCATCGGTAGTTAACCCGAAAGGTTCTTTGAAATCGGGTTGAAATAATTGTACTTGGGCTTCAAGCTCGTCCTTGATTTTATTCATTGCTTCTAGAGCAGGTTGATCTAATTCTATATTTATTTTTGAGCTCTGATTTTTTGATATACTTCCGTTTTCTCCTCTCAAAAATGTTGTTAAGGGTTTAACAATTGCAGCGAAATTTTTGACAAATTTCCTGTAATAGCTGGCTAAGCCTAAGAAGGATCTTAACTCTTTTAGTGTAGTTGGAGTAGGATAATTTCTAATTGTATGTATTTTTGTGGGATCTACAGTGATTCCATTATGTTTAATTATGTGACCTAAATATTCTATTTCTTCTTTAAAGAAGTGAGATTTTTCATTTGAAATATTCATATTTGCTTTGTGCAAAGCGTTAACTATAGTCTCGATATGTTCAATGTGTTCCTCAGGTGTGGAAGAATATATTAGTACATCGTCAATATAGATGTATGCAAATTTACCTATGTATGGCCTCAAAATATCATCGACGCATCGTTGAAAAATTGAAGGAGCATTCTTTAACCCGAATGGCATCCGAAGGAATTCATACTTAGCACCGTTGATTGAGAAAGCCGTTTTTTCACGGTCTTCTTTTTTAATTCGAATTTGGTGGAAGCCTAATTCCAAATCTAATGTTGTGAAAATCTTTGCTTTACCTAAGTTTTGGATAGTCATATTCACATCTGGTATGGGATATCTATCTGTAATTGTCTGTGCGTTCAATTTTTGAAAATCTACGACCATCCGCCGTTTAGGTATAACTTGGTCTTCGGTACCTTTTTTTGCTACTGTCCAGATGGGACTATTGTAGGGACTTCTACTAGGTTGAATAATTTCGTTACGGATATGGATATTGTTTTTGTCCATATAGGTTCATCTGACTTTGTTCGAATAGTTCCTTCAATAGTAGTGGTGTATGGTAGTTTTTCATTCGTGTATGAATTTTTATTCATAATTTCTTCTATTCTTTCCCTGTAATTTTCATTGTTCACTGTAAAATTTATTTTATGTATTTTTTCTTTACATCTATACTTGAGTCTTGCATTCTTAATATCATATCTGACCCTGTCAGTGAATCTATTTCAAAGAATGTCAACTCATAATTTAGTAGATTTATCAACTTTTTACTTTTAACATATGAATACCCGTGTAATGTTCTTACTTTTACAGGAGTATCTAATATATTACTATAACCTATTTTACAGTTCATATCTATATAATTATTTGTTGCACCGCAATCTATTAATATATTGATGGTCTTACCCGTTTCTCTATCGTGTCTTTGTAGATGAGGTAAACCATCCTTTAGTCTAAAAAAGCTACTTTCGTGTCTTCATATTCATCGTACTCAGCTCTAGTTGAATTGGCTTCGTCCTCCTCTCTGGTGTTATTAATTCTTTGTTATTTATTAGGATTAAAGTTGTTGTTGGAGTGATTGAATTCTCTCTTGAAGGGTTGATTTTGTCGGAAGGGATTGTTGTACCTTTGGAAATGTGTTGGTTGACGAACATTTCTGTCACATGTATCCACTTCCATTGGTTGTACTGGAGGTTGTCTTTGGATATATGGTAGCTGATGATTTGGGTTGTATTGCACATTTGGTCTATACTTCTGCTGTTTAAACTGTTTATGGTGTGGTTTCCGTTGGAACCGATCTTGAGTCACTGGATGTGGTCGATGTGCTTGTGTTGGTGTATCGAACTGTAAAAAATGTCTGTCATCGTGGCAGATAGTACTTGCAATTGCATATGCGGTCTCCAAATCTTTCGGATTTTGAGCGTAAAGTGTACCCACTGTGTATTTGGAGTTTAAGCCAGTAATAAATGTCCTGACGGCTTCTTGATTAGCGAATGCTTTCATAGTTCTATCGCCTTGTTCCATCTCAATTTCTGATAAAATTAAATTCAATGCTTCATTTATGCATGAATGATATTCGGCCAAATCTTTTCTTCTTTGTGATATCTTCTTCATCTCTTCAAGTAAAACGTACATTGGACGTTGGTCGGCATATGTATAATCAAGTCTATTTATTATCGAATAGAAGTTGAATATAGTGTTGTGGTTGATTAGTATATCTGCAGCCACACCTTGAATTTTTGCTCGTACAATAGTAAGTGCTGTATAGTATGTTGGTGTGTTTTCAAAGTTTTTAATGGTTTCCATATGTGTCCATTCGGATGATCTCCAGGCACGGTATTCCTTTTTGTCTCCGTCGAATATTGGTAGAGTTTTAAACACTTCTTATTTGGGTTTCAGTTGTTATTCCACTTGAGCATGGAGTCAATTGTACTGCCGGTTCTATATTGAATGCTCTGTTATTTTTTAATGCTGTGAGAGTTCTTTGCGTCTCAGTTTGAGCGGCTACCAGTGTAGCAATTTGAGCTTGCAGGGTTGCTAAATCCTGGACAGATATTTTATTTGTATCTGTATCTGGGAATATTCCTCTTACTAGGTCAAAAATCTTTTGTCTTTTACTAGTCTGGATCTCCAGTTTTATTTTTTATTTCAAGGGATTGTCGTGAATACAAGATTCTACTACATTCCAATGAATTTATTTTATTCCGCTTTTTCAGGATACGTGGTGCTGATTTTGTACTTTATTAGACTATTACTTTTTTCTCTTGGAAGTCCTTTTGTACTCACTGTGTTTTTTGTCTCTTGATTAACTATTCCCTTTTCCTTTCAGGATAATGTTGTTTCAAGGATCGACAGTGCAGTGTTCACTTAAGTGGCTTTTAGAATCCTTTAGCATTAATTTAACTAAAAGATCCCGGTTGAGCCCCCAGTTAGTTCCTTGTCTAAGGAATGAGTAAAAAAATATATTTTATTTTTTTGCTACACCGAAACGTGTGGTTCATTATTAATAATATTCTTAAGACTGATTACAATTTGTTTCTTAACATCTATTTATGGTAACAATTTTCTTTATCATTTCTTACAGCTAGGTATTTTAATCTGCACGAAAACATGTTTTCCACTTGTTCTTTGTTAAGTACCTTTTTTATCAGTAGAAAATGTGTTTTCGATTTCACTTTGTTTCGGTCATGTTTGTTCATGCCCTTTGACTTATTACCTTACATTTTCTTATGAGTATAGCTGGATTTAATAATATAATTCTTATCTATTACAGTTAATAATATTGTTTTTATCTATTTTCTATTGAAAGGGTCTGACCTTTGTCCTCCACGTATTGCTATAGTGGAAATGCTTTGTAGATAATGTTTTAGGTGCAGATGGTGTGACGGGTGTTAACTCGCGCATATTTCCGTGTCTGTTTTGTAGTTCATCCTAATTTCGGCGAGAGAGTTAATTATATGTAGAATTTCTATTGTGAATCTTTATTTTATAATTATGTTTTTGCTTTTAATATTTCTGTATTATTTATGTTGGCTGCTAATGCGGTTTTTGTTCTAAATTTACGTTTCTATTTATAATTAGGTTTGTGTTGAAAATTATGAAAATTAAGAAAAATATTATTAAGAAACAGCTATTCATATCCTTTAATAACACAGCTTTACAAATTTTTAATTTGAAAAAATACCAAGAACGCCACATGCCTAGATAAGTTAATTGAGACTTCCTCAACGCGAAAAACGCTGATGGCGGACTATTGTTGGTTCATCAATCGCGAAGATCCATCCGAAAAAAAAAACCCAAACGCTTATCAATGACATTGGCAAAAGTTGCCAAAATTACCTTAAAAAATCTCCGAGAGCCACAGCGAGCGAAATTAAAGCTGGTATATTTGATGGACCTCAAATTCGGAATCTATACGGTGACTAAGCATTTAATGAGTGTTTAGGTCCAGCTCATTTGGATGCATGGGAAGCATTCCAGGACATCGTTCACAACTTTTTGGGAAACTACAGAAGTCCTGATTACGCTGAGAAGATCGATATATTACTGCGAAAACTCAATGTAATTGGTCGCTCGTCATTTTAATTTAAATTTTTTGAATTTACGCCGAATATAGTGTGTAAGCAATTAAAATTAATATATTGTCGTTCCACAAAATCCTTAATAAAAATTTTATTTTGCATCAATTTTTTTTTTCAAATTACGCTTAAAATGTTGGTAACTAATTAAACAATTTGGTAAAAAAATAAAACATTCCAAACTTTTACTATAACGTAGAAAAAAACGAAATAAAAATTAAAAATTTTGAAAAAAAAACTTAAAAAATTGGCAAATTTTGATTTTTGAGGTGTCATAACTCAGCCATTTCTTGTCTCATAGAAATTTGCAGCAAATCAACGGAAAAGGCATTCAATTAACTTTTCAACGATATGCGATTTAATTCGATCGGACTTTTCGGTTGGGCTCCACAAGGGTTTGAGTGAGACCATACACCGAAAAACACAAAAGTACCGTTATTTTAAAAACGGTACTCAAGAAGAAAAAATTATAGCGTTTTTCGCGTTCAGAAAGTCTCAATTAACTTATCTAGGCATGTGGCGTTCTTGGTATTTTTTGGCTGTAAACCAGTGTAATCAACATTATACGAAACAATATAAACAAACCTCAAACGCCAAAGTAGGAAAAGATCTATAAGTCCTTAACACACGTAACAGGTTCCTCACAAACAACCACGCAATCCAATCTCTATAACACTGATGACGTTGGCATTGTTCATTTTAAATTCCCGTTTTTCGATTGGCTGTTCACAAATGTAATTATATATATAGAAACGAAAATTTAGAACAAAAAATCGTATTAGCAGCCCTCTGTGCATTGCATGATTACTCGCCAGATATAAATAATACAGAAATATTAAAGCAATAAGAGTTTTATTTTTGATTCTAACATAGAGCTTGAAGAATAATTATAATAAGAGTTTAAGATATCATTAAATTTTTTGATTGAAGTTCTAAAATGTAACAATAATATAAGTTAGATCCCGAATGAACTTGTATAGCTTTTGCACCGTCTTGGTGTTTTCATCTTGAAATATGCATCTTTAAATCTGATATACCACCCATTGCTTTTATTTCAGAGTTACAAAGCTTACAAAAAGCATAACGATATCCAATCCTTGAACAATGGGTGCTCTTCCCATGATTTATTATAATTTGGTAGTTTTCCTTTTGGGGTTTTATTTGAACGAGGTGCAGCATCTTCAATCTGTATTACATCATCTGCTGTATTGTTATTTTCTCTACAACAGTTTTGACAATTAGACAAATCAGTATTATATACTCGCATATATTTATATACTCGTATATATACTCTGACATAATTGTAAAATAACTTATTTTTTTATAAGAAAAAAAACTGAAGAACTTTTCATCACTCCAAGGAACTGCTTAAATCAGTTAAAACTGAACATTTGGCAACGGTGGTTCCAAATATATATACTTTATAGGGTCGCATATTGATATCGAAGTAATTACACACGGATTGACAAACCTAGATATACCCTTTCACTTTTTTGTGAAGGGCATAAAAAACTATGGAGCACATGCAAGGACATGCAAGCACAAGGACTTTTAATTCGCAAAGATTTTATAAAGTCTCACATGGAACAGGCTCATCACATTGAATGTGATAAAAAAAGTAAAAACGCAATTTTTTCGATTCAGAATGTATTTAAAAAAAAAAACAAAACTTAATCAAGAACTCATAAATAGTAAGAGATCTAGAAAAAGAAAATTCAACAAAATAAATAATTAAATTAAATTAAAATATCGGTTGGGCTCCACAAGGGTTTGAGTGGGACCATACACCGAAAAACACAAAAGTACCGTTATCATAAAAACGGTACTTAAGAAGAAAAAATTATAGCGTTTTTCGCGTTCAGGAAGTCTCAATTAACTTATCTAGGCATGTGGCGTTCTTGGTATTTTTTGGCTGTAAACCAGTGTAATCAACATTATACGAAACAATATAAACAAACCTCAAACGCCAAAGTAGGAAAAGATCTATAAGTCCTTAACACACGTAACACGTTTCTCACAAAAAACCACGCAATCCAATATCTATAACACTGATGACGTTGGCATTGTTCATTTTAAATTCCCGTTTTTCGATTGGCTGTTCACAAATGTAATTATATATATAGAAACGAAAATTTAGAACAAAAAATCGTATTAGTAGCCCTCTGTGCATTGCATGATTACTCGCCAGATATAAATAATACAGAAATATTAAAGCAAGAAGAGTTTTATTTTTGATTCTAACATAGAGCCTGAAGAATAATTATAATAAGAGTTTAAGATATCATAAAATTTTTTTATTGAAGTTCTAATATGTAACAATAATATAAGTTAGATCCCGAATGAACTTGTATAGCTTTTGCACCGTCTTGGTGTTTTGATCTTGAAATATGCATCTTTAAATCTGATATACCACCCATTGCTTTTATTTCAGAGTTACAAAGCTTACAAAAAGCATAACGTTATCCAGATCCAATCCTTGAACAATGGGTGCTCTTCCCATGATTTATTATAATTTGGTAGTTTTCCTTTTGGGGTTTTATTTGAACGAGGTGCAGCATCTTCAATCTGTATTACATCATCTGCTGTATTGTTATTTTCTCTACAACAGTTTTGACAATTAGACAAATCAGTATTATATACTCGCATATATTTATATACTTGTATATATACTCTGACATAATTGTAAAATAACTTATTTTTTTATAAGAAAAAAAACTGAAGAACTTTTCATCACTCCAAGGAACTGCTTAAATCAGTTAAAACTGGACATTTGGCAACGGTGGTTCCAAATATATATACTTTATAGGGTCGCATATTGATATCGAAGTAATTACACACGGATTGACAAACCTAGATATACCCTTTCACTTTTTTGTGAAGGGCATAAAAAACTATGGAGCACATGCAAGGACATGCAAGCACAAGGACTTTTAATTCGCAAAGATTTTATAAAGTCTCACATGGAACAGGCTCATCACATTGAATGTGATAAAAAAAAGTAAAAACGCAATTTTTTCGATTCAGAATGTATTTAAAAAAACAAAACTTAATCAAGAACTCATAGATAGTAAGAGATCTAGAAAAAGAAAATTCAACAAAATAAATAATTAAATTAAATTAAAATATCGGTTGGGCTCCACAAGGGTTTGAGTGGGACCATACATCGAAAAACACAAAAGTACCGTTATCTTAAAAACGGTACTTAAGAAGAAAAAATTATAGCGTTTTTCGCGTTCAGGAAGTCTCAATTAACTTATCTAGGCATGTGGCGTTCTTGGTATTTTTTGGCTGTAAACCAGTGTAATCAACATTATACGAAACAATATAAACAAACCTCAAACGCCAAAGTAGGAAAAGATCTATAAGTCCTTAACACACGTAACAGGTTTCTCACAAAGAACCACGCAATCCAATATCTATAACACTGATGACGTTAGCATTGTTCATTTTAAATTCCCGTTTTTCGATTGGCTGTTCACAAATGTAATTATATATATAGAAACGAAAATTTAGAACAAAAAATCGTATTAGCAGCCCTCTGTGCATTGCATGATTACTCGCCAGATATAAATAATACAGAAATATTAAAGCAAGAAGAGTTTTATTTTTGATTCTAACATAGAGCCTGAAGAATAATTATAATAAGAGTTTAAGATATCATTAAATTTTTTGATTGAAGCTCTAAAATGTAACAATAATATAAGTTAGATCCCGAATGAACTTGTATAGCTTTTGCACCGTCTTGGTGTTTTGATCTTGAAATATGCATCTTTAAATCTGATATACCACCCATTGGTTTTATTTCAGAGTTACAAAGCTTACAAAAAGCATAACGATATCCAGATCCAATCCTTGAACAATGGGTGCTCTTCCCATGATTTATTAAAATTTGGTAGTTTTCCTTTTGGGTTTTTATTTGAACGAGGTGCAGCATCTTCAATCAGTATTACATCATCTGCTGTATTGTTATTTTCTCTACAACAGTTTTGACAATTAGACAAATCAGTATTATATACTCGCATATATTTATATACTCGTATATATACTCTGACATAATTGTAAAATAACTTATTTTTTTATAAGAAAAAAAACTGAAGAACTTTTCATCACTCCAAGGAACTGCTTAAATCAGTTAAAACTGAACATTTGGCAACGGTGGTTCCAAATATATATACTTTATAGGGTCGCATATTGATATCGAAGTAATTACACACGGATTGACAAACCTAGATATACCCTTTCACTTTTTTGTGAAGGGCATAAAAAACTATGGAGCACATGCAAGGACATGCAAGCACAAGGACTTTTAATTCGCAAAGATTTTATAAAGTCTCACATGGAACAGGCTCATCACATTGAATGTGATAAAAAAAGTAAAAACGCAATTTTTTCGATTCAGAATGTATTTAAAAAAAAAAACAAAACTTAATCAAGAACTCATAAATAGTAAGAGATCTAGAAAAAGAAAATTCAACAAAATAAATAATTAAATTAAATTAAAATATCGGTTGGGCTCCACAAGGGTTTGAGTGGGACCATACACCGAAAAACACAAAAGTACCGTTATCATAAAAACGGTACTTAAGAAGAAAAAATTATAGCGTTTTTCGCGTTCAGGAAGTCTCAATTAACTTATCTAGGCATGTGGCGTTCTTGGTATTTTTTGGCTGTAAACCAGTGTAATCAACATTATACGAAACAATATAAACAAACCTCAAACGCCAAAGTAGGAAAAGATCTATAAGTCCTTAACACACGTAACACGTTTCTCACAAAAAACCACGCAATCCAATATCTATAACACTGATGACGTTGGCATTGTTCATTTTAAATTCCCGTTTTTCGATTGGCTGTTCACAAATGTAATTATATATATAGAAACGAAAATTTAGAACAAAAAATCGTATTAGTAGCCCTCTGTGCATTGCATGATTACTCGCCAGATATAAATAATACAGAAATATTAAAGCAAGAAGAGTTTTATTTTTGATTCTAACATAGAGCCTGAAGAATAATTATAATAAGAGTTTAAGATATCATAAAATTTTTTTATTGAAGTTCTAATATGTAACAATAATATAAGTTAGATCCCGAATGAACTTGTATAGCTTTTGCACCGTCTTGGTGTTTTGATCTTGAAATATGCATCTTTAAATCTGATATACCACCCATTGCTTTTATTTCAGAGTTACAAAGCTTACAAAAAGCATAACGTTATCCAGATCCAATCCTTGAACAATGGGTGCTCTTCCCATGATTTATTATAATTTGGTAGTTTTCCTTTTGGGGTTTTATTTGAACGAGGTGCAGCATCTTCAATCTGTATTACATCATCTGCTGTATTGTTATTTTCTCTACAACAGTTTTGACAATTAGACAAATCAGTATTATATACTCGCATATATTTATATACTTGTATATATACTCTGACATAATTGTAAAATAACTTATTTTTTTATAAGAAAAAAAACTGAAGAACTTTTCATCACTCCAAGGAACTGCTTAAATCAGTTAAAACTGGACATTTGGCAACGGTGGTTCCAAATATATATACTTTATAGGGTCGCATATTGATATCGAAGTAATTACACACGGATTGACAAACCTAGATATACCCTTTCACTTTTTTGTGAAGGGCATAAAAAACTATGGAGCACATGCAAGGACATGCAAGCACAAGGACTTTTAATTCGCAAAGATTTTATAAAGTCTCACATGGAACAGGCTCATCACATTGAATGTGATAAAAAAAAGTAAAAACGCAATTTTTTCGATTCAGAATGTATTTAAAAAAACAAAACTTAATCAAGAACTCATAGATAGTAAGAGATCTAGAAAAAGAAAATTCAACAAAATAAATAATTAAATTAAATTAAAATATCGGTTGGGCTCCACAAGGGTTTGAGTGGGACCATACATCGAAAAACACAAAAGTACCGTTATCTTAAAAACGGTACTTAAGAAGAAAAAATTATAGCGTTTTTCGCGTTCAGGAAGTCTCAATTAACTTATCTAGGCATGTGGCGTTCTTGGTATTTTTTGGCTGTAAACCAGTGTAATCAACATTATACGAAACAATATAAACAAACCTCAAACGCCAAAGTAGGAAAAGATCTATAAGTCCTTAACACACGTAACAGGTTTCTCACAAAGAACCACGCAATCCAATATCTATAACACTGATGACGTTAGCATTGTTCATTTTAAATTCCCGTTTTTCGATTGGCTGTTCACAAATGTAATTATATATATAGAAACGAAAATTTAGAACAAAAAATCGTATTAGCAGCCCTCTGTGCATTGCATGATTACTCGCCAGATATAAATAATACAGAAATATTAAAGCAAGAAGAGTTTTATTTTTGATTCTAACATAGAGCCTGAAGAATAATTATAATAAGAGTTTAAGATATCATTAAATTTTTTGATTGAAGCTCTAAAATGTAACAATAATATAAGTTAGATCCCGAATGAACTTGTATAGCTTTTGCACCGTCTTGGTGTTTTGATCTTGAAATATGCATCTTTAAATCTGATATACCACCCATTGGTTTTATTTCAGAGTTACAAAGCTTACAAAAAGCATAACGATATCCAGATCCAATCCTTGAACAATGGGTGCTCTTCCCATGATTTATTAAAATTTGGTAGTTTTCCTTTTGGGTTTTTATTTGAACGAGGTGCAGCATCTTCAATCAGTATTACATCATCTGCTGTATTGTTATTTTCTCTACAACAGTTTTGACAATTAGACAAATCAGTATTATATACTCGCATATATTTATATACTCGTATATATACTCTGACATAATTGTAAAATAACTTATTTTTTTATAAGAAAAAAAACTGAAGAACTTTTCATCACTCCAAGGAACTGCTTAAATCAGTTAAAACTGAACATTTGGCAACGGTGGTTCCAAATATATATACTTTATAGGGTCGCATATTGATATCGAAGTAATTACACACGGATTGACAAACCTAGATATACCCTTTCACTTTTTTGTGAAGGGCATAAAAAACTATGGAGCACATGCAAGGACATGCAAGCACAAGGACTTTTAATTCGCAAAGATTTTATAAAGTCTCACATGGAACAGGCTCATCACATTGAATGTGATAAAAAAAGTAAAAACGCAATTTTTTCGATTCAGAATGTATTTAAAAAAAAAACAAAACTTAATCAAGAACTCATAAATAGTAAGAGATCTAGAAAAAGAAAATTCAACAAAATAAATAATTAAATTAAATTAAAATATCGGTTGGGCTCCACAAGGGTTTGAGTGGGACCATACACCGAAAAACACAAAAGTACCGTTATCATAAAAACGGTACTTAAGAAGAAAAAATTATAGCGTTTTTCGCGTTCAGGAAGTCTCAATTAACTTATCTAGGCATGTGGCGTTCTTGGTATTTTTTGGCTGTAAACCAGTGTAATCAACATTATACGAAACAATATAAACAAACCTCAAACGCCAAAGTAGGAAAAGATCTATAAGTCCTTAACACACGTAACACGTTTCTCACAAAAAACCACGCAATCCAATATCTATAACACTGATGACGTTGGCATTGTTCATTTTAAATTCCCGTTTTTCGATTGGCTGTTCACAAATGTAATTATATATATAGAAACGAAAATTTAGAACAAAAAATCGTATTAGTAGCCCTCTGTGCATTGCATGATTACTCGCCAGATATAAATAATACAGAAATATTAAAGCAAGAAGAGTTTTATTTTTGATTCTAACATAGAGCCTGAAGAATAATTATAATAAGAGTTTAAGATATCATAAAATTTTTTTATTGAAGTTCTAATATGTAACAATAATATAAGTTAGATCCCGAATGAACTTGTATAGCTTTTGCACCGTCTTGGTGTTTTGATCTTGAAATATGCATCTTTAAATCTGATATACCACCCATTGCTTTTATTTCAGAGTTACAAAGCTTACAAAAAGCATAACGTTATCCAGATCCAATCCTTGAACAATGGGTGCTCTTCCCATGATTTATTATAATTTGGTAGTTTTCCTTTTGGGGTTTTATTTGAACGAGGTGCAGCATCTTCAATCTGTATTACATCATCTGCTGTATTGTTATTTTCTCTACAACAGTTTTGACAATTAGACAAATCAGTATTATATACTCGCATATATTTATATACTTGTATATATACTCTGACATAATTGTAAAATAACTTATTTTTTTATAAGAAAAAAAACTGAAGAACTTTTCATCACTCCAAGGAACTGCTTAAATCAGTTAAAACTGGACATTTGGCAACGGTGGTTCCAAATATATATACTTTATAGGGTCGCATATTGATATCGAAGTAATTACACACGGATTGACAAACCTAGATATACCCTTTCACTTTTTTGTGAAGGGCATAAAAAACTATGGAGCACATGCAAGGACATGCAAGCACAAGGACTTTTAATTCGCAAAGATTTTATAAAGTCTCACATGGAACAGGCTCATCACATTGAATGTGATAAAAAAAAGTAAAAACGCAATTTTTTCGATTCAGAATGTATTTAAAAAAAACAAAACTTAATCAAGAACTCATAGATAGTAAGAGATCTAGAAAAAGAAAATTCAACAAAATAAATAATTAAATTAAATTAAAATATCGGTTGGGCTCCACAAGGGTTTGAGTGGGACCATACATCGAAAAACACAAAAGTACCGTTATCTTAAAAACGGTACTTAAGAAGAAAAAATTATAGCGTTTTTCGCGTTCAGGAAGTCTCAATTAACTTATCTAGGCATGTGGCGTTCTTGGTATTTTTTGGCTGTAAACCAGTGTAATCAACATTATACGAAACAATATAAACAAACCTCAAACGCCAAAGTAGGAAAAGATCTATAAGTCCTTAACACACGTAACAGGTTTCTCACAAAGAACCACGCAATCCAATATCTATAACACTGATGACGTTAGCATTGTTCCTTTTAAATTCCCGTTTTTCGATTGGCTGTTCACAAATGTAATTATATATATAGAAACGAAAATTTAGAACAAAAAATCGTATTAGCAGCCCTCTGTGCATTGCATGATTACTCGCCAGATATAAATAATACAGAAATATTAAAGCAAGAAGAGTTTTATTTTTGATTCTAACATAGAGCCTGAAGAATAATTATAATAAGAGTTTAAGATATCATTAAATTTTTTGATTGAAGCTCTAAAATGTAACAATAATATAAGTTAGATCCCGAATGAGCTTGTATAGCTTTTGCACCGTCTTGGTGTTTTGATCTTGAAATATGCATCTTTAAATCTGATATACCACCCATTGCTTTTATTTCAGAGTTACAAAGCTTACAAAAAGCATAACGATATCCAGATCCAATCCTTGAACAATGGGTGCTCTTCCCATGATTTATTAAAATTTGGTAGTTTTCCTTTTGGGTTTTTATTTGAACGAGGTGCAGCATCTTCAATCAGTATTACATCATCTGCTGTATTGTTATTTTCTCTACAACAGTTTTGACAATTAGACAAATCAGTATTATATACTCGCATATATTTATATACTCGTATATATACTCTGACATAATTGTAAAATAACTTATTTTTTTATAAGAAAAAAAACTGAAGATTATAAAGGACCAACATATATAAAAGGCTTTTCTGAAAGGTTAAGAAACCCAGATCTATATGACATTGAAAAATATCAACTGGCATTTAAGACAAATAATACCATGCAGAGCCTATATAGTAACACAAAGACTAAATTAAAGAAAGAGGACAAATGCAACGTTATATATAGTATTAACTGCAACGGTGACGGCTCAGGCACACGCAATAAGAAATACGTAGGAACAACTAAAAATAAACTGAAGACCAGACTAACATCTCATAAATCAGATATAAGAATGAAAAACAAACCCATGGAACAAAAAAATGCACTTCCGGCCCACTGTGCAGAGGAAAATCATGTGCCAAATTTTGAGAATGTAAAAATATTACAACAAGAAAACCATTATACCAGGAGATTTACTTTAGAGATGTTACACATAATTGACGTTCCTGCAGAGAAAAGACTTAACTATAAACAAGACACAGAGAAATGCGCTCAAATTTACAGAAGTGTGATAAATAAACACAAAAAACAACATAAACAAATCAGTTTTCGCAGCTAAGGACTACAGACGATCGACATATTGAAAATATGTTAATCCAATATAATTTTATTTAATTTTTAATTAACATGTATGTAACTGTAAATTTATTAGAAATAATCAAAAAGTAATTTTAATGTTTATCATATATTGTTTTGTACCCGACAGTGTTCCCCTGAAGATGAATAGCGAAGCTATTCGAAATATTGGGAAAAATAACATTAAATAAAGATTAAATAATCAAAAAATATTTAGTGTTTATTGATTTTTTTAAAAACCTGACCTATAGCCGAACGATAAAACAAGAATATTATTATTATACAACAGGTCAACGATTAAACTAAATTTATATACATATGAACACGGAAGGCACACCGAATATCATCAACATGACTTTATATCGTAAAATAAAAATAAAGTATAACAAAAACACCATCAACACTGTTAGAAAGTACACCAAAAACAACAAAACGTTAGCAAAACTAAAATCATCGACATCTTTCTTGTTAAAATGCAAACATTCAGGTATTATACCAAATTTTATAAATAACATCACTAAAAATGTTTACACAATATACATGGTAAATAATAAAATACATCCAAACGTACATAGAATATTAGTTAAAATTATCTACAATTTTCATATAAAATTATTAAATTTATTAATACAACAAAAACACCAATTGCTTAATATACATAAGAAACAGAAAAACATCTTAACTGCGAAAGTTGATTCCCTATTGGACGAAGAGGACAGGACATTATTCTTTGAAAGTGAAAATATTTTATATGACAAGCTAAATAGGACACAAAAAACTATACACATAAACAAATTTAATATTTTGAAAAATAAAGCTTTTTCAAAACTAAATATAACAAAGCAGAACGAATGGTTTATCAACAACACAGAAAAACAAGTACCAACAAATATACAGTGGCTACTCTCTTTAGGTCCCAAGTTTGCACTTCCAAGTACAAAGAGTACATTCCCGCTTTTTAAATGTATAGCTGAGGGAGAGTATTGCATACAAACAATAAGCGACAGAGAAAAACAAGAGAACGGTAGAATTAAATTAACATCGCTTATAGACGATCATTTGAACAGAATAAAAACAAACCAAAGAGATAAATATATATTGAATACAGTGGATCAGACGCGTCAATTTTTAAAGGAAAATGAAGATTTGTTAGTATTAAATTCTGACAAAGAAAACAAAACTGTAGTAATGACAAGAAATGATTATAAAGAAAAAATGACTCGAATTTTAAATGACATGTGTACTTATAGACGTCTAAAAAGAGATGCAACATGAACATTACAGACAAAAAATAATACTTTAGTAGACAAATTATATAATTTAAATATCATAACATCTACGGAGAAAAATAAATTAAAAACAAGTATATAGCACCCAGAATATATGGGTTACCGAAAGTACGCAAAATAGGAATGCCTTTAAGACCAATTTGTTCGTCACAAAATGCACCATCATATGAACTTTGCAAATATCTAGTTCATATTTTAAAAAATTTAGCCAGAAACTCAACTTACAATGCAAGAGACGCAGTAGAATTTAAATCAAAAGTAAATAATAAGAGATTAGACAATAATGAAATTATGGTATCATATGACGTAGTATCGCTATTTCCGAGCATACCTATAAATTTAGCACTACAAATAATAGAAAATAAGTGGGACATATTACAACAACACACAAAAATACCAAAATACCTTTTCATGGAGTTACTAAAGTTTTGCATCAAAGACAGCCGTTATTTTAAATATGAGGAACGAATTTACGGACAAAGTAAGGGAATGCCGATAGGATCACCAGTATCACCAGTTGTTTCCGATATTGTTATGGAGGAGTTACTGGATCAATCCCTTACAAAATTAAAAATAAAACCTAGATTATTAACAAAATACGCAGATGATATATTTGCTATCATAAATAAAGATACGGCAGATGAAGTTCTAAATGTTTTAAATACGTTTAACCCACAAATACAATTTACAGTGGAAACGGAAAAAGATAGTAAATTACCATATTTAGATGCAATTATTAGTAGACACCAAAATATGATGGCAGTCAACTGGTATCAAAAACCCACTGCATCCGGTGGTCTGATTAATTTCCATTCAAAACATCCCAGAAGAATTATAATGAACACAGCAAGTAATTTCATCAGACGAGTACTCACCATTAGTGACGATAGGTATCATGAAGAAAATTTACGGAAAATAAAAGAAATCTTAGACATGAACGATTTTCCGAAAACAACTATAAACAATTTAACATATAAAAAGAATGACACAACAATAAGAAGAGAGACTAATACAAAGTATTATAAAGGACTAACATATATAAAAGGTTTTTCTGAAAGGTTAAAAAACTCAGATCTATATGACATTGAAAAATATCAACTGGCATTTAAGACGAATAATACTATGCAGAGCCTATATAGTAACACAAAGACTAAATTAAAGAAAGAGGACAAATGCAACGTTATATATAGTATTAACTGCAACGGTGACGGCTCAGGCACATGCAATAAGAAATACGTAGGAACAACTAAAAATAAACTGAAGACCAGACTAACATCTCATAAATCAGATATAAGAATGAAAAACAAACCTATGGAACAAAAAACTGCACTTGCGGCCCACTGTGCAAAGGAAAATCATGTGCCAAATTTTGAGAATGTAAAAATATTACAACAAGAAAACCATTATTCCAGGAGATTTACTTTAGAGATGTTACACATAATTGACGTTCCCGCAGAGAAAAGACTTAACTATAAACAAGACACAGAGAAATGCGCTCAAATTTACAGAAGTGTGATAAATAAACACAAAAAACAACATAAACAAATCAGTTTTCGCAGCTAAGGACTACAGACGATCGACATATTGAAAATATGTTAATCCAATATAATTTTATTTAATTTTTAATTTACATGTATGTAATTGTAAATTTATTAGAAATAATCAAAAAGTAATTTTAATGTTTATCATATATTGTTTTGTACCCAACAGTGTTCCCCTGAAGACGAATAGCGAAGCTATTCGAAATATTGGGAAAAATAACATTAAATAAAGATTAAATAATCAAAAAATAGCCGAACGATAAAACAAGAATATTATTATAATACAACAGGTCAACGATTAAACTAAATATATATACATAAAAACTGAAGAACTTTTCATCACTCCAAGGAACTGCTTAAATCAGTTAAAACTGAACATTTGGCAACGGTGGTTGTTAAACACAAAACCAAAACAAAAGGAAGAAAAATACTGGTTAAGGCCCAACTATAATGTGCTTATCAAGCGTAGGTTTATGTCAAAACTCGACGAAAAGACTGTCAAATGCATATGCGAACATTTGTGTCGCTATGTTATACTTACACTCAGTTGTATAGCAATGTACTTTTGTAAAAACTAATGTATGATATATACATGAACTATTAATATATACATAAATATTTTCAACTTCTACATATATATATATATATATATATATATATATATATGTATATATATATATATATATATATATATATATGTATATATATATATATATATATATATATATGTATGTACATATATATATATATATATATATATATATATATATATATGTATATATATATATATATATATATATGTGTGTATATATATATATATATATATATATATATATATATAGATATGTAAATATATATATATATATATATATATATATATATGTATATATATATATATATATATATATATATATATGTGTATATATATATATATATATATATATATATATATATATATATAAGCAAGTTGATTAGTATCAATTTATAAAGTAAATAAGAAATAAATTGGAAAAATACAGAAATATACAAGTGCAGAAATATATATGTGCAAGTGGTTGGCAGCTTATCATTTATTGTAAGAAAACACCCAAATGCTCTATAATATATATATATACCATAAACACACTCTAAACACTAAATATTTCAATTAATTTTTTACATTATTTATTAAATTCTTTATAAAGTTGATTTAGGCGTCCATTGCGGCTTCTCTTCTGTGCATGTATCGCAGCCTATGGTATGTGTGTATCTAAGAATAATTTCCAATAACAACGAACAAACAGATGGCCACTTAAGGAAAATGTGATCAGTTTCGCTCTATGCATAGGAAAATTAAATTCAACGAAAAGTTATCTAAGAAAATTATGGTTGTACACATTTGATTGTATGCATTCGCAAATTCGCCTCATTTATCAAATAATCATTATAGTTGGGCCTTATGAATCAAATAAACAAGATTACGCATTGCGCAGGTCCGTTAGTTTCATTGGTATGAATCAGATGTTTGCGTGACGTAGATAAAGACCTTTGTGTTTTGCTTTGAAAGCAAAATAACATTTTTAAATAAATTTAAGAACAAATAGAAAAAATTATAAATAAAAAACAAGTAAAAGTGTTATATTCTGCTGTGCCGAATCTTATATACCCTTCACCAACGTTCGTCTGCTTTCTAATTTATAAAATAGTTTCAGTTAGCAAAAAAAAAAACAACTTCAGTTGCATTTTTTGATTACTTTTATAAATAAGAAATTTAAAAATTTTCCACCCTTGGGAACGAAATTTTAATTTTTCAAATATGTTTTGCCAATGCAAACCTTCATAATGTGTAAACCGGTTTTATTTAAGGAAAACTACAAATTTGTAACCATTTTGGTAACTTTCATGTGATACAATGTATATAATATTTGATAAGAACATTGTTTTTCCTGAATTAAAAAATAGTTTTAATTAGTAAAAATAAACGACGTTAGTTGTGTTTTTGTTAATTAAATGTATAAAAAAATTTCAACTTCCCATCCCTGGAAATTTTTTAAATTTTTTTTTTAGTTTTTAATATACAATTGGGGCTTTCCGATGCATGAAGCAGACTAAATTTACAAACAAACAGAAAAATAATTGGTTTTTGGTGTTAATTTTGCGTCGAGAAATAGGTGTAAGATTCCCAGTTCTGGAACCGTCCTTCCGATTTTTCTGAATTTCAATACCACTCTATTTGGGTTACTTTCCAATCCATTAGTCCAAGAATGAAGTATCTCGCTCTTCTGGGGGCTTGGGAAAACCGTACAGACAGACGGCCATTGCTCAATCATTATCGCTATTCATAAGGATCCAGAATATATATACTTTATAGGGTCGCATATTGATATCGAAGTAATTACACACGGATTGACAAACCTAGATATACCCTTTCACTTTTTTGTGAAGGGCATAAAAAACTATGGAGCACATGCAAGGACATGCAAGGACAAGGACTTTTAATTCGCAAAGATTTTATAAAGTCTCACATGGAACAGGCTCATCACATTGAATGTGATAAAAAAAGTAAAAACGCAATTTTTTCGATTCAGAATGTATTTAAAAAAAAACAAAACTTAATCAAGAACTCATAGATAGTAAGAGATCTAGAAAAAGAAAATTCAACAAAATAAATAATTATATTAAATTAAATTATCTTTTTAATTTGCCACAACGAACCTCATACACTTTTAATAATACACAAGTAGTTGGGGTCTTTGATGACGTCATGCGCAGCAGAAAATTATTTTGAAAAGCGGAATGCGTAATCTTGTTTATTTGATTCATGGCTGGGCCTTTATTTCGTCAGTTACGGGTTGTCATCAGTGGCTGGAGGTTCAACATATGTATGTAAGTCTAATCCCTATCATCTTAATGTTGTTGCAATAACATTAATGCAAATGCATATGCATATGCATATACAAACATATCAATAACATTGTTGTTAATTTTAATTCTTTTCCATGTCTTTTTGTATGTTTGCTTACAAATTGATCATTTTAAAACTTCAATATTGATATTATATTTTTGTTGCTCTTAATAACGGAACACTTATTCTTGCATATAAATTCCTAAAGGTTCAAGTATTTTTACAAGAATTATTTTTGTCGATGTCAATTTAATCTTCGTGAAATAAAGTTGAATATTAAAAGTAAAAAATATATATACTTTAATTTTTTTACGCAACTTTTTTGGCGACCGTGACAGGACAGCAGTGTTAAAGTTATTTTTGGATAAAAATTAATTTGTTTGAAAATAGTCGCAAAAAGTTTAGGCCCGTAGAGCCGCATCGTTTGGTTACATCCTGCACAACCCTTTGATATAGATAGCAGTATTCTCGTTCGAAAACATCTTGGAATAAACTTTAAACCCTGCTGTCTTTGTATTAGAAGTACTAATCAATAAGTCTAGTGAATACATCATTTGTGGCGCAACTTCAAGTGTAAAATTTATTCGGCTAATATTGTTTACTCAGATGGAGGCAAAGCTGATTCAACAATATTGCAATGCAGACTAGACATTTTGGAATCGTATTTTAAACAGATTTGTCACATTCAAAAACAAATCGAAAAGGTATGTCGTCCAGACGCCACTAGAAGTGACTTGGAGGAAATTTATGTTTCGGTAAAGGCAAAAATATTATCAATTTTGAATAAAAACAATTATACAGCTCCCTTGGACCACAGTTTCATCAACGCTTCAATTGGACTTCCTAGCCAGCCTCGATTGCCCGCTTTGAACTAGCCCCGATTTGATGGAAAGTATGCGGATTATAAAAGATTTATTGCAACTTTTACAAATATGGTTCATAACAATTCTTCGTTTACATCAGTTGATAAATTTTATTATTTATTGAATTGTCTCTCTGACCAAGCTCTTGCTGTTGTTGAGTCCTATCAGGTTACTAATGAAAATTATCCGAAAGCATTGGAAAGATTAAAAGAGCGGTATGCTAAAAAAGTGCAACTTTTTCTGGAACACATTACAGCCTTCTTCAATATATATTTTATGTCAAAGGGTGGCAGCAGCTCCTTACGTCACATAATCGACACAGTATCAGCAATTCGTGGTTCACTTTTGTCGCTTGGTACGAAAAAAAAATTGATTTTAAGTCATTGCCCTCCTGGGAAAATTGATATGAAATTTGAAGTTATCGATGTCAATTCCTGGAAAGTCATGGTAAGAAAAATTAAAGCAAACATCAGAATGTTACAGGCGCAAAACCAAAACAAAATGTCAATCGTCATATAAGCACATATATCAACACCAAGCCCATCTTGGCCTGCTCATATTGCAACAGCGCTGAGCATCAACTTTCAGCATGTACCTCATCTTTACCGCTACAAGTTTCAGAACGTTTTAATTTTGTAAAACGTAATGGTCACTGCATAAATTGCCTTCCGAAGGGACATTTAGTATCGAAATGCCGAGTTTGTCAATCTACTCATCATACCTCTTTGCACATTTTTGCCCAAACAGAATCTGTTTCACCCAGCGATATTCTGCTTCAATCAGCTAGAGAAAATCCTGCCGTACCGCTAGTTACTCGATCCTTTAAGGGATCTATAATACCAACTGCTGTGGTTCTGATAATGTGTGGATCATTTCAATCGGTAAGAATGCTTTTTGATTCTTGTTCAGAAATTAATTTTATTACAGAAAAGTTTGCTAAACGATTGAGACTTACATTTCAACCTATCTGTCAAGATGTCATCGGAATAGGGCGAAGTGCAAACAAAAATTTAATTTTAATTGTTTGCCAGTTTAAGGTCTCGAATTGGCTCGTACGAATTCTCATCGAAATTTGCTGTTACAAAATCTATTTCCGCTCAACACCCGGATGAATTTATAGATGTTTCGAAGCTTAACATTCCCGAAACACTAGAATTAGCGGACCCATTCTTCTTCAAACCACGGCAAATAGATGGGCTGTTAAGCGTAGAAAAATTCTGCTCAACGGACGTATTTCTTTGGGAGAAAATATGCCTACCCTTATTAATATGGTTTTCGGATGGATCGTTGGTGGAAGATTCATTTATCAGCCAAATTCAATGCCAGTCGCATGTAAGCTCTTCCGTCGATGATACCTTGAATAACACACTAAAGAAATTCTGGGAAGGAGAACAGTATGCAAATGCTCCCCTTAAATTTTCAGACGAGGAACCATCCCGTGAAAATCACTTTGTAAAAAATACTTCAGTTGCATCGTATGGAAGAGTTGATTCGTTAAATATACTCCAGATTGTGTAGGTGAGTCGTTTGAAAATGCTAAGAAAAACTTTTTGTCGCCAGAAACACTCAAATCTATGTCCATAGATTTTATAGATGATGGTCATATGTCGCCCTTTAGTCGGCCTCTTTGTCGTCCATACTATATTATACCTAATCATTGTGTACTTGAGCCGTCTAGTACAACCACAAAAATTCGTGTAGTTTTCGATGGGTCACCTCGCACAACTTCGAATTATTCACTGAACAACATACTTTTGGTTGGCCTAACAATACAACAAGATTTAATAACAACCCTTTTTTCGTTTCGTTCGAATAGATATGCTCTAAGTGCTGACATATCCAAAATGTACCGGCAATTTCTCGTAGATGAGCGTAATCGTAAATTTCAATTGATTGTATGGAGGTAAAATTCAAAGGATAAACTTGGCGTGTTTGAGCTAAGCAATATTACGTATGGACTTTCAGCTGCTGACTGGTTTCGATAGTCTCGATTAATCAAAAATTCTGAAATCACAAAAATTTTAAGCGCTGATGGTCTCCAGCTTGCAAAATGGAATATTAATTGCCCAGACATCACGAATATTGATACGGACGTAGTTCCTATAAAAACTTCTGAGGACAACATTACGAAAACTCTTGGTATGGTCTGGAATCCTATGCAAGACAGATTTCTGTTTCGACTTGCTTGGACTTTTGAGCCCTATAGTCATTCGATGTAAAATTCTTCTTCAAGAAATGTGGGTCTAAAGTATCGATTGGGATGAAGCTCTACCGCTTTGCTTATCAACTATGTGGTTTCAAATAAAACAAGACTTGGAACACATTCGCAACATTGAAAAACCTCGTTATGCTCTCACATCAGAAATTAAACTTCGAGAAATACATTGTTTTGCAGATGCCTCTCAACGAGCTTTTGGTTGCTGCCTGTATTTGAAAATGGTACCTACAAATCGACTCTGTTAATTGCAAAATCGAAGGTAGCGCCTATCAAGGTGCAGTTTTTACCTTTTTACTTTGCAAAACTTGGTTCAAGATAAAAACTAAAATTTCTAAATTAGTTTCTTCAGTTTTCTTTTGGACAGATTCGAAAATTGTTCTACATTGGTTAAAGTTGCATTCTTCGACACTAAACTGCTTTGTTGCGAACCGTGTTTCATATCTACAAGAACAAACCAGAGAGGTAAGTTGGCGGTATGTACTTTAAAAGAGTAATCCTGCTGATATTTATCTCGCGGGTTTGCGGCCGAAAATTTAACTAAAACGATCTGGTTTTCTGGACCTGATTTTTTACGTTCTAACGCTTCAAAATGGCATATCAGTTTAAATACGGAGCCACCAGAAGTTCCTGAACAAAAAATGTGGACGAATCTATTATTGATAAGCATTCTTCATATATAAATATTGTTGGCATAATTGGTTATATTTTTCGTGTTTCAAATAGACTGACGGAGATTTCCTTCCTGAGGACTAGCGATGGTATTCATATCTCACCCTATGAATTAGACAATACTTTTTGGAAAATTTTTCTCAAATATAACACACTACTTTTTCTTCAGAAATAGCATCTCTTTTAACCAACAACTTTGTTCAACCATATATGCAAAAATTCTCTCCATATATACACCAAATGGATATTGATAACAATAATTTTAACATAATTTGGGCTGGTAACAGATTATCCAAGGCTCATTCCTTTTCATGCTCGTTTTCCAGCTTTGCTCCCGAAAAATCATCGCTTTGTAAAACTCTACATTGAAAATTTACATCGATCTCATTTGCATGCTGGGCAAAATGGGCTTGGTACTCTTCGTGGTTCGTAGTTGCACTCACTGCTTCCATTATAAAAAAAATTAATCGGTCAGATAATGGGCTATTTACCAGTTGACCTTCTAAGAGGCCAACGACCATTTCATATCATATCGAATTGGAGGAAAGGTACCTTACAAAACCTACAAAGCAGTTTTTGTATGCTTTAGTATGAAAGCAGTTCATTTGGAGCTCGGGTCGGATTTGTCAACAAACAACTTCATACTTCGCCTGAAACGCTTTGTGAGTCGTCGTGGCCTACCTCAAAGCATTTTTTGTGATAATGCAACAAATTTTACTGGAGCCAACAACTAACTCAAAGAATTGAGAGAAAAATTGTTCTCCGAACCAACAACGGAAAACATCAAAACACATTGCTCTCAGAATGGCTTCGAATTTTGTTTTATTCCTCCTCGTGCTGCACATTTTGGCGGACTATGGGAAGCAGCAGTGAAATCTACTAAAACGCTTTTGGTGAAAAATCTTTCTTACGCCCGTCTCACATTCGAGGAACTCCAAACATTAATTGCTGAGACAGAAGCCATATTAAATTCTCGACCTATTGCTCCGATGACGAATAACCCTAATGATGGCGAAGTTTTGACACCTGGTCATCTTTTGATTGGCTCCTCTTTAGTTGATATACCTCAATCAAAATTTCATACAAAACAGCTATAAACACTGAACAGATGGCATCAGATTTGTTTCCTCAAAAATCAATTTTGGCAATTGTGGTCTCGTGATTACCTTCATTCACTAAAAGAACGTTCAAAATGGTCTAAAATCTTACCTAACATTAAGATTGCCAATTCGGTCCTTATTCATGGCGATAATACACCCCCGCAAACCTGGCCGCTTTGCTCGAGTCATCCAAACTATTGCTGGTAATGATGGATGCGTGCGAGTCGTCGATTAAAAAACTTCTAATGTTTCCTATAGACGGTCAGTACATAAAGTTGCTCCTCTTCCGAGTTCTAATGACTTTTGAAACACAGATGTTCCAACGGGGGGAGAATGTTGGAGGAGATCACCTTGAGTCACCGTTCCATCTCTAATTGAAGTGCCGTCACTAGTGATAATCCCTATCATCTTAATGTTGCTTTTGCAATAACATTAATGCAAATGCATATAAATACACAAACATATCAATCACATTGTTGTTAATTAAAATTCTTTTCCATGTCTTTTTGTATGTTTGCTTACAAATTGATCATTAAAAACTTGAATATTGAGATTATATTTTTTGTTGCTCTTAATAACGGAACACTTATTCTTGTATATAAACTCCAAAACCTTCAAGTATTTTTACAAGAATTATTTTTGTCTATGTCAATTTAACCTTCGTGAAATAAAGTTGAACATTAAAAGTAAAAAATATATACATATTCTTAAATTTTTTTACGCAACATCATCCTTATTGGAAGGTGGAACTACGGAAAACTCTGACGAAAGTTTTTTCTTTTCATCTAATTCTGGGATCAGTTAAAGAGTTTAAGAAAATTTTTGGTGCTTTAAAAGGTGAGATAATTAATTATTTTGATTTTTAATTAATTTCTTATCATTAACTGATACAATTCGTATTAATGGTGAAGACGACCCAGAAATCGCATTAAGCTCCCTAGCTCATCTATGATCAGCTTAAATGGTTAGCTTAAATTCCGACAGGGGAAGTATGTGAGTCATACATGACCAAGTATGGGCAAATGCAAAATGAAAATGCAAAAAGAGCGAACGATGTGTACATACACAAAATTGATAAGCGAAGCAGAGAACGAAATTGTGCTTAGTCTAGCAGAAAATTCCGAACGAAGCAGACGTACGTCGGATGTCATTAAATGAGAAGAAAAACAAACTAATACCATGACACACATGCCAAGCTTTCAATGTAGTGGTGCCCATACCTGTACATGACTGTGCGATAAAAGTCAAAGAAGATGTCTGCAATAATATATGTAATTATTTGGCCGTCTACTGAAGATAATGCTTTTTGACCACACAACGAGATACGTTGTTTCGTGGAGAACAATTATTAAAAAAAAAATGTATGTAAATGATTTAAATTAGTAACTTACACCATATTTTAAGGATTCAGCATAAATGAATATCAGCACAAAGATCTGAAACGCTGTGTCATATGTTTACATATATGTAAGTTTATCAGATTTTATTATTGACTTACATATGAAGTCAAACATACTTACTTTTTAATATTTTATATAGGCTAAATTGTTTTATCAACATCAGTTTTATTCAACTTACACAGCAGAGCAGAACAGCTGTTTTCGAAAGTCGCTGCACTTTCATCTTCAGTGCTCATGTGTATATTGTGTTTATCACCACTGTTTAGGTGGCTTAGTTGAATCTGATAACAGTTTTCTATTTACACAAATTTTATTGTGAAAAACAATCCGAGAACTGTATCAACCTGATGTTAACACTTGTGTGTTATGATACCTGTGTTACCATTTGATTATTTTCTTCATGTCTCATTTTTTCTGAATTTTTTGTTCCATTATACATTAAGTCAAACTTTTTTGGTTTGAATTTTATACTTAAGAATATGTGAACGTTTTTCCAATTTTCATTGGTAGCTCAAGCCAAAGCTTAAATTGTATGTGATTTTATTTTTTTGAACATTTTTATTTTGCTATATTAATATTTTTATAGGCTAATTGTTCTAACTTAGTTAAAATCTCAGAAAGACATGATGATAAATATTCCTAGGCACAAAGGAAGTCAACATCAGTTTTATTCAACTTACACAGCAGAGCAGAACAGCTGTTTTCGAAAGTCGCTACACTTTCATCTTCAGTGCTCATGTGTATATTGTGTTTATCACCACTGTTTAGGTGGCTTAGTTGAATCTGATAACAGTTTTCTATTTACACAAATTTTATTGTGAAAAACAATCGGAGAACTGTATCAACCTGATGTTAACACTTGTGTGTTATGATACCTGTGTTACCATTTGATTATTTTCTTCATGTCCCATTTTCTGAATTTTTTTGTTCCATTATACATTAAGTCAAACTTTTATGGTTTGAATTTTATACTTAAGTATATGTGAACGTTTTTTCCAATTTTCATTGAAATTTTTTTTCTGCGAAAAACTTCGTAAAATGACTTATAACGTTTTATAGTAAGTACTTTGAGCTGTTATTATATGCTAATTTTTTAAATTTATATTTGCGTCTCTAGGAACTACAATGATTTTACTGCTTGCATGTCGGATATTTTAGGTATGGGAGTGCGGTATATCTACATGTATTTGTGTATGTTTTTCTTTTTTCGAAGAAGTTTTATTAATGAAAAGGATATAATGAAAGACTGTTACTAAAATGCATTAAATGCATTTTTGTAATTTAGGCCATCAAAAATTGTACAGTTACATATAAGCGGGGGTAGTTACATGAGTTGTTGTATTTGGACTGATATATTCGACCTTTTGTTATAACTTTATTGTGTACCCCGGTAGCTGCTGCTCGTATAAAGGTTAAAATACGAAAGACACATCAGATTTTCTTGAATATGAGATAACAAAGATGAAGTGAAGTAAATTGTCGGTACAAGCATGTCTGTACTCCTCTTCTTTCTTGTTTCTTCTCTCTCGTTTAAGCACATACATGCTTCAAGAAAATTTGATGTGTATAAAAACAGACAAAATTAATAAAGATAATCAGTATTGTCAAAACGATGGCTAAGTTCAGTTATAACGATCTTGCTAAAATTTACAAAAACGGTGTTATATTACACATTTTAAAAGACCCTTATTTTGAGTTGTGCGACCATTTAAAAATAAATTAATAATTTTTTAACGCGATTAAATAAACGGTATAATGAATGTTATAAAAATAAGGAAAAAATTTTTAACTGCAAAAAACAATGGCTTACAAGCGAACTTGTATTTGAAAGCCAACCAACCCATCAAATGTGGGCCGACCTACCAGACTAGTTGAGGAGTGTAGTGAAAGGTCCCGAAGACGAAAGCTGCAAAGCATTACTGAAGAGTTTTCTCAAGAAATAATTAAAGATACGTTTTTCCATCAACTAGGACCAACAAAAAATAAAACAAAAAATGTATATAATAGAAATTGTAATGAAATGACGATTTGGTAAAAAGCGCCAATGAAATGCTTATAGACATTGCTTAACCACCCAACATATAAACTTCATATTATAATAGTACAATGACAGTATGTCAAATAGTTAATTTATTAACAATTAAATTGAGATTTTATTTTTCATTTCTCCTTATAAATACTTTTATTGTTATCCAAAGGATTTCTAATTGTATAAAGGTATAGAAAAATAAAATAGTCATATCGAATAAAAGTTGTTTGTTGGGTTTGGTTTGTACAAGTTTCATAGCCTGCTACACTTATTATAATGTGTTTTTTTTTAAATCATTTGTGAATTTTTATAGTTAATTTATTAACATAATTCTCAGATGGCTTATAAAAGTATTTTAATAAGTTGAGAAGTTTGAAACTTTTCCAAACTTTCTTTCTCAACATTAAACTCCAAAGATAACCGGAAATTTGTCATAATGACGTCAAAAGACGATAAAAAACTTTTAAATTCCATTAATATATTTTTGCTTACTAAAACTTTGGACGGTATGATCTCGAAATATTAAAGGAAACTAATTAGATTCACACTAGAAGGAAATCTGTTAATTCTAAGAACCACTAAAAGACAGGCAGAACTGCTTATTAAAGCTAAAATCTTTTGAATATATGCGACATACCTTGTACGTATCACGATAAATTCAATACCGTAAAAGATTTTGTTTTTTGTCCCGAGCTAAAAAACCTTACTGAATCAGATATTCTTAGTGGATTATCTGACCAGCAAGTTACTGAAGTCCAAAAGTCAAAAAAGTTGTCAATGGAAATGCAGAAAACTCACCACTACATATATTGCCTTTCGACGCATACAACCTGCCAACCGAGATCAAAGTAGGTTTTCAAAACGTTAAAGTTGATCATTATATTCCAAAGCCACTGCAATGTAAATTGTGCCACCGAGTCGGCCATACAAAATATAGATGTAACGGAGGTCCAATGTGTAGCACTTGCTCTATGCCTCTTCACAGCGAAGAATCACCATGCCAATCAGTAAAATGCATTAACTGCAGTTATCAGTATAAATCAACCAACAAACTATTCCCGATTAATTTAAAAAACAAGACATCATAAAACACTCAACAATTAATCGAATTTCCTTAGCCGAATCAACTAAATACGTAAATACAAATTATGCTATAGATCACTTTTCTAAAAATAATCCAATGGAACATTTGCCAACTAGAACAACCGTTAAAAATTATTCAGAAAAAAAACAGATCAAAACGAAATGACTAAGAAATTACAAGACAATTCCAATAATCAAAACCAAGTAATACCAAAACAAACCAGTATACAAGAAATAAATCAAGACCAAAGCAAAAACGAAAATAAAGAAATCAACAACATATCAAACTCTTCAATTTCTATTAGCAAACCTCAATACTGTTCGCATGTCAATTTAAAATCTTTCCAACAAAGAACAAATGTTAATATTAATAGTCTACAAGCAGAACTTCAGGAAGTTCTGTATAAATCAAATAACAGTGATCATGCCATGTATATGTAAGACATAAATAAACACCGATAAATAGTTTTTTGCATTCAATCTTAATATAAATAACTATTCGAATTTGCTATTATTAAATACAAAGCATAATTTTGATATTATTTTACTGCAAGAAATTAATATCGCTATTAAATCACACTACAATTCATACTTTCATAATACAAAATTCTCAAGTATACAAGGTATAGCGATTTTAGTTAAGAATAATATTCCTCATAATTACTTACCAGAAAATTATAATGGTGATTTCCAAAAAGCATCCCTGGAAATTTATCTAAATCAGAAACTAATCATACAAAATGTTTACTTCCAACCGTCCACAACAATCACCAAATCAATGCTTGAAAAGTACATTAATACGTCATCCACCAAAAACCTAATTCTTGGAGATTTCAATGGTTGGAGTCCCCTATGGGGTTCTTCATACATGAACCACAGTGGCAAAGTTATTGAAAATTTCATGAATAACCACAATCTCTTCGTTCTTAATAATGGACAAAGCACTCATCTATCTACCCACCATACTCTCACAACAGTAGATATTTCCTTTTGTACCTCCAATCTATCATCGAAACTAACCTGGAAAGTCGAGGACGATTTACATGGTAGTGATCACAACCCAGTAATAATAGACTTCCAGTCCGATAATCCTCCAATAAATTTCATTCCAAATGGCATATTTTGTTTGGCCCCTATTCTCCGAAAAATTAGATAGTCAATGTAATGAAAGAAAAAAGTTGTTCAACATTAATCAAGAGGCAGCACTAACCACAAAAAAAAAGTGCAGCAAATGTGTCCATACCAAGAAGTCAACCACATAAAAAAATCACAACACCTTTCGGTGGAACAAAAATTAAACGATTTACAGAAGCAATAAAAGTCACTATGGAAAGAGATTAAATCTTCTCCCGTATTGTCAAAAAAATTCAATACAGAAAACCGAATGCTGTGTTTAGGAAACAAGTAAAGGAAGCGAAGTCTCAAGCGTATAAGGAAATTACTTAAATAATATTGGGGAGATAGTTCAGAAAAGCTAATAGCAAAGCGGCTTTTTTGGTTTATCTTTGACAAAAGGCATTTAGGCCTAATATCAGCAAAATAAATGCTTTTATGCATTTAGAATATAATATAGCTAAAAATATAACAATGGTCAGTATAGTCTTCGAAAAAGCATTTGATGAAGTAGGAATTCAATCAGTCTTAAACCAGCTTAAAGAATGGAAAATTGGCAAAAAAATCGGTTGTTTCGTTAAAGCCTTTCTTACAAACAGAACTTTTGTTGTTAAGAATAATGGGCACGCATCTTCTACCTCGCATCTTGAAAACGGTATCCCTCAAGGGTCACCTCTGTCAGTGATACTATTTTTTGTAGTCTTCGAAAAAATCAATAAAATAGTAAGAAATCATAAACAATTCTGCCACTGCTTATATGCCGACGATTTTTATACCCTCACTAAAGTTACAAACGTAAGCAGCACACAAAACAATCTAGATAAATTGGTTGCAGATTTGAACAAATGGTGTACTACATCAGGAGCCAAAATATCTAAACCTAAATCTAAACACTTACATGTCTGTCGTAAGCTCTACTGCCACACCCCGAAATTGAAAATAAACGACACCTACTTCGAAAATGTTACTGAATTGAGTATACTCGGGCTTATGTTTAATAAGAGATTTAACGGACACAGCCACATGAAGCTACTTTTTAAGGATTTGTCAAACCATTGAAATATATTAAAATCTATAAATGGATCATCCAGTGAAAGTCATATCGACTCATTGAAACTTATTTCAAAATCTTTGATCATAAGCAAAATATACCACGATCATATAATATATGGAAAAACAGCAAAATCTAATATACGCCCTATCAAAAAATATTATCATGCTGCATTACGTATAACAGCAAATGCTTTCTACACAACCCCAATTAGAAACATTCTACATGAATTTAACTTTCCAACCATAGAGGACAGATCTACAAAACTCCTCAGTAATGAAATCATTAAAATTTCTCAACAAAAATCAAATATTACCTACGATGATTCAAAAATATTACTATCTCAGATTAAAAAGGAAACCGAAAATTACAACAACAATTGCATATATCCATGATTTGGCACAACTTTACACAATAGACCTAAATAACCCTCCTCCATTCCGAACCTTCAATCCTTACTGGAACTCTCTTACTGACTGTATCATGGACTTAGGATACATCAACGCGGATGTACATACATAAGTAAATACACCTTCAAACCTTAACGCAATGGAAACAAAAAAACTGGCTATTCTGGTATTGCGATGGTTCTGGCCTAGGATGCCTAGGCTAGGGCACAGTAAACTTACTCATCAACATTATATAAACAGCTAGCGAACCCCCTGCACACTTCGTAGTGCAAAAAATAAATTAAAAAAATTAATTCGAATTCATTTAAATAAGTGATAAACTGCTAATGTAATGCTCTGTTGTATACAACATTTGTTGTTTTTCCATTTTCGGTGTAAATATACAAAACCGATGGTTTGCCAACGCGCGAACACGCTACATAGAACTGTCCATGTAAGAAGACTGGATGCGCTAAATTCACTCCACAAATTTCAAAAGATTGGCCTTGCGCCTAATTAATGGTAATCGCAAACGCAAGGCGAAAAGGAAACTGAAGTTGTTAAATTCAAATGGTATATGATACGGAATCATTGGGATACGTGGAATGAAGAAATCTTCGCCTTTTAGTTTTCCAGTTAAAATAGTAGCTTCAATTACATAAGCCATCAACCTTTTAATAGCAAGTCTTGTACCATTACAAAAACGGGGTTGATTGATATTACGAAGCATAATAATAGTGGCTCCAACTTTCTATTGGAAATTATGCGGAGGCAATCCTGGTAAGTCCAACGAATTCTAAAATTCTGTTGGATAATTCAAAACATCTTTTTCATTGGTAACAGTATCGACAGACTTGTACAACACCACTTCGCCAAGAATCTTTGATTGTATAGCCATGTTCACTTCAGTAATATTTTTGTTCTTTGCCACTAAAATTGCTCTGGCACTCAACCATGCATGGCATGTACATTTGTTGTGTTATGTAAGTGAAAACACATACAATAAATTCCCCTTTTGACTGTACGAAACGGCAAAAATCATTTGGCAATGTTATCAATCCATTGTCATCAATAGGCATTGCACCGTTCTCAATTTTCGGCAATTGCTTAGACAACCTATCAGCAGATGGTTCATTCTGCAACTGAACACGAACGTTGATAGTGAGTTTCGATATTTTAACAAATCTCCATAAATATGAAGACTTTAAGCAAGCGTTAATTTCATCGTCAGCTGCCGATCTAGGAATGACGGGCAATGTTTGCCTAAAATCGCCTGGCAATACAATCAACGCACCACCAAACAACTCTGAGTTGTCTCTGAGATCTTTCATTGTTCTTTCCAAAGCTTCAACAGATTTCTTATTCGCGTACTCATGCATACTACGTGGGCTGTGCATGGACCGTGTATCATATTTTGCACAACAATATGCCAGCACTTCACTTCACCAAACACTTTAGATATAACGCTAAAATCCATAAGCGCTTTCAATTTCTCCATTGCGGATTACACGTAAATGTTATAAATAAATCTGGTCGACTAAAATCTAATTGTAATGAATTTTAAAACGAATTGTGTTTCAGTTTTTCAAAATATTAACTCAAATATTTCGAAATGATTGCAGTGTTCACTAAAATGGCCAGAACTCATGAAACAATACACATACAGAAACCGTATGTACATAAAAACCTTGGTATTGATGTCACCTTTCATATAAATTTTGCAGAAATAAAATCGGTTCCGCATTCCGGAGGACATCAATTACTAACACAATGCAACTTATTTTTATATATATATAAGAACAAAACGCTCCAAACTGCACCAAATGCTCCCAGCGATTTACAATGTGGCACATATAAATGTGGCCTGTTATAAAACATAGCATCCGCAAAAACACAGATAAACCAGTTTACTTAAAAATATACAAGTACCCTCAGAGACATAAGAAGTAAATTTGTCAAAAGTTAGAGTTATTAGAGCACGCAAGTTACTTAACAATTGTTTTATGATAGTTCTAATCGGGAAAAATGGTGCTTAGCCAGTGTTTATCGGGGACTGATTAATGTTACAATAGACGATAAATTCCTAATAGCGTCTTGCCAAAGGGCTTTCATCAAATTTTAATGGATGAAAGATATATAGAGAAGACTGCATTGTCTTCACATTGTTAACTGTCGGTTAAAGTGTCAATTAAAATTTCACATATTGTGAAAAGGGCCGTAAGTAATATTTAATATTAAAAGGTTAATACCGGAAGATTATAAAGAACTATTCCTTCGTAGTTTCACTTAAAATAAAATATCTACAGAAAGATAAAAAATTTAACAAAGTGATTCAAATATTTGAGAAACTCCTCAACCATTTGTTCAATGAAGGAGCCAAATGCAAATATATATATATATATATATATATATATATATATACATATATATATATATATATATATATATATCAATATATAAATATATATATGTATATATATTTATATATAATATATATGAATGTATATATATATATATATATATATATACATATATATATATATATATATATATATATATATATATGTATATATATATATATATATATATATATATATATATATACATATATATGTATATATATATATATATATATATATATATGTACATATATATATATATATATATATATATATATATATATATATATGTATATATATATATATATATATATATATATATATATATGTATATATATATATATATATATATATATATATGTATATATATATATATATATATATATATATATATATATATGTATATATATATATATATATATATATATATATATATAACATTTAAAAGAAAAACAAATCAGATAGTCCATATGAACATAGTCCATGCAGAAAAGCAATATTCTATGCAAATATTCTTCAAACCATGCCTGTGCTGTTCGCGGGATATGAAGTCGAGAAAATCGTCAATGAACAGGAAAATTGTGAATATAAACAAATAAAATTTTAACACCTAATTCACACGAAGACTTTTATGAAGTCTATTTTTCGACGTCATTTTTGGTTTGACACCGAACGAGGTAGAGAAGAAAGAGGGGTAGAAAAAATTACTCGATTTCTGTTTTCTATGGTTTTTTTATATATTTCTTTATACTAACACAGGGTTCAGACGATGAAATTTACGACGTCTATTTTTCTTGATTCTTTTTTGAATTTTCTACTAAAAATTCTTTGCGTTCATATTTTGATTATTTTTACATGTCTAATTTTTTTTATTGATTTTGATTTTTATTTTTCAATCGGTATATCTGTTTTAGTTTGCAGATTTTCTTGAGCTTAAGGTCTGTATATTATATATTTATAATTTATTTTCAATATTTCGTTAACCTTTGGTTAACTTCTTCAGGAAATACTTATATATTTTTCAATCTATCAAAATGTTTTTTATTACAATTCTAAAAAACAATATGTATCTTAAAATTCAAAATTTTCTAATTATGAAAAACTACATAATTCTATAATATATGTTTATGGCTATGAATGTTAACAAATATTAATATAAAATATTAGTTTTAAATTATATATTAGTTTTTTATATTTTAACATAACTAATAATTAAAATAATATATATAAGCAAATAACACATAGTTTTGATATTTTAACATAACAAATAATGAAAAAACAAACCGTGTGCCACTGAATTCTAAACTATTTCAAATATTACAAATACAAAATGTTAACAACATTATATGTTAACTAATTTTCTGTTATTTAATATTAACATTATGTAAATTACTTAAATTCTTCTTATAATTATTCTTCAGGCTCTAGGTCTAAGAATCGAAAATAAAACTCTTATGTTTTATCTCTTATGATATTTCGAACACCTTCGGTGTTCTTCTTCAGGAAAAACTGAAAAAACAATTTTATTGTTACAACATTTAGTATCACAAAAATATAATTTGATTTAAATTAACTAAAGATTTATTTATAAACAAGTGTTTAAATTATAAACATAACAACACGTAAATATATTTTGTCCTACTATTGAGTAAAGTCGTCTAGTTTTCAAAAGGGTTAAATGTTTGCTATGTCTATATGTATGCGCGCAATTTTCCGTGTCTGTTTTGTAGTTCATCCTAATTTCGGCGGGAGTGTTACTTGCATACATATATTATTTCAATTGTTGGTTATGTTAAAATATAAAAAACTATATGCTATTTGCATTCATATCACATAATATTTTATATTAATATTTGTTAATATTCATAGACATAAACATATATTATAGAATTATGTAGTTTTTCACAATTAGAAAAATTTGAATTTTAGAATTGTAATTAAAAAAATTTTTATAGATTAAAAAAATATATAAGAATTTCCTGAAGAAGTTAACCCAAGGTTAACGAAATATTGAAAATAAATTATAAATATATAATATGCAGACCTTAAGCTCAAGAAAATCTGTATTATTTATAAAAAAAGACTTCGAAACATTAGCAAAAAAAAACTGTTTTGGTTTACTTTTCTCTTTAATAATAATATAAAACAAGTAAAAGTGCTATATTCGGCTGTGCCGAATCTTATATACCCTTCACCTGCGAACGTCTAGCAATACATATGTATATATATATATATATATATATATATATATATATACATATATATATATATATATATATATATATATATATGTCTATATATACATATATATATACCAATTTTGTGCTTTCTGATTTTTAAAATAGTTTCAGTAAGCAAAAAAATTATTAATATTCTCATATTGGTGTGTTCTTCGAAGCAAAATTTATTAACAAAGTATGTACTGCAAATGTATGTATAAAAAAACTTGAATTTAAATTCAATAAACAAAATTGTGTAAAAAACATAATTAATTCGCTGAACTCGTTGTAAAAGAAATGTAAAATAATAATAATTAGTGCAAAGAGTGAAGAAAATTATAAATTATAAAAATTATATTGGCAAATAAATAAACGGGTGAATATTGTTTCTAGCAAGAAAAATAAAAATATTAAATATGTGGACCAGGGAGACTATTGAGTCGTTAACAGTACAATATCAACAACAGGAAGTTTTGTACAACGTAAGGGATCCTTCAGAACTAGATCTAGGAAAAAGATCAAACGTTTTATTTTCAATATGCCAAGAGTTGGAAAAATTTAACAACGATATAACCCCAGAATGCATAAAGACGAAAATTCATTCAATCAATGCACAATATAATAAAGAAACCCGCGCAATTAATAACAGCAAAAGAAGTGGAGTTGGGGCGGATTATGTTTATATTCCTAAACTTTGGTATTATTCTCAACTTGAGTTTTTAAAAGCACATTGTTTGGTTCGAAATGGTTTGGTTTTTATTTTAATATTTACTTAAAATTTTTTTTTATATTATTATTAAAGAGAAAAGTAAACTAAAACAGATTTACCGATTGAATAATAAACATCAATATCAATCAATAAAAATTAGATATGTAAATATAATAATCGTATAAACGCAAAGAATTTTTGGCAGAAAATTCAAAAGGGAATCAAAAAAATAGACGTCATAAATTTCATCTCTAAATCCTCTCTAAGTGAACCAAGACAAACACAACAACATGCATTTAATCATCGAAGTAGGCTTGGGATTGCTGTTACTCATTGGAGTAATTTCATTATTGTTCAAAAAATTAATAAGTGTAGCGACTATATTTATAATCGTGATAACAAAAAAAAAAATACTATTAAAGCTGCTAGAAAAATTAACAACTTCAACTAGTGGATCACAAAAAACTCTTCATAAAGATGCTGGTAAATCCTTTTTATTTTTATATTTACTTCTATCTGCAAACACATATATTTTTACGGATATTGAATATGTCCAAAATAATTTCACAATGCAAGATTTTTAATTAAAAACTCTGAGTATGTTTATTACAAAAATAAATCTGAATACAATAAGGTTTAAATGGAAATACTAAAAAGCATTCCAGAATCTAAAAAAATGGGAAAAGAAAAAAAATGTAATAGAGCATCCGAAATTGGATCCAACATAGAGCTAATTATGGCGGACCCTATCAAATTTCTCCAGGCAGCTAGTGACATCTTGCTTGTCTTTATTGGCAATTTCGCGCAACCCCTGATACTCTCCTCATAAATATTATTCATACAAAAATTACAAGTAATGTACGCAATAAAATAGAAGGGCTAAATTTGATTGAATCTATAATCGAATATTTAAAAAAATTTCATCAAAGAGGACTCTACTGGCACCTTGATAACCAAACTGAATGCAGTCAAGCTTTATGACAAAAATAAAGCGCAATGTGAAAAAGAAATGGAGCAACGCTCTAATGAACTTGCAAATATCGACATTTTAAATGGTATGACCGAAGAGGCAGCAAATAAAGCTGCTACAAGAGCTTGCGAACTCTGAACGAGTTAAATTAATAACGCAAGCTGGCATGTTCACTTCAATCGAGAAAGTAATTATAGAAACCATAATAACCGTACTAACAACAACTATGTCCATAATAATTATCACTAACATAACAATAGCGGCAGAAATTATTGTAATAATAACCACAATAATAATCATCAACTTAAATTAAAATTCACGTCTTATTAATAGTAATGTTTAGTGAAACGGCGATGTCCTCCTGACCATCCATCTGGGGGAAAACTAACGCAAATCATAATAGCTTCAAGTCTGCAACTTTTAACAACCACATATACCATTTATCTATTAGAAATACGCTAAGCAAAAATTTTAATACGTTCGTAATATATACTAGTGGCAATGTATCAGTTTTGAGAAACTATTAAAACTCAGGATAATATAAAGCTTGCCTACAAATGTAAACTTAGGAGTATAGATAATAGCCCAGTCTACACAACAGGGAAAATCTCGGGCGATATAATTAACAACGATAGTTTTATTAAACATGACTTTCTTGTCGCCGATGATAATTTTCTAATACCTACTGATGGCATTCTAGGCCTTGATTTCATTATAAAATACAATTGCATCCTTGAAAAAATAATCTTAAACCAGAAAATAAAATAACCTTCAAATCAAGAAGTCAACCTACCTAACAAAATATTGTATCAATACCCGTACGAAGTGAAGTCAATAGAAGAATAAATGTTGAAACAACAAATAATTCTATATTTGTATCCAAACAGGAAGTTTCTCCCGGTATATGCATAGCCTATTTCATCACTTAAAAAATTAACTTATGTCTGTCTCGTTAACACGACAGACGAAAATGCATTCATCCAAATACAAATGTTTTTACCTAAAACTTAGATAATTACAATATAGTCTAATGCTCAAAAAGCCAACAAAAAATATTAAACCAACGAAAAAAATGGAGGAGTTATTGACTATTTATATACAAGTCAATACAAAACTCATAGCGGACAAATTCCCTCTTCCTAAAATTGATGATATTTTAGATCAGCTTGGAAGAGGCAAATACTTTTGATGTCTCGACCTAATGTCAGGTTTCCATTAAATAGAGCTGGAATATAGATTCAAGGACATTACTTCTTTCTCCACAAAAGCTGAATCATACAGGTTTGAAATACTTAAAAGGACTTCAAACAGCCGGAGTCCTTTCCAACGCATAGTGATTATAACGACATGGACGACCTTGTAGTCCATGATATGAAAATCATATGCTGAAGAATATTAAAGATACCTTAAAAAACTTTACAATATGCAATACATCTCACAGGAAAAATACATCTCTAACGAAAAAATGTACGCAATTGAAGAAACATTTGAATTAAAAAAAATCTCTGTTATCACCGGAAATATTAAAATATCCGAATTTGGAAAAACAGGTTTGCTTCAAAACTGATGCAAGTAAACATACTTGCACAACTTTTTCCACCTATATTTCTATCGAAATTTCTAGTTGGAAGCGACCACAGACGAGTCCTTCATGAGACTAGATCTTGAGGAATACGGGTTTTCTATGATATATATACAAGCAAAACAAAACTGCGCAGCTGGAATTTTATCACGCACGAATTTAAGTGTCATTAAAAAATCGGTGCGACATTAAAATACTAAGAGTCACTACACGATTACAAAATAAAAAGGAAAAATTAATAGCACTACTACAGATTATAATACTAAACAAATAGGCAAGATTCCTCGCTCATATGAAATTACTAACAAAAATTATGTAACAAAAATGATAATCGTTTGAAGTTTACCCAAATAGGTGTTTACTAATAAAAGAAAACTGCGATGGATGAATTTATTATTGATGGAAATGTTGATCTAGATTAATTCTTACCAAAGCAAGTATATATGGGTAATAATATAAATATTCAAAAGTTGCAACTGTCGCTCAATATTTAAAAATACTAAGTTAATGATTTTAAGGGAATTGCGAACTATAAATTAAACAATCTGCGTTAACACCGAAAATAAAAATGGTAGCCGATGAAAGAGAAGAGCTTCATTTGATAAAGAAAAATCTTCATGATTCACTGCTCGGTGGCCACCCAGGGATCACAAGATTATTAAATAAGCTCAAAAAGGACTACTTTTGGAAAAACATTGCTATATAAATAACAAAGTATGTAAAAAACTGAGTGCAATGTCAGTTGAACAAAGCACGTCCAAAACAAACAGAGAATTTTGCAATTACACCCACTCCTGTTAAGCCCTTTGATATCATTGTTATAGATACAAGAACTCCATTTGTAAAATCAAACGCAGCAAATGAATACGGAATTATAATGTTATGTGACCTATCTAAATATCTAATTGCCGTCCCCATATTTGATAAATAAGCAAAACATGTGGCAAAAGCAATTTTATGACTTGCATATTAAAATTCGGACCAATGAAAACACTACTCACAGATATGGGCATGGAATACAAAAATCAACTACTTTCAGAACTCTGTAAATTACATAAAGCTCTTACATTCCACAGCATACCACCTAAAAACTTATTTCTCACCCAAAAAAAAAAAAAAAACAAAACAGATTGGGATGAATGGGTAACCTTCTTTGAATTGAACATAACCCCTTCATCTGTACATGGTTATTGCCCATTTGAGCTGCTGTTCGAGAAACCGCCCACACCGCTCAACTTTTTTCTCAAAAACGTAATAAATATATATAATATATAATATTGGAGTCTACGATAAGGAGGTTATATATAGGTTACAGTTCAATTATACACGGGGCCTTATAAGGTCATCGCGATAAAAGATAGGAGCATAGTCTAAGAATAAAAAACAATAAGACCTCATAAAAATAGAATTAAATTAATTCATGAGGATTAATTTCAGCTTGGAGGATCCCCTTAAACCTTTCTATCTATTAAAGCACATACATGTATAAAAAGCATAGTAGGTTATCCAACTGGTCGCAAATCAGTTCAATTATACACGGGGCCTTATAAGGTCATCGCGATAAAAGATAGGAGCATAGTCTAAGAATAAAAAACAATAAGACCTCATAAAAATTGAATTAAATTAATTCATGAGGATTAATTACAGCTTGGAGGATCCCCTTAAACCTTTTTATCTATTAAAGCACATACATGTATAAAAAGCATAGCGTTTAAGTTTTCGAATAATTAAGAATAAAAACACACGAGATGCTCATACCAAACAAAATATATATGTATATATATATATATATATATATATATATATATATAAGCAGTATATGTAAAATAAAAATAATGTCTTAAAGAACGATTTTAAAATTGTCCGAACAACTAGGTGTTTTGAATGCATGTATCATGAAAGAATGCCGAATATTTAATCCACTTGAAAATTGTATTTTGCTGAATTAAGGCCGCAACACACAAATTTTTATTGATATTTAAGAAAGGCCTGACTTAGAAATTCTTAGTTTATTGGCATTGGACGTTACTAGTAAATTGATCGTCATTAGTGGCAGTACACTTAAGAGATTGCTTACATATAAGACGCTCTATTATTTTGAGTGCATAAGTTTAGCTTTTAGTTAGTAATAAGAAAAATTTTTGGTAAGGCGGGATAAGGTTACGAAAGAAAATTAATTAGATGAAAGATTGTATTATTAAACAGGAAAACTAATTATAATAACGGGTCTTCACTAAAATGAGACCAATATCCAATCCGCCTATTACTTGAAAGGTAATTAACATTAAACAAATATTGAACATTAAGTATAGTGAAATGCAGAGAGGACAAAATAGATACAGAGGAGCATGTAATAAGATCGAGAGGTTATTATAACAACACAATTAACACATTTAATAACAAAGCGAAAGCCAAAATATTGGACTTACTACACTTTAAAACTAACTAAATTAATAATAAAAGTTAATACTAAAAATTTATAATAAAAGCTAGTAATAAAAGTTAATTATATTAGTGTTAATAATAATAATAACAATAATAATAATAATAATAATAATAATAATAATAATAATAATAATAATTATAATAATAATAATATTAATAATAATAATAATAATAATAATAATAATAATAATAATTATAATTATAATTATAAGCATAATAATAATAATAATAATAATAATAATAATAATAATAATAATAATAATAATTATTATTATTATTATTATTATTATTATATATAATTGTTATTATTATTATTATTATTATTATTATTATTATTATTATTATTATTATTATTACCGAAGACACATGCCTCTTGAAATTTACATGCAAATGACTGATATCTCTTGACTACCAAGAAAGCGATTAAATATTTGGGTCTCAAGTTGGAGTGCAGGCTCACTTTTTGGGCCCAGATACAACATGCAGTCAATAAGGCGGCAAAAGTGACTGGCATGCTAAGTAGGCTAATGGCGAACACCGGCGGGCCTACGCAGAGCAAAAGGAGGCTAATCATGGCAACAACAAACTCGATGCTGCTATATGGCAGTAAGATTTGGGGAGGTGTACTCATGGCCAAATCGAAACGCAAGGCCCCGAAGTGGTGCAACGCAGGGCTGCACTCGGGGTCGTGTCAGTTTACCACACTGTTTCAGCAGCAGCTGAAAGCGGAGAGATACCTATTGATCTCTTGGCAAGCGAGCGGAAAGAGGCATGGGACTCCAAGAGGGACGGTCCTGTTAGTAGTTCCGCGGAGCGAAGGTCCAGGAAACTGCAACGATGGCAAAACAGGTGGAGCGCAGAAACCGTTGGCAGATGGACGACGAGGCTCATCCCCCTTATAGCGGTGTGGGAACAAAGAACTTTCGGAGAGGTAAACTACTTCCTGGCACAGTTTCTGTCAGGGCATGGTTACTTTCTAAAACATCTTTACCGCATGCGCAAGACAGAGAATCCCTTCTGCATGTGCTGCACAGCAGGAAATGATGACGTTGAACACACGTTTTTTTATTGCGACAGGTGGCAGGCGGAGCAAAGTGACCTATACGAACAGGAAACTACGTTGAATCCATTTTGCGGAGGAAGAAAAGGGGCATTGACCAACTTTTAGCAGAATGGGCCATTTAGAATATCCATAATGGTTGCAAATGGACCAGCCGTGGGCACATAAGGAAGGGTCCCTTTTTCGGACGTAGATTCTGGGCCTAAACGAAGTAATGCAGAAAGTGGTTCCGTGAAGGCAAACACCAGAAAAGGAGGAGGGATTGTTTTCGTGGAAATACCACTCGACGCAACTGGTGACAGTTGCTGTAAGTGCGAAGGCATTTTAAACTTTCCGCACACGCCGAAAAAAAAAATAAATAATAATAATAAAATATATAATAGTAATAGGTTGCAAAACCTAATATATTAAATAAAAATATTAATTTAAATTACAAAATCTAGTTGTGGAATATATGTTGTCCTTCTCCTCTTGAGCATGCTCGGCATAATCTCTGCTAGCAGACCAAAAGCTGAGTCTTTGCTCAAACGATAAAGGTCTTTAAAACACTGCTCCATGATTCCTTAATTTTTGGTGAAAAACCCGCAACATGTTTCGCCTATTATGTTGCGCGGCAACCACTACTATCAGTGCATTTCTTTAGCATTAAATCTTATTAAAATTCACTTTTTTAATATACAGAATTCCCCCGTCTTACGAAGTTTCGCTTTACGAAATTTCGAACTTATAAACATTAAATTATAAAATTCGTATAACGAAAAAAAATTCGCTATTACGAACGTGTGCAAGTCCTGGTGAAATTACTACATGCAGCTGGTCAGAGTGTTGCTACAATATGTATAATAATTTTTTAATATGTAATGTCAAGTTATTATTTTAATTTTAACATTGAATGTTCTTTTTAATGTAAAATTTGCTTTTTCAATGAATTTCTTTTGTAGTTTACTTAAATATTTTTATTTAAATTTCTTTTCATATCACTTTGTTATAAATTTTCTTAAAAAAAGGGTATCACATAGAAACACATTTATGCATTTGTAATACAAACTTATGTCAACATGAATCTCTCTTTACGAATATTTCTTATCCCTGGAACGTATCTATTTATTTTTAGTAGAATGACGTACATCTACTTTCACAGAACTTATCCTATTCGTAAATCGGAGAACTACCTTTAAAGTACAGAAACAGTTTTTTCTCACAAATCGAGAAACGATGAGTTTTTTGTTTAACGCTTCATGTGAGACATTTTACGATGTGACAATCACAAAAACGTGCTACTGTACTATTGAAAACTGAATATTTGAACACTTGTTTAAATTAGGACTCATCAAATAAGCTTCACACCAGGTGTAAAAGTTATCTAATTTATTTTGTAGACATTGCCGAGCAGTTCGAAATTTTATACTCTAGAATATTTTAACATCATGCAAAATATAAGGCATAATTAAAATCTAAATTTTAGACATTGCTTAACCACTCAACAAATAAATTTCATATTATAATAATACAATAGCAAATTTATTGATACTAGTTTTATAAGTTACAGTATTGGTGGACTAGTGCGATACGGTAGTCTTAAATTTTAATTTGTCTAATTAAATGTACCGAATTCAGACCAAAAAAAAAAGATATATAATAATATAACTGAGATAATATCTTTAAAAAATTGTAATGCTGGATAGAGAATTATTATATATAAACAATTGCCTGTTGCTGGCGGAGTAGTTAACACAAGTCTACGATCCAATTACAATGTATTATTAAATAAACTTTAACGAAATATTAGGTGATTTACACTTTTCTTAACAAGATCTTTTTAACCGATATTTAACCATTTGATTTTCACCTACATTTGGTTAGTTAACCTGTACATTCTGTAGTTAACACGGCAACATTTGAATTTTGTGTTTACGAAAAATAGTGTAATGAAAGCCTTAAATGTATGAAATCTAGTTCTTTCATTTTAAAAAAAGGTGGGCTTACGTATTGTAGGAGAATCAGATTTCTTGAATGTTAATCTATTCTCGAAATTCAAATTGAAAACCCTTCTCTCTGAAATATATAGTTTTTAAAAAGACTTTTTTCATTAATTTTTCTCGAATTTATATTCATTTTTATTTCAACATGTGGCATTTTTATAAATTTGTTTTTATACTCTAGCGATTGCCTCAGAAATTTTTTTTGCAACACGACAATCAATCGCTATTGAAACAACACAATAACCTCCTAAAACTATTAGAAAGCTGCCTATGGCGTAAGATCTTAGGGCCAATAACACCATTTGGGTAGCAGATAAAGCATGATTTCTTTTAATTAAAGGAACATTATTCAAAATGTATTAACCATGTCATATATAGATATAACGAAGCATCTTACTCGCTTGTTGCGGACTTTATATCATTGCCTATGGCATTGACAATGTACTTCATTGTAGATTTTGATAATCTAAATATTTTTCTAAATTCTTCACTAGATAAAGAGAAATGATTTAAGAACAATATTTTAGATTTTACTCTAGTTGGATTATAAATATTAAAAATATATAAGTGCTGATTATAATATTTGCTCATTCTGTTTTCTTCTTCATGTGACAAAAAAAATTGTTCGGTTAAAATTAATAGCAACTCTTTGGTTAATTTATGTCAGTTAAATATTAATCACACACAATTTCAGCTAACTTCCGCTAGACTGTTTTTAAAACAATATCCCCTTCTTTCTAATTCCGGTACAATGCACTCTCTATGTAAATATATATACATTCGTAATCAAACATTTTTTATTCAAACAAGATTCGATGTTTGTTGAAATATGCATCTTATAAACTAAAAATGTCTTCAAAATATATTCACTGGGTATTAATTTGTTACAATAATATATATATATATATATATATATATATATATATATATATATTGCACATATATATATATATATATATATATATATATATATATATATATTAATATATATATATATATATATATATATATATAATGTTCTTCAAATTTCTTCGATCTTATTGATTTTTATTTTTTATTCTTTTTGAGCAAAAGATCCACTGTATTGTTTTTATATAAAAAAATGTTATAAATTCTTTATTTTTATCCAATATTTCGCTACCAATGTGGAGCTTTATCAGGGATATTTTCAACAACAATGTTTACTAAAATTATAAAAAGTAAATATTGTTGTTGTAAATATCCCTGAAGAAGCTACACATTGTTGGTAGCGAAATATTGGATAAAAATAAAGAGTTTATAACACTTTTTTATATAACAACAATACAGTGGATCTTTTGCTCAAAGAGAATAAAAAAAAAAAATATATATATATATATATATATATATATATATATATTTATATGTATATTTATATATATATATATATATATATATATATAGATATATATATTATATATATATATATATATATATATATATGTATATATACATATATATAATATTTACATATATATATATATATATATATATATATATATATATATATTATATACATACATATATATGTATATATATATATATATATATATATATATATATATATGTATATATATCTATTTATACTTATATTTATATAGATATTTATATGTATGTATAATATACATTGTATATGTACATACATGTATAAGATGTTTCATAATTGATCGATATTTATATGGATTATTACGATTATTAAATCGTGTGCCAATTATGAAAAATATGTAAAAATTATTATGTTTTTTCTATTACCGCTTTAGAGTGGTCCTTGGGGGAGAGTGTCTCCCTCATCGACAACGACATAAGCAATTCCTGAGCTAGTTTCTGTTTGCCGAATGCTACCGCACCACTGGTAACCATCATCACTTCACGACCTTCTAAATGACATTCTGCTACCTGCAATTATATAGTTTTATATTTTTGTAATGTTTTGCGTATATAATTATTAAGTAATAATTAGATATAACTTCGTAAGAATTACAAATAATGAATGGGAGTGCAAAGCAAAAAGGTCAAGAGAGTAAATGTGCTGTGTTCTGGCTATAATTAAAAAGTCTTTGCCAACGAGACTTGATGATGGCTGATGCAAAGCTGATTTGAGTTTTTTTTATCTCCTAAAAGAACAATTTATGTCTTTTGCCATTTAAATTATATCATGTACATGTTTATTGTGGTCCATTCGGAGTATCACGGGTAATGTTGGCTTGCAAAGCGTCAACCGTGACTCTCTCACTTCTGAAGACCTGAGTCATTATATATTCCCAGAGAGAGAGTATGGGAATATCACACGCTTATTTTCTCGATTTACCGTTAAAAGACGTGAGAATAAGAGCTCACCTCATAATTGTTATTGGTTGGACTTTCTGATATCCTACAAAGATATTTCTGAGAGGGTTTCACTATACCTATACGTATAATAAAAAAAAAACTGATAGCGTTCCAAGGAGTTTTAGCCAACATAGATATACTGTGAATAGCAACCAGTTCTATATATAGATTTTTGGAAATCTCAAAAACTTAGAAGCCTTTCATACTTAAGAAGTGCTTTTTTGGAATAACTTCTAAGGAGTAAGCCGATTTATTTAAAAAATATCTAATGATCCGTGATATCGTTAATGAAAAAATTCGAAATGATTAATTTGTTTAAAGTAAGTCTGATATTATATATCGGCTCAGTTAATGTTCTCGATTCTTCTGTAGGACTGAAACCAACTTCAATTAGCGCTTATCACGTGAGTTTCGGTTGTTTCATTCAAATGTTACAGCAGTTTCAAAATTCATATAATTGAATTTTAGCTTAAATAACTCAAAAGTATAAAACATCACAACAAAAATCGTTACGATAGCTCTACCGTTAGCAGGAAGTAACAGGGATGACCTTTAGGAAGTAATTTTGTAGAGAAAATGTGGTGTTTATATATAAATTATATAAGTGAAATCTGTATGCTGGATGGTTCTGTAATGTCTATATGCATATTATTTAATAAAAAGTGATTGATGTAGTTTTGAGTTATTATGAAATAATTAAAAACACTGATTTATTGTTTAAGATACTCTAATGAGTTTGTCATTGTCTACTCTGAGTAATATTTAAAACTAATTGAAGTAAATAGCTTCTTATTTCTTGCAATTAAAAATGAAATTGAACATATTCCAACTTGTAAGTAAAACAGTTCACTTTGTTAAAGTCGTTTGAATAAAAAGGACGTAAATCTAAGTGAAATTAATCGTTTAACTCAAGTTAAAATTAATTAACTGTTAAACTTAATAATCAAACAAAATTCTCCTACAGTGATGTTTATTTAGAGATAACTGAAATGAATTTTACGTTCGAAGATGTACTTTATTCTGCTAAGTTGCAGGGTAGTTTTGTTCCTGTGACTAGAATAGTTGACAGAGGTCCACATGGCAATGGTCAGAAGATAAGAAGAAGGCAAGATTTTGCTTTATGCAAACCAAAAGAGAATTTATTTGCTGCATATGATATGAATTAGTTATATCATAATAGGCTTGACCATTTGAATTAAAGTGGATTAAATGATACAAGTGGGGAAGGCGTTGTGCCAGGAATACATTCTTATGGGAACAGGAAACTACGCAAAACATGTATGATGTGTAAAATACATCTACTACCATTTCCGAAGAAGAGCGAAAGTGTATTACAATATATACTGGAATGGTACACTCGGATGTGAGTTCGGACTAGAGTTCAATCTGTTGGTGGTGCTAAATATTTTATAACGAAAAATCTTTGTTTATTTTATGAAAGCAAGGACCGGAGCATTAGAGAAATTTAAACAGTTTAAGCTGCAAGTTGAAACCCAAACCGGGCGCATAATTGTAAAATTACGAAAAGAGGTCCAAGCCGATTAGAAATAGTCGGCGGCGCCGGCTGGACGCTAAAATGGTCGGCGGCGGCTCCAAGCCGGCTGGAGCCGACACTTAATTAAACATATTGAGTGTTTTGTGTATTTGTATATTTACAGATTTATATAGTACATATACTAAATGTTTTATAGCATTTTTTACTTTGGAACAAGTAAATATAAAAATATATATTGCCATTGAACCAAAACTATATAAAAATAGCTTATAATAAGTTTACTTCACAAATTTTTTGATTTTTATTTATCAAATAATTCGTTATATTTCTTTGTGACATTTTATTAAACTTGATAACTGTTTTATCCCGACTGAAGAACTCTTTGCAAGAGTAGCGGGATATGTTCAAGGCTGTCAACTATTTATGATCTAAAAACTCAAAATCGTTATACTGTTTTTCTACTCAAAATCGCTATACTAAATTCAAATAAAAAGCTTTATGAAATGAACAAATTCTATTTATTATGAAAATGTTATACAAATATTTTTCTAGTTACACTTTAGGCACTATTAGTGGAGGAACATATATGTATGTAGATGTATTCACAGGAAAATAATTACCTTTATTCATAACCATTTGTCAGTATCACAATGACAAAGGACAACTGTTGTCTGTGTATTTGGAAAACAAAAAAAATTTATTTTTCATAAAAATTAATGTCGGATATGTACTTAAATGAAAGTAAAAACCGCACTTGTAACTTGATTCGATTTTGAATTCTACTCACCAATATCATCAGCTGAGCTACAAAAACTATGTACTAAGCAACAACGAAATTTTTAAAACATACGGCGGCGGCTCCAAGCCGGCTGGAGCCGGCACTTAATTAAACATATTGAGTGTTTTGTGTATTTGTATATATACAGATTTATATAGTACATATACTAAATGTTTTATAGCATTTTTTACTTTGGAACAAGTAAATATAAAAATATATAGTGCCATTGAACCAAAACTATATAAAAATAGCTTATAATAAGTTTACTTCACAAATTTTTTGATTTTTATTTATCAAATAATTCATTATATTTCTTTGTGACATTTTATTAAACTTGATAACTGTTTTATCCCGACTGAAGAACTCTTTGCAAGAGTAGCGGGATATGTTCAAGGCTGTCAACTATTTATGATCTAAAAACTCAAAATTGTTATACTGTTTTTCTACTCGAAATCGCTATACTAAATTCAAATAAAAAGCTTTATGAAATGAACAAATTCTATTTATTATGAAAATGTTATACAAATATTTTTCTAGTTACACTTTAGGCACTATTAGTGGAGGAACATATATGTATGTAGATGTATTCACAGGAAAATAATTACCTTTATTCATAACCATTTGTCAGTATCACAATGACAAAGGACAACTGTTGTCTGTGTATTTGGAAAACAAAAAAAATTTATTTTTCATAAAAATTAATGTCGGATATGTACTTAAATGAAAGTAAAAACCGCACTTGTAACTTGATTCGATTTTGAATTCTACTCACCAATAATCATCAGCTGAGCTACAAAATCTATGTACTAAGCAACAACGAAATTTTTAAAACATACATCCAAACACACTCACGTGTAAAGCACAGAAAGCATATTCCCGTATCAATGCTCCTTGGTTATGTACGCAAATAAAAGATAGATGTTTGTTGCACATCTAAAATTTTACAAAAAAGCACCAAATCAAGACCCAAAAGCGCCGAACTGGCAGCTCTGGATAAATTGCATGATATCCTTGAAATATTGCCATACCCGTATTTTTCACCCAATACTATTTGGGTCAAATATTTTATCATAAATATTTGTGATAAAATCCAATGTCAGTGGCTACATGTGTCAATGGCTAAGCTGTGAGCCGAAATCAGCCTTCAGAACCGGCGGCGGCTCTTCAATAGCACAATATATCGGATCCACTGGGGCCTCTGATTACGGACCGACAATGGTATGTATGTGAGCAATGAGTACGAAATATGTTTGCAACAACAAGGTAAACAAGAAAACGGAGTGGATGAGCACTGTAACAGAACACTTAAGCTGGATTCACCCATGGTTTCAGAACGATATTGACGTTCGACAACATTTCTAGTTTTTTAGAGTATTCTCTGAAGCGATTCACCCACTTCGCGCATTTGTTCTGCAACATCAAGGCTACCATGTGAAACATAACAGCTTACATATGTAATATATGCTTACGTATGTAATATATGTTCGGCATGTATTACATATGTAAGCTGCTGTGTTTACAGCTTCAGCCCACAAATTTTGATGTACTGCAGAATGAAACATCATGGAACGACTCATCTCAATAAGTGTTCTGTTACAGTGCTTATCCATTCCGTTAATGGCATCAAAACACTGTTTCAGGTATGAGTAACCTTCTGTGAAACACTTTCGTACGTTTGGTTAATTTTCGGTTGCATTAAACAAAAAAAAAACAAAAAATTTGGGAGAAAAGGTGAACAATTAATAATGGTAGGCTACTCGGCTGTGGCAAAGGCGTATAGATTGTTCGACAAGAGAACTCAGCGAGTTGTTGAAAAAGAGATGTTTTGTTTGACGGGAATGCTTTTTGTCAACATTTAGAGAAAGGCAATTTTAGCAGTGGGAGCAGAATTTCATTCTCTTGAAAGTAATAACACATGGCCATTGTCAGATTTACAATATATATAAGACAATATCGTGCAAATGGGTATATGCTTTAAAAATATATAAACAAGCTAACGTTGAGCGTTTCAAGGCTCATTTAGTGGGAAAATTTTGCAGCCATCAATACGGGGTTAATTATATGGAAACATTCTCGCCTATTGCGTATTGAGTATCAATGCACTTCACCAAATTTATTTAAGAACATCTTACCTGAATAGCGAATTACATGATGAAATTTGTATAATGCAAGCACAGTGTTTCAAAAATTAAAAGTATCGCTAAAAATTTTACGCCTTAATAAAGCAAAATATACGGCCTTAAGCAATCAGGAAGGGAGTGGAATTTCAAATTAGATATGGTATTACAGAAATATGATTTTGAACCAACAAAAGTGGACCCTTGTGTCTACAAAAATTAAATTAAGCGTACTTTGATACAGGCAGTTGTATATGTAGACGACATCATTATTGGATGTGCAGATGAGCAAATTGTATTGCAGGTAAAATGCAGTTATGCAGTGAGTTTGATGTATGCGTTAAAGGAGTGATAAGACAGTAGCAATAATATTTGATCAGGAACACTACATTAAAATATGTTAAAAATATATGTTATGAGTGATGCAGGTTATCAAACACATTGCACAGATAAATGCTAAAAGGTTGGTCAGCATTAATATCAATCCATGATTGGAGCATTGATTTATGCATCTGACTATAACGACTAGACCTGATATTTTGCACTCTTTGCCGACATTAGCGCAGCATAATTGCGATGCTCACTTACTGGCAGTAAAGCATGTAGTGAGGTATTTAGCGGGTACTGCAGATTATAAATTTAATTATATCATTACAGGAAACTGTTAAATATCAAATTTTAAACTGTACATGTTGACTGGGGAGGATATATCTGGTTGGAAGTAATTATCTGTGTTTGGATATTTTGTTGGCAACTGTTTCGTGTCATAGTGCTCTCGAAAACAGAATTCTGATACATGTCCGTATCAGAAGCCGCAAGTGAGGCGGTATACTTGCAAAGGTTTCTAATAGAGCTTGGTTATAGTAAATATGAGCCAGTAACTTTACACAATGACAACAAGGAGCACAAAAACTTGCGACTAAACTTGTATAACACCGACAAAATAAACATGTAGATATAAAATACTATCATTTACGAGAGGTTGTTGGAGAAAACAACATTGTTTTAAAATATTTAAAATATCTGCGATCATTATGGCAGCAGATACTTTCACCAAGAATCTGAAATAATGTAAAGATACATCCACCTTCAGGGGGCGTGTTTAAAACATAGCAATATGCACAACAATGATAGAAAACAGGTTACGACATCACGCACACTAAATTTTATTTTTTTCGCATTTAGTGACGTGACGTCACGACTCTCAAAAAATTTGTAAACATAACAGTATATAAAATTATAATAATTGTTAAAAAACAATATTAAAAAATGTTTTTAAATATATTATATGTTGTTGTTTTAGTTTTTCATATTCTGGGATATTTCGGCATTAAGAGTCCTTATTCTAAAAACATTCGACAACTAAAAATAGTCTCCTTACTTCTTGACTTGCTTATATATGTATTCATTTCTTCTACCAAGTGCTTTTCTAAATATCCCTAAGTAATTTATGCCCATTGAGTTTTACAAAAACTTCATCATAAGCTTTAAATGGAAACATTAAAGCGTTTGACGGAATACTTAACCCACCTTCATTCAGCTGTCTAACCCATGAGTGTGTTGAGTCCTCTAGAGGTTTGGCGGCATGACTGGGGTCATCGTTTTTTAATATGTGGCAAATATAGCCAGCCAAATTCTCCAAACCATCATAATTCAGATTTTCCAGCTCCTCCTCTTAAGTATTTTGTCTCAAGAAATCAAACCAAACTTTACAAACTGTATGACTTCAAATGCATAATGATTTTATAGTTTTTTTAAAATAAAAAATATTATTACCAATTTGAAGAACTGACTACATTCACGGCAATTTTTATCATTCAAAAATCCTAAATTGGGTGCTGGTGTTATTGTATCAGCAACTGTGAGTGAGAAAAGTTTTGTAGCTGGTTTATTTTCTGTCTTTCAGCTATAGCAACGCTTAAATTATGTGCTGGTATTTTGTGTGTAATTTTTAAGTCACTAGATTGAAGAGATAAAAGATTTAAAATAATATCCTTCTTAACTTTGTGATGTTTGGAACATCACTTAAAACGAATATTCTTATGTCATCGTACAGAATTCAATTAATAAAAACATGCACAGTTATTTTTTCACCCAATTGATTTTGACTAATATTTTGCCACTGCACACTTCATGTTTGACATTTTCCTATTTTAAACACTTTTTACAAAGTTTTTATAATAAAGATTATTTTTTATTATTATCTGCAACTAAATTTATATTAAATATATTTTTCAACCAATCAGTGTTAATTTTAATTCCGGGGTTTCCAAGTCTCACATAAGACTTGCAAAGCTTCGAACAACACTATTTATTTGTATATATATACTAAAATTTAGATTTTTTCACATTTTGACATTAACGGTTTTTTTATTTATTAAAATTTTCTAATTAAAATTCACCAATGCACTTTGAAAAACACAATACGTCATGTATTGCTTAAAAATTTATTTTCATAACAAGCCATGAAAGCTGACTATATACCTTGAAAAAAGAACACACATTTTTACAATTTCTTAAAAAAATTTCCTGAAGTAGTTTAAATTTATTTTTTCCATTAAATAATTGGAAAAGTTCAAATATGTTTTATTGAGGGTGTATTCAGAAATATATTTCCTTCAATTTGAGTCGGCAAAAAAACAACCAGTTTTAGAATAAAACGTAAGAAAATAAAAAAGGAAAATTGATCAGTGAGTTATTGTTGGAACTTTGATATTTGGTTTCAAAGCTTCTCACTTAGTAAAATGGAAGTATGAAATAAATGTTTTAGCTATTCTAAGATATGTTGGGTTCCTTGATGATCTGCATTAGCCCCAGTGAAATCCGCATAAGAACTAGCTAAAAACCCTCAACTGATCAATTTGAATTTTTTAAATAAGATTTTGGGAAAAAAGAACTAGCACATAATTAAAATTAAAGAATTTAAAAACCCCCAAAATATAAACTAATTTGAAAAAAGTAAACATTCACAATTATTTTATATATTTTTAAACATTTCAGGAAGAATAAAGCTGCTTAAATCTATTTTTTCAAGAATTAGGTCACACAAATCAACTTGTGAAAAATAATAGGGGTAAAAACCAAATTAAGTTGATTAAATCATTCTGTTTCAATTCATAATAGAAATTCACATATTAATTAAAATTATAAAAAATTATATGCAAGATTATTTTCATAACAAGCCATGAAAACTATTTAATATATAATATTAATATATTATAAATACGTTTCACTAACGATTAAAATTATTGAAAAAATTTGTTCTTTTTTGACTAATTCTGCGAAAGCGTTACTACATATGCAGTTATATGTATATGTGTAAGTATGCAACCCGCATATAACTATTAAACCAAGCTGGATGCTTTCTGAAGAGCATTCTTGAAGTTAAACTTCCTGTTAATTTGAAAAAATTCAAAACGGAAGCGTTTAAGATATAACAAAAAACATTGTTTAAAGTAGTTTTGAATGAATATCTTTTCAACTACCTCACCGATAAAATCCATAAGCCTATTAGCTATTAACATAGCAAAGCCTTATTAATTACCGTAAACTTGGTCAAAATCAGTTAATCCAATCTTGACTAAATTAAATTGACGATTCCAGGGCTTAATATTATTTGTTACACATAAGTAACCAATTGAAATACATGTGTAATATTACCTTGGACTTTTTTCAATAATTAATTTGATGCGTTTTGGTTATGAAATTTGTTTTGGCGTTATTTTGTTTACAAAAAGTTTATACTTTTGCCTGGGGGTATACCAACTATAAGAACAATAGTGCACAATTTTTGTTTTACATAAAAATATGTTTGACGAAGTTATCTTTTGACTAGTCATGTCGGCAAAACAGCAAATTTATATAAGGTAGTACAGTTGTTTAGCATAGGTATATATATATATATATATATATATATATATATATACTGACGAGCAAAAATGTAACAGGATATACAATGTTCAGAAGTAATTGCTAGTTTTTCTGGTCCTGTAAGCGAATACTCATTATATTATTGGATTTTCTAATTTATTTGTTTTTATATAATATTAAAAACCAGACAATTTCATATTTATGCCTAAAGTACGTTATATTGACAAAATGGAGATCACCAAATGTTACACTTTTGCACCCTGTTATTTTTGTTGCACATTTTAAAATAAACAAAATAATTATATACATATGTTACCTTGTGCTTTACCGTTACTTTTCATCTAAAGTTAACCAAATTATTAATTTATTAAAAAGTAAAGTATCAGTTAGGGAAATTGCCAAAAAATGCAATATAAGTCACATGACCGTGCAAAGAATTAAAACAAAGCATGGAATATGTGCTTAGGCTCCTCGTCTTGGTCGACCAAGGAAAATAGATGATCGCAATGGCCGTCATCTCGCGAAATTGGTAAGAGGTGAGAACCCCGTCACAGCAGCTGAAGCTCTAAGAAAGCTTCAAATTAATGCAAGTCAGTGGACTTGCTTTAATTTGATGCTTGAAAAGATTGGGTCTGAAGGCCTCAGAGAAGATGAAGCCGTTTTGGTCAAAGAAAAACATACAGCGTCGAAGGGAATTTGTTGCAACATATAAAAATTGGACAGAAAATGATTGGAGTCAGGTATTGTACATAAATACTTTGTTAACTTATTTAATTTGTATAAAAATAAATTTGATATATAAAAGTTATATGATCCGATGAGACTAAAATTAGCCGTTTTGAGTCAGACGGTCGTTCGTGGTATTGGAGTAAGGACCGCAATATAATAACTTCAAACCAGGTCACACAAACCATGAAACACGGAGGTGGGTCAATAATGGTTTGGGGTTGTATTACAAGAAATGGCATGGGTCCCCTTGTTAAAATTTATGGTATTATGCGAAAGGAACAATACCTTACAATTTTACAAAAAAATTTGCCAGTCGCTATTGAGAAAATGTGTCTTCCTTGTGAAAATATTGTGTTTCAGCAAGATAATGCTAAAGTTGTAAAGACTTGGTTAGAAACTCAACTGTTTTCGACTTTAAAGTGGCCTCCACAATCACCGGATATGAATCCGATTGAAAACTTTTGGAGTTACATTAAAAGGAAACTTTCCAATTACCTGGAGCCACCAAATGGTGTAAACGAACTATGTACTCGCGTAAGAGATATTCGGGAGTCTATTCCAAACGAAATGGTGGCAAATTTTTACAACAGCATGCCAAACCGACTCAAAGAGCTTGAAAAAGCTAGAGGATTGTGGACTAAATATTAAAACTAAACTAAATTAAATAAGATGCAATATTGATAAAAAAATTTTTTAAACGCAATTTTTATTAAAAACACTTTACAAATTTAGTGCTATACTAGTTTTATTAATTTTTTTTTAGTTTTTATTTATTAATATGAGTAAGGGCTTGTTGTTGTTGTATTTTCGGGGAAGAAATAATAAAAAGGTATTTTAGACAAAGAAACAAGGAAATGAAAAAAATATTATAATCATATTATGTTGAAAACTAATAAAATCTTTATAATATATTAGACATTATATGGTAAATAATAATAATATAATAATAAGTGATGGCAGTCTTTGGGAAGCAACTTTTTTAAATATTGCAAGTGATCCCACTTCTTTTTGGAGATTTCCAATTTTGAAGTATAAAGGGAGCCAAGTTCAATATGTTTATTAGTGGACTTTGTTCGTTTGGGTAGAAGTTCGTATTCTGCAGTAATCCGATTCCATCTTTTGTAACTCATCTAGCCATTTTTGTAGAAAAGCACATCTTTTTTTATTGCGATTATTAGTTTATTTACTTGATTCTATTACAGCGCTTGAGTATTTTTCGGGACTGAGTACTGTGCCATGCTTTCCCCCTAGAGCTAATCCAATTTCGAACAGTTTTTTGTAATCCTAATGTTGAAAGAAACATCTGGCGGCACACACGCATTCGGTTTTAATTTTGTCTTAAAAACTATGCCTTAGACTGAACTCGTGTTGAATTTTCACAAAATATTTGTTTTTTGTCTTCTAAGAACACTAGACCTATGATATACTTCTGCTTCTGATTCCATGACATCTCCCAAAACAAAGTAAATATTTCTTTTCGCATTGGCTCACTGAACTCGGAACAATGTCTTAGTGCACTGTTTTTGCAATACTTTGATTTGCAGGCCTCACCTTGTTGTCTTGGAGGTTTTAGGCTAACACTATTGACTGATAATCCAGAATATTCTTCACCTTTCATTCGTTTCATTTGATTAATGTTTCGCTTCCATTCCAATTGCTTCGGAATAATTCTTCTAATCCTTTCAGTATTTTTAGTTTTTTTCTGCATCAGTATCAGTATTTTCTTTCACAAAATCCATAGTTTTTCAGCTTTAATATTTTTTATTTTGCACACTTTTACTCTAAAATTTGGAGTCTAAATTTATAACGGCATTTAATTAAAACTCACTACCCCACATAAATGTTATATGCACAATCAAAGTAAATAAATAAAATGAGAGCAGTACATCGCGCAAAGCAAACACTAAACAACAAATTGATGCCTAGTAGCTGTTTTCTCAGTAAAAATGAGTTAAGGCTTTTTTCTTTAGAAAATTTTTAGAGATGAGTTAGGTCTTTTCGTTTTTAGGCTATAACTTCGGTATTTTTTTCCGAATTCATCTAATTTTTTTGGAGGAGGTGTATCTAGTAATGGTCTATCGAAATATGTAAAATATCGGTTTCGAAAAATTATGAGGTGGGGCCTTGTCGTATTAAGTTAACGATATATATATATATATATATATATATATATATATATGATTATATATGCTTTTCTTTTTTCCCATTCTCTTTTACATTTACCAACCTGCTCAACAATAGATGCCAAACGTCCAAGAGCCAGACCGTGGTTATCTTCCCGTGTGATAACTGCACTTCCCAGCTTTACAACCAAACGACGAGCATATCTCAATTGGTTTCGCTCAGCAAATGTTGGAAGTTTGCGTTCAAAACTAGGACGTTTTTCGGATTGCGCAATCTGCAAGAAATAAACATTTGTTAAATTATACAAAAGTTAGAGCTTAATTTAGAGTAATTATTAATTAAAACAGGGACTTAAGGTATCAATATGTTCCGCAAATATATTATCTGTGGAATTTTATCATAAGTCGCTGAAAGTCACATATAAGACACAACAAAAGAGCTTAGGGTTGACTTCGCATTAATTATAAATTTTATTTGTAAGTAAGACAAAAACTTTGCATGATCAAATAATTCAAATTTAACTAAGTCTGTGTTCAGACCATGAAACTTTCAATTTTAAAATCCGTACTTATTCTTCTGTGAAATATTTATGGAATTCACACAATGCAAATCTTATTATTAACAATATGTGTGTTATTTATAATTCTTTGTGTGGATATGCATTACGAATTGAAAGCAAAACGTATCGACAATACATCATCTCTCTCGCCTAAAGACTAGCAATCTTAAAAATAAGACTTTCATGCTCGGAACACAGACTTAATATCACTAATATCTTCATTATTTTAACTTCGATAGCAAACTTGCAAAGTAAGTATTCATTAATCAAATTATTTTAGCTCTAGCCAATTCTACTTCGCAATCATACAATGTCCAGGATTAATAACATCGATAAGGAGTTCGATCGTGACCGTGATGCGCGACAGTCGATTTACGGAGATCAGAGCACGCAATCTGTGTATTTGTAAAAGGAAAAACTTTAGCATTTTACGTAACATTATTTTCTTAATTAGCAAAAAAAGAAAATATAAAAAAAGACCATAAGAATATAAATATTCCTAAACGATTATGAGTGAGCAAAATGCAAATAATATTAATGTACTTGAATATACTAATAATGTTTTAAATAAGAGAAAACATAATATGTGAAATATGTCTACGTACCTGGCTAATTTAAGGGCAAAAAATTGCCACGCCCATAAAAAAAACCTGGACCTGATGGAAGAAAACCGAAAGCGGATTCGAGCTTAGCGCATCAAAATCCATATAGTCCACATAGTTTTATTTAAAGGCGCGACAAAAAGTTATTTTTTCGGAGCAGTGTTATTATTAGTAATATTATGCTTATTTTCATATATGGCATTTATTTTTTTTATTACTTTTTTTTAGAATTGCTATTGTATTTTTATTTATTTGAAAAAATCTGCACTTTTTTTTGAACTATGTACCTTTTTCTATAGCCCATGAGCAGTGCTTTCGAAGGAGGACCAATAATAAAAAAATCCAATAATTGCTGTTTGTAGTGGAAAAAATCATCACTTAACCATTCTGGGGTTGAGCGTTGCACAAGTCAATAATAAATGATTTTATACTATTTCTTTCCGGTTCAGTTTTAAAGATATTGTGATATTTAACATTTTTTTCTTACTTGCATCCATTAGTTTGTCTGATGGAGCAGCTAAATTTCCAAAATCTGTCAGAGACTGATAGTTCTTAAATAATAAAAAAGCTCGCTTGGGGCAGATAAAACTTCATCCATCTTTCTATGCTCATTACAGTATTGCATTTTTGGAATAATTTCAAATTCAACATACTCAATGAAGTATCTCAAGGAAACCAGTTCAAAATTTATATTCTCAGAATTATTAAAAATATGTACTAAAAAGTAATCTGCATATACATCGTCGTCAAAATTCACAGCAACCAATCCATCAGAGCCTATTTCAGTATGTTCACTTGAAAAATATACATCATAATCATTACTTTTTAGTAAACATATATCATAAGTACCAATTTGGTAAATTTCGTCTTGTTCAACTTCACAGTTACTGGAAAAACTTGACTGAATAATCTTAGCAACCATAACTTTTGCAAAAATAATATTCAACTCGGCTACAGAAGGGTTGCTATTGTTGCCTTCCTTTTACCGCAGTACAGAATATATATTTCCTAACTTGTCGTGATTAAGAGATTTTGTCATGTCTTAATATAAATCACCCCCTTCTTTTAAAATCTCATTAACCAGTAAATGGACTGAATTAAGAGTGAGCTTCATACCATTTAAAAAGAAAACACGCTTTTTCTGGTCACAGAATTCCACGTCATCCAGATATTCCATAAAGTTTTGTATAAATTTGCGAGGTTCATTTTTAACTTGAACTAGAGATCTGTAGCAGTTATCGCCATAAAGGGAACCACTATAAAGACAATCGAAAATCCTATAAATTTTGTCCACAAACTGAGCTGTTAAAAGGCTCACTTCTGCGGAACAGCTCTTAAATTGTGTAGTTTTGTATATTGTTTTAATAGCAGCTGCAACAGTTCTGCTAAAAGATTGAGTTGCCAATCTCACGCGAATTTTTCAAATTATACTCCAATTAGAAAACAATGCTTTTAGCATAAAAACTTACAATTGAGTACCAATACTTAAGTTCTTACAAAACCTGTTGTTTCGAATCCATCCATTAAATCTAAACTTTGATCTAACTCTTTTCTTATTATCATTTCGTCCATAACCAAAACTATTTACTTAGAATCTCTTTCGTCCAACTTTGCGAATTTTTGTTTGTATTAATGTAGGGTAAAGACTATGTATTTTAGTTGTGTAGGAACAAATATATATCGACCCGCGCCAAAGTGTTAATACCTACCTACATACATGTGCAATACCTGATGCAATATTTGAGGACTACTTTCAACTTCGCAAAATAAAATATCCATAGCATTTAAATATAAAATACTTTATTGGAATAAAACAAATTTCAAGAGTTCTTTCCGTTTTTATGATTTAAATGTTTAATCTTCTGAGCACTAGATAATATGTACTTATAGATTTCCAATGAAGAATGCTCACGCAGTGAAGTCATTATAAGAAGATTAAGCATTTATATTCTATGTAAAACAAATTTTTTTTCTACGGCAAACTTTCGACATAAAAATTATCGATACAGAATATTTTATAGAAAATGAGTTGTAATGAAAAGTTTTCTTTCTGTATTTCATGAGCAATATTTTCTAAATCTTTGTATGGATTTTCATTCCTAGTTATGGATGTACATAATTACATACAAATGTATGTACACATATGCAGACAGCAAAGAGTCCACTGAAGATGCGACATCGGTATTTAATATATTTTGTTTAATTTTGCTATATATTTCAAGTCATCAAAATGTAGACAAATCATAGGAAAAAACGTAATATGAGAAAAGATAGGCTGAAGGATCCGGATTTAAATTCATGGGCGGAAAAACGTATCCAATCAAATTATTGCAAAATTTGTAATACGAACCTTAAGGCAACTACAGTTAAACGTGATTTGATGGCACTCTCTTAAACAAAAAAGCATATTGAAGCATCGAAATCCATTGCTGATCAATCAAAAATCAGTGAAATATTTTTATCGGAACATTCTGGGAGCTCAAATTGCTTTTCGCAGTGGCATATCATATGAGCAAAGTATGCCAAGGTGCATATTTACATACGCAATTGATTTGAATTTAACTATGCTTAAATAATTAATGTTATTTATTATTAAATAATTTTCTCATGTGAAGATTTGTATCGTATCTACATACATATATATACATATGTACATGTGTATATACGATTGAATTTGTTACTTGTTTCGTTATTTTATTTATTTCAGTTCACAAATGTACACACGTATGCATAACTTTTTTTAATAAAGCATAAGTTTGTTTGAGTGATATATAAAAAGTCGTGTTGAAAATTGCTTTGAAGATTTTTTTAAGATTTTAAAATAAAGTGCAGATTTTTTCTTGAAAAACTGTTCAATTTTGCAGATTTTGTCCCTAAAAGTTCTGGCAACACTGGCCATAATATCCAAAATTATCAACTTAAAATAGTCATGTGTTATGTAGGTATCAGAAAAGGAAATAGTGTACATTTTAGCCATTGTGTACACAAGTTTACATCAACGACATCGAATAACAAGCCATTGAAAAATGTATACATGTCACAAATACGTCTTGATTATACAGGACTGTGCATTGAAGCCATTGAAAACATTGAATTCACTTTATGCCTGTATTGATATTTGCGGTATGATAATATTGTATTTGTTTTTGTATCTTCATAAAATTAATGGATGTGTTCGCAGGAGAGAATATTTGTTTTTGCGTCTTAAAAAATTAGTGTGTGAGTGCGCAGTAGAAAGAACCCTGTAGGAATTTTGTAAGCTAGCTCATAATATGGTTGATGATTAGCTAACTCATTTGAGACTAGCCATAAACTAGCTAAAATCTGATGCAGAAGCAAAGACTCTATAAGATGTTGCACTTCCATACATTGATTTTTCGGTAGTAAAATGATAATGGGATTTATAATAGTTATCATTAAAGAGAGTAAAAAGTTTTTACTCTGAGCCAGAGAAACTTGTGGAGAGAAATATCAAAGGAGAGAATATTTTGAAGTATACAGATGTACATCCATATGTATGTTTGTGCTTCTGTGTATTTTCTATTTATTTTTTTAAATAAAATTGTATGTAAACAGTGTGACCAGATTTTAAAGTAATATAAAGCTAAATCAGGTTTAAAATAGAGCTGAAAAGAGCTGAAGAAGGAATTTTAAAGCCAATAAATAAAGTCAATTGTTTTTATAGCTTTGCAATAGCAACTTTTCATTATATCTATATTTTTATACCTTAAATGTTGTTTATATAAGTATAAAAATTATAAATATATATATTTGGTTCATTTAAATAAGAAACATTGTCAATAACAACAGAACTTTTATTTATTTTGAAATAGAAATATTTCCAGCTAAGCAATAGAAAGCTAAATTTAGCTCCAAAAGAGCTATGGTTACATGTGCTTGTATTAATGTAGGGAAAAGAATACGTACATATTTCATTTTTCTAGAAACAAATATGTATATGTATATCGACTCGCACCGAAATGTTAATACCTACATACATACATGTGTATATTATGTATGTGCAATATTTGATGAAATTTTTGAGGACACCGTCAACTTCATAAAATAAAATATCCATAGTATTTAATTTTAAATTACTTTATTGGCAATAACACATATTAAAGTAGTTTCTTCTTATAATGATTGAAAATGTTAACTTTCTGACCACTTGATGATTTGTACTTATATGTACATACATAGGTCTCCCATGAAGAATGCTTACGCAGTAAAGTTATTATATTAAACATATCTATTCCATGTTTGTAACATACTTATGTACGTTGTGTTTATTGAACTGTGTTTAGTGTGTCGACTAAACATTAAGGAAATTAAAAATATACATATTTTGGAAAAGGCAAAACAAGAAAAGGACAGTTTTCTTCGGTCTTTTCAATCCTATGACAAAATTATTATAAAAAAGTAACCGCCATAAGTATGTATGTATGTACATATGTATGTATATACAAATATACATACCAACAGAGTCTAAAGCTGGATTCATCCATGGTTTCAGAACGAATTTCACGTTCGGAAACATGTTTTTTTTTTAATATATAGTTTGACGTTTCTGTTTTAGAGAGTGAGAGAGAGAGCAAAAGAGAGTAACGTGTTTCGGAACCTGAATTGGTTTAATTTTAAATCACGTTCCCAAACATTGCAACTGCGCTGCCAGAAAGTTTAATTTCTTAAGTGAAGTAGAACTGAGATGCCACAGTATATTATATGTACATATGTATAGTAAAATACAGAACTTGTTTTATACTTTTGTATGTATAACAACACACTTGTTTCGTATTGTTTGTGTATATAATAAAATACGGAGCACTTGTTTTGTATTGTTTGGTATTAAAAAATATATATAACTGGTGAATATTGTTGTTATAAATAAAATTAAACAAATAATGGTATTGCCCAATTGTAAAACTCACACACATAGTTTACAAAATTATTTCATATGGTAGCCTTGATGTTCCAGAACAAATGCGCGAAGTGGGTGAATCGATTAAGAGCATACTCTCAAAAAACTAAAAATGTTGTAGAACGTCAATATTGTACTGGAACCATGGGTGAATTCAGCTTAAAGGTACTGAAGGCATGTTGGAAAAAAACAAAAGACTCTATGTATAATATAAAGATGTTGCACTTCCATACATTGATTTGGCGGTAGTACAATGTTAATGGGATTTATACTAGTGACCATTAAAGAGAGTAAAAAGTTTTTATTCTGAGCCAGAGAAATTTGTGGAGAGATATACATATCAAAGAAGAAAATATTTTTAAGGCCCAATTTAGACGAAGAATTTTATTCATGAATTTTATTCATGCTGTTTTTGTTTGTAGGTGAGCGGTATAGAGACGAAGTACGAGTAGAAAAAACATCACGATATCGGTTTTTCATGAATTTTGTTAATTTCCTTTTGTACTCATTCTCAAACTTCTTGCCTATAAAGCAATAATGTTAAAATAAGAAGGATCAAACAAAGAAAATTAGGCGATTACAAGTTAAAAAATCAAACCTGGAATCAAAATATACATGAATTATAAATCATCGTTTAAGTGCTAGAGGATTTTAGAAGATGTTTTGAAAGAAAAGTAAAAAATATTCATGAATTACAATTCTTCATGTAAATTGGGCCTATAATTCTTATATCTGATTTATATCTCATAAATCAGATATAAGAGTGAAAAACAAACCCATGGAACAAAAAACTGCACTTGCGGCCCACTGTGCAAAGGAAAATCATGTGCCAAATTTTGAGAATGTAAAAATATTACAACAAGAAAACCATTATTCCAGGAGATTTACTTTAGAGATGTTACACATAATTGACGTTCCTGCAGAGAAGAGACTTAACTATAAACAAGACACAGAGAAATGCGCTCAAATTTACAGAAGTGTGTTAAACAAACACAAAAAACAACATAAACAAATCAGTTTTCGCAGCTAAGGACTACAGACGATCGACATATTGAAAATATGTTAATCCAATATAATTTTATTTAATTTTTAATTTACATGTATGTAATTGTAAATTTATTAGAAATAATCAAAAATTAATTTTAATGTTTATCATATATTGTTTTGTACCCAACAGTGTTCCCCTGAAGATGAATAGCGAAGCTATTCGAAATATTGGGAAAAATAACATTAAATAAAGATTAAATAATCAAAAAATATTTAGTGTTTATTGATTTTTTAAAAAACCTGACCTATAGCCGAACGATAAAACAAGAATATTATTATAATACAACAGGTCAACGATTAAACTAAATATATATACTTAAAATATTTCATATATATTTCTAAAAAATATTTCTATTAATATACATACATATATAGATAAAAAATATTTTATAATGAAAAATTGTTTATAGTAAAAAGTTCATTCATAATAAAAATGTTAGTAAAAAAAATTTCAGAACAAATATGTTTCTATGAAAAAAATTCTTTGATTAAAAAAAATTTCATAAGCTACAACTCTTCATAAAAAATTGTAATAAAAATCTTTCAATAGAAAACATTTTATAATAAAAATATTTTTGTAAAATATATATACAGAAAGAAAATTTTTCATTACAACTCATTTCCTATCAAATACTCTATATGGATAATTTTTATATCAAAAAGTTTGTGTATCAAAAAGTTTTTATAAAAAAAATTTTGTACATAGAATAGATATGCTTAATCTTCTTATATTAACTTTACTGCATAGCATTCTTCATAGGAGATCTATAAGT
>OY776278.1:52532217-52537217 GCA_963675445.1 Linnaemya vulpina
CACTGTAGAATTGTTATTCACGAACCCTCTCAAAATAAAGTTTGTTATTCATGTATATTTAACTTGATAAAACCAACCAATTACAATTTCGAACATACACATTAATGAGAGCGATGAATACGAAAGTCAAGTTTGAGTAGAGCATGTATTTTATTTTTCTATATTCATGCGCGTGTATGTATGTTGAGAAAATAAACTAGTGTATTCATGCATGTATGCGAACAACTAAATATAAAAAAAATTTTTACAAATTCATTTATGAAAATTTATCATAAATGTATAAATTTGCATGTTCATACATGAATTCTTATGAACCCTGATGAATACATAAAAGAACAAACTGAGCACATAAAAAATTTATTCGCGGAGAGTAGGAGAAATTTAATAACAGAGATCGAAGAAAGATTTCAAAACATAAAAAGTGAAATTATAAATGATGTTGAAAGAGAAGTAAAAGAATTAAATGACAAAATAGATAAATTTGAGTTGAATATGATGGAAATTGAAAATCTTAAATCTCAGGTTGAAAAACTAAATACCTAAACCAAAAAATTCTGTGGTGGCATCAGATGTCCGCATCACTGGTATTCCATTTGACACCAACGAAAATTTAAATGAAACTTTTGAAAATATATGCAACACCCTCAAAATTGTACCGCCAGGCTTTAAATCCATTTTCCGTGTAAAACACTACAAAAACAAGCGTAACGTTGACGATCCACCCATTATAATAAAATTTAATTCACCATATGAAAAAAACTATTTCCTAAAAATTATTGCAGCCCATCGTCGAAAACTTAAATCTCCGTTACGTTTGTCTGATGCGGGATTTCAGAGCAGTGTTCCTTTTTATGTCAATGAAGACCTTACCCCGCACAATTATGGCACTTTTAAAACTGCCCCCCGAGAGGCCTAATCTATGTCAAACAAAATGATAACGATGAACAAATTAATATTATTTGTCCAGAACATCTAAGCAGTTTTTTCGCTCCGCTGAATAAATCTTATACAACTATGACTTTCTTAGCCTTTTGTTGTCCGTTAAAATGTTTTTATGTTCTTTCCTTTTTTCTTACACATTTCAATAATTATATAATAACAAGATTTTATTCGACAATGATATATGAAATATTTTTAATAATATTTTATCATTTTGATTACTTTTCACATACTATATTATTTCATTACTTCACCCTTATTATAACTCATGATTCTATTAGCATTGCACCTTATTATCTGTTTTTATTATTATTTCTAACGGTGATGAACGTGGAAATTCCAAAGACTTAACAATAAACATGGTCAGAGTCCTGGCTAAACATAAAATAGTCCATATAAACGCCCAAAGTCTAAATAATAAACTCGACGAATTTAAATTGGTGTTCGAAAATTCGGACGTTGATGTTATTTGTGTCTCGGAATCCTGGCTAACGACATTAACAACCGATAATGTTATTTGTCCTTATGGCTATAATGTTTTTAGATCAGATAGACAAAGTCATGGTAGCGGTGTTGCCATATATGTAAAAAATAATATTCCCTCCAGAATACGCTGCAAGTCGGCTCTAACATATAGCTCAAGTGGACAAGAAATTGAGTTCATTTTTATTGAGATTTCTTCATTTGACAAAAAGTTATTGGTAGGTTGTGTTTACTGGCCAAATAATAGAATACCTCTGACACCTTTATACACTACACTAGAGAGTCTTGATTCTGAATGTAATGATTCAAATGTCTTGAATGATGTCAGCCTTCCCAATAACTTGATATGGTTCGGACTCTTTCCTGTTAACTTTGCTAATTGAGTCGCAATTAGAAAATAGCTCAGAAGGAATTAAGTAGGTTTTGGCAATTAATGTTCTTATTTTTAAAGGAGTAAAATATTGTGTGGACCAAAGAGCTCTTAACTTTATGTAAACTTGACCAACTAGAGAATTTATATGATCAGTCAATGTCAAATTATTATTCAAAACAATTTTGCTGAATTTACAATTTCAATTTTGTCGTCCCTTAAAACAATGTCATGGGTAAGAAATGGAATCGTTCTTCTTTTATGAATTACATTACATTTAGACTTGTTCGGAATCAGCCAGATACCATTGGCACAAGCCAAAAGGTAAATTTTCTTTATATCATAATTTAAATAGGTTATACCTAAGTCAATATTTACGACTGGGCTACTTAATGTAATTTGGACGTCATCTGCATATAAATGAATTTTGCATTTTTCTAATTGTTGTGGTAAATCATTTACGTATAGTGAAAACAAAAGTGGTCCTAAAATAGAAACCTGTGGCACTCCCCTGTTAACAGATATAATATCTGACCAAATATCATTTACAAACACAGATTGAGTACGATTTGAAAGGTAAATAATATCAGTTTAATGGACGTATTCGCAAGATTGAAAAAGTGTTTTATATTTTTCTTTAGAATTTCATGGTCTACCATGTCAAATGCCTTGGAGTGGTCTAAGAGCACTAAAAAGTTAATGTACCTGTCTTCGAGTCCCTGTCGTATGTTTTCGCTGATTTCCACAAGTGCTGTAACGCAACTATGTCTCTCGTGAAATCCAGATTGGTAGCATGCAAGCAAATTGTGGTTATTGATATAAGTGATAATTTTTTTATAAAGTAACTTTTCCAAAACTTTTGATAAAAAGCATAACATAGCAATCGGTCTATATTCGCCATTCGCTTTTGGTAAGGGGATTATTTTTGAATGCTTCCAATTAGATGGGTATTCGTCTGACATTATAATAGAATAAAACAAATGAGTTACATAAGGAAGAAACAAGGGTAAAATTATATGTATAAATTTTGGATGTATATTATCACTTCCCACGGCATTTAATTTTAATATAGAGCACGTAGATATAATGTCATATTGAGTAACATATGAAAATTTAAAGTCATCGCCTATTAACTCATCATTCGCATTTGGTGAATGAGATGGGAAATCGAAGTAACTCGGGTTTGTCTGGACTACAGGGATGTTGGTAGCATTGCCAAAGCGATTGGAATAGTATTTAGTTTTCGCAAGTTTTATTTGTTTGTTGACGTTATTTCTAGCTATCGAAAATTGCAATTTGAGCGGAGGTGTCTTGTATCTTTTATATCTGGCGTATGCGATGTCTCTTTATATATAGCATTCTTAACAATATGTGTGAACCAGGGTTTTTGTTTGTGTCATACTTTTTTATGTTTTAGAAGTACCATGTTTTCAAAAATATCCTGAATACTATGCTACAAAAACAATGATTGCTCGTCAACAGAGGACATAAAATAAATGTTACTCCAAGGTATATGGGATCAGTATTCAAGGAAGTTATTAATGTTTATTTTATTAAAATCTCGATAACTGAAACATAAGTATATCGACCTTTTTAACAAGAAAGTTGAAAGTTAAAAATATCGAAAGTCGCAACTCTTTCATCATCAGTACTCATGTGTATTGTGTTTCTCACCACTTTTTAGGTGGCTTAGTTGAATGTGATAACAGTTTCTATTTACACAAATTTTATTATGCAAAACAATCCGAGAACTGTATCAACCTGATGTTAACACGTTTTTGTTTTAATACCCGTCTTACCCTTTGATTATTTTCTTCATGTCCCATTTTTCTGAATTTTTTGTTCCATCATACCTAAGTCAAACTTTTTATGATTTGAATTTTATACTTAAGTACATGTGAATGTTTTTTCCAATTTTCATTGGTAGCTCAAGCCTAAGCTCAAATTGTATGTGATTTTTATTTTAATGAACATATTATTTTTGCTATATTAATATCTATATAGGCTAATCGTTCTATCTTTGTTAAAATCTCAGAGCTCTTTGTGAGATTTTAACAAAGATAGAACAATTAGCATATATAAATACAAATATAGCAAGACTTTGGGCGTTTATATGAACTATTTTATGTTTAGCCAGGATTCTGACCATGTTTATTGTTAAGTCTTTGGAACTTTCGCGTTCATCACCGTTAGAAGTAATAATAAAAACAGATAATAAGGTATGCAATGCTAATAGAATCATGAGTTATAATAAGGGTGAAATAATGAAATAATACAGTATGTGAAAAGTAATCAAAATGATAAAATATTATTAAAAATATTTCATATATCATTGTCGAATAAAATCTTGTTATTATATAATTATTGAAATGTATAAGAAAAAAAGAAAGAACATAAAAAAATGTTAACGGACAACAAAAGGCTAAGAAAGTCATAGTTGTATAAGATTTATTCAGCGGAGCGAAAAAACTGCTTAGATGTTCTGGACAAATAATATTAATTTGTTCATCGTTATCATTTTGCTTGACATAGATTAGGCCTCTCGGGGGGCAGTTTTAAAAGTGCCATAATTGTGCGGGGTAAGGTCTTCATTGACATAAAAAGGAACACTGCTCTGAAATCCAGCATCAGACAAACGTAACGGAGATTTAAGTTTTCGACGATGGGCTGCAATAATTTTTAGGAAATAATTTTTTTCATATGGTGAATTAAATTTTATTATAATGAGTGGATCATCAACGTTACGCTTGTTTTTGTAGTTTTTTACACGGAAAATTGATGTAAAGCCTGGCGGTACAATTTTGAGAGTGTTGCATATATTTTCAAAAGTTTCATTTAAATTTTCGTTGGTGTCAAATGGAATACCAGTGATGCGGACATCTGATGCCACCACTTTTTTTGTTTTGAAATCTTTCTTCGATCTCTGTTATTAAAGTTCTCTTACTCTCCGGGATTAAATTTTTTATGTGCTCAGTTTGTTCTTTTATGTATTCATAAGAATTCATGTATGAACACGCAAATTTATACATTTATGATAAATTTTCATAAATGAATTTGTATTTTCTTTTTTATAATCGCGTTCAAGAATGAATTGGTTAATTTTTTTTCTAGTTGTTCGCATACATGATTGAACACTAGTTTATTTTCTCAACATACATACACGCGCATGAATATAGAAAAATAAAATACATGCTCTACGCAAACTTGA
>OY776278.1:53142217-53349717 GCA_963675445.1 Linnaemya vulpina
CATCTTTTTTCTTGGCTTCTGATTTAAACCGTCATGGCTTGAATTCGCCCTATATGTATATCATGTAACCTATTACTATCTAACTCCCACTTATTCATACACCGCTTAGAATTTGTGCCAAAAAGAGACCTCAATATATCCCGCCGTTATTCTGTCTACAAAGTTGAGTTCATGACCGCCGCCATTATTTCTTGAATTATTTCCACGTTCTCTTTTGGTCTCTTGACCGTCAAATTGTCAAACCTACATCAATACTACAGAGACATCAATTTGCATACGCTACAATATATCTTTTGATATGTTTAGTTGATACATATGTGTAAAGACATGATACATGGTACAATTATCAGGTATATGCAAAGCGAATTCATTACAACAAAGCATCTTTTTGTGAAACACAATGTCAAAAACAAGGCGAATTAATTAATTCTCAAATAAAATAAAATTTTTTGTAAACAAAATTAATTTTATTCATTGTTGTGTTGTAAAATATCAAAGTGGTGATGTAAGTATTGATTGTAGTTAAAACGTATGAAATAAAATAAAACAAAATTTATATTTTATTAGACACAGACGTGTTGTGGGTGTCCAAGAAGCTCAGAAACTCTACATAGTAAACAGAAAACAAAAATGCGGCGAATTTAAGAAATTTTGACAATCAGTTCACTATCACCTGTGCTGATGCATATATCTGTATATTGTACCATGACATGATAAATAAATGATTTATTCTCATTGAAATATCGCATATCTCTATGTTGTTGTTCGTTGCAGAAGTTCTATTCATTGTCCTATTTGTTGTGTATTTTGGAGTTTCTGCTGTCTATCAGTACCTTTCAATTAATTTGCGAAACATATTGAAGAGCCATCAATTTTGTATGTATAATAACTGCGTTGTGTATAAATAATTATTTGTTGTAGGTTCATGTGAAAATAGGGTGGTTACTATGTAACTCGATTCGATAGTTATATATTACGGATACGGATTTTTCGTAGCACCTAACTCGAATTCGTAAATATATTTGCTACTTCCGGGTTGCCGTGTCCGATTATCGGATACTCGTACTATACCTTCAGATGTGCTCACTATGTACTTCGAATGTGGATGTCAAAGTCGCTCGAAAGTTGACATCTGCACTCGTTTGATGTTGAGCTAACGCATGAAATATAAAATAACTTTAAAAATCAAAACATAGGCGCCAAACACTAAAAATGTAAGTATGGCTGACTTCCAAAACGTTCGTATACAAAGTTTGTATACAGTATTGCTACTGTATTTAAACCCCATACACATGCAAAGTTCCGAAGCAATGCATCAACTATAAAACCGATGACTTGCTTGCTTTCTTACTGCATAAAAAAATGCTTTGTGGCGGCGTTTTGAAATGGAATACATTGTATAATTATTGTACTGCGGCGTTATGAAATATGATGCTTTGTTCAAACACAAAGCAATTGACGTTTTGGAAGTCAGCCTGTTAAATCTATGTACATTAAGATATTAATACACGTTTTTTTTCAATAGGGAAAATGCTACGAAAAATATTAATGCGAAGCAAAGGAACTTGAAATTATGCTCAACTTTATGACAGCGCATTAGCAGTTAGCTAAGGGCTATATAAAAGCTCAAGACGCCAAACAATTCATCAACAATTTATGGACACGATTGGCAAAAGATCTGAATACAGCCGGTCAACCAATGCGGGAAGTGGTCGTTTGGAAAAAGGTAGATGATATATAGTTGACCCACAAATGGAAATAAATTTTTTTTGTTTGGGCATATCACAAGACCCATCTTAAGGCCAAATTGCGAAAAAACTGCATATATCTTTTGGGCACAGGCGGTGGCCCGGCAAAAATGTGTTCATTTATCGCACTCGAAGAAGGTGTAATTGATTTACTTCAAATGGAGAATGTGGTTGCTGCTATGAGTGGGGTCCGGAAATTTCGGACTTCGAGCAAGATGTTGCGCATATGCTCAACTGCATAACAAATGATATCAGAGAGATGGATGAATTTAAGGTTTTTTTTTCTGAAATTAGTAAAAACTTCAATGGAAGTAAATTAATGAATATTTTTATTTCAATAATGTTGAATAATACATTCGAAAGTAATGCCAAAATTATTTCAATTGGTGGCAGGATTTTTCGCTCGATCCAAAACTGTTACACGGTAAGAGTTTAAATTCGAATCGAATACAACTTTCGATCTATTTATACTTTCGAATCAAGTTACATAGTAACCCCGCAGATGACACATTTTTAAGAGTTCTTTAAGTGTAGCAACATTTACATTTAAAGATAAGTTACATTTGGCTTACATTTAAAATTTCAACGTTCGCCTATTTCATGCTTTAGTTTTACCTTTCAGTAACGTAGAAGTTGGGCGCATTTTCAGTGGTATGAATGTTATAAAAACTAAAATTAGAAACAGATTTTCTTTAAATATCATGAATTTCCTTCTGGAATAATTAAGGACCTTTTGAAATAATTAGGGACCTCTTAAAAAAATTTGATAAGGATATTTATAAAACTCATAATGATATTTTGTTTTGTTCAGAATACGATGAAATGCTTAATATATAGCCAAACATTGTTATAGAAGTTTTAAAAAGATTTATTTACAAACACTTTTTATAAAAACAAGTATAATTCAATATGTTTTATATTGAAAAGTTTCTGTTTGAAATGCTATTATTTTATAACTTATACATAGCTTTAACATCTTTTTTTTTCTATGCAATGTAAAATTAAAACTCTCGCGATGTTTTGGTAATTTTTATTTCACATATAAACCTAGGATGATTTTGAAAACCTCTTATTTTTATAGTTTTAAAAACTATTTGATTCTATTATTATATTTCTATACCTTTATACAATTAGAAATCCTTTGAATAACGATGCAAGTATTTATAAGGCAAAATGAAGAATAAAATTTCAATTTAACTGTTAATAAATTAATAATTTGACATACTGTCATTGTACTATCATAATATGCAATTTATTTTTTGGGTGGTTAAGCAATGTCTATATGCATTTCATTGGCGCTTTTACCAAATCGTCAGTAGACTTCAACCACAGTTTTGAAAAGTTTAAAACCGCTAATCTCATTAAAAGACTTTTATAAACCATTTGAGTAGGCTATCTGCACTTATTATAACGTGATTTTATAATATCGTTTGTGAGTTTTCACATAAATTCTCAGATGGTTTATAAGTCTTATTATATGACGTCGGAGTAGTGGCAGCCATTTCATGACGTGTTTTCACTTTGGATGGTACTGACATTGTCTCGTCATCAATTCTAAGCTAAATTCATTGATAAAATAATGAATAAAACATTCGCTTAAACGACAACAATATGACACATACCTGCGTTATTCTCCAAGCTAGTAGTTTCAACCTAATCTACTCACACATTCCTAAAGGAGGGACCGCTTTCTTCAATTCTTCCTTTTCTAGGTATGGCAAGCTACGAAATATTACTTGAAATTCTAAAACAATTATCAATTATATTTCTTTTTTGTTATATATATAAATTTCTAACTTGTTATTAAAATTTTTAATTTACTTACATTTTAAATGTTAAAAAGTAGATTCCATACTAATGTTTTTGGAGAATTCCTTAAATTTTACTTCGTCTTCACTGTTTTCACTGTAGATAACCAGTAGCTCTATCAAGTTATTTATTATTTATTTCTTCACACGCGTCTTTTTACTTTTTGTAACACAATAATAATAAAAACAAAAGTAGCCGACAGTAAACGAGTACAAATTGAGAACAAATGGAGCACGTTCGTTAACAAGTCAACATCCAAAATTTGACAACAAACTGTTGTCAACTCTTAAACATTCGTTAACAAGTTAAAAACATGCGTTGTCAAGTGTCCATACTTAACAATATTCTGTTTTCAATTTGTGCACATTCGTTAAAAAATTTTAAATCTGCGTGGCAAAAATAAGTGACAACGTAGGGTGTCAAATTGACCACGAACGTTGTTGATATTGCAACGTCTTTTTTCTTTCAGTATTTAAATATATATACATTTATATATATATATATATATATATATATATACATTTAAATATATATATATATATATATATATATATATATACATATATATATATATATATATATATATATACATATATATATATATATATATATATATATATATGTATATATATATATATATATATATATATATATATATATACGGATATATACGAGCACTATCCCAGGACGTCAAGATTGAAATTAGGGACATAGATGAAGTGACTTTGAAGGAGGATATCTATGATGCCATAATTAGTAAATCTAGTAATTTTAAAGTACTGCAGATGAGAGCAGTTAAATCGCTGAGAAGAACGTATGGAGGCACAGAAACTGCCACGATTGGCTTGAGTGATCCTCTAGCTAGACGCCTTCTAGAGATGTCTAAAATACGCATCGGCTGGGTTGTATGTCGAATACGGAAAAAGGTGGCACCGAAAAAGTGCTACAACTGTCTCGACTACGGACATAAAGCGAGTAATTGTAAGGGCCAGGATCTATCCAATAATTGTTTGCGGTGTGGGGAAATCGGCTTTCATGCTCTCTAGAAAGGGAGCAAACACAAATTCTGACTATGTCACCAGATGTGTAGTTTGCCCGTACTACGGGAGAGCGCTACAAAAGCTTAAGGGTTAGAACAGTACTTAAGAATAAAAATGCGCATATTACAGCTAAATCTCAATCATTTTCAAGCGCCACAAGAGTTGCTTAAGCAAAGCGTATGAGATTAAAACATAGACGTTGCTGTACTTAGTGAACCATTTAAGAAGATTGTATCTGCTATATGGGCCACCGGTTCATTAACATTGAGGGAAAATTCAGCACCACAACGTGGGTACACCCGGGCTACTGTCTCTAGCATATATTTTTACAGCTGCTATATTCTCCTAAGTATTCTAGTGTCCTGTTATAATAGCAAGAGATTGCAATGAGTGAGCTGTTGAATGGGGTTGCCCCTCGACAAATGTAAGAGGGAAGGTTCTATTGGAAGCCATTTCTGCATTGGGTGTTACACTCTTAAACTCTGGAGATGAGGAAAAATTCAGAAGGGAAAATACATGGTGGTTCCATTATTGACATTCCTTTTGCCAGTAATACCATCATAGACCGTGTAGGCTGGAGAGTAGCTGATCTTTATACTCACAGCGATCACAGTGCCATTATAATAGATGTACAGGATGATATACGCCATGTAATCCTCCAGGCACGAAATGGGATGGAAAGTGAATACCTTTGATAAGGATATTTTTGCCATCTGCATGGAGGATATGGACTTAAATGGCTCAGCTGAAGATATGACAGTACAATTGGAAAACCATATCACGCGGTCGTGTAATGCATCTATTGTGAAGCGGCAAAGATCCGCAAACAGGCCACCGGTTTATTGGTGGAATAATGATATTGATAGCTTGAGGGCTGAGTGTATACGTGTCAGAATTCAATACACAAGAACACGAGGTATATTAAAAAATAGTGCACACCAACAAAATTATAGGGATAAGAGGAGGGCCCTAAAAATTGCAATTCGCACGATCAAGTGGCAGTGTTTTTTTAAATATCTGTGTTGAGGTAGATATGGGGTCTTACATATAAGCTGGTCACCAAAAACTTAAATATCTAGTCCCATTGCAACCGAGTGAAGAGCCAATCCTGAAGGGAATTCGACATCCCAGAATATCTGATAAGAATAGTGCAGGATTATATCCGAAAAAACAAATTGATCTATGATACTGAAGTATAGACGTGTGTCAATAATAACGGCTAGATAATTCAAAAACGCCAACATTCAAGGTAATAGTTTCTCTAGCCTTAAAACTGCTAATCAAGACCGCTTCGGTTTTATGATCAGCTAGAGTTAATCTTATTGAGAAAATCCAGTTCTTTACTATTTGTACACTGGCATTCGCAATGGTTTCTGCCTCCAATAATTCTTTGGCATCACACACTAACGCTATGTCGTCTGCGAATCCTACGATTCTTACCCTTTCATGTAAACTCAGCCTTAGTACTCTATCGTACATTACGTTCCACAATAAAGTTCCAAGTAACTATCCTTGGGGTACCCTGCTACTAATCCTATATTTTCTTATTCCTACTTCAGTGTCATAGATCAATTTGTTTTTTCGGATATAATCCTGCACTATTCTTATCAGATATTCTGGGATGTCGAATCACGCTATAGCATTAACAATACGAACCCATTTTGCTGTGCGGAATGCGTTCTTCACATTTAATTTCACAACTACACAGTACTCCTTTATACCATTCCTCCAGCTCCTCCCATAGATAGCACGAGCATAAGTTTCTACTGCCATATTTATGGCATCCACTGATGACCTTGCTTTCCTGGAGCCAAATTAGTTGTCTGATAGGCCACGTCTGTCTTCAACGCAATTTGCAAATCTTCTGCAGATTACACCCTCCAGAAATTACCCACATGTATCTATCGTACACAGTGGCCGATAAGATGGGGGTCATCTAGAAGTTTATTTTCCTTGGGTATTAGCATCATTTTCTGTCTCTTCCATCTTGTTGGAAAAGTTCCATTATTTCTGTCAGCATTTACTAATCTTAAGAACTTCTGGGGGCACATCTTTACGGCCTCTTTTAATACTGTATTTGGAATACAGTTTAGGCCCGCTGCGTTTTTGTCTTTGAACGTAGAGACAACGTCTTCGATCTCATTTATTGTAGCCAAGGGAAAGTCTAAAGAATCGCTAGGAGGGCTGTGCTCTCAAGGTGGTGCTTCCTGATGGGGGAAGAGGTGGTTCACAATTCCCTTCAGGATTGGCTCTTCACTCGGTTGCAATGGGACTAGACATTTAAGTTTTTGGTGACCAGCTTATATGTAAGACCCCAAGGGTTAATATCTACCTCAACACAGATATTTAAAAAAAACACTGCCACTTGATCGTGCGAATTGCAATTTTTAGGGCCCTCCTCTTATCCCTATAATTTTGTTGGTGTGCACTATTTTTTAATCTACCTCGAGTTCTTGTGTATTGCCTTCTGACACGTATACACTCAGCCCTCAAGCTATCAATATCATTATTCCACCAATAAACCGGTGGCCTGTTTGCGGATCTTTGCCGCTTCACAATAGATGCATTACACGACCGCGTGATATGGTTTTCCAATTGTACTGTGATATCTTCAGCTGAGCCATTTAAGTCCATATCCTCCATGCAGATGGCAAAAATATCCTTATCAAAGGTATTCACTTTTCATCCCATTTCGTGCCTGGAGGATCACATGGCGTATATCATCCTGTACATCTATTATAATGGCACTGTGATCGCTGTGAGTATAAAGATCAGCTACTCTCCAGCCTACACGGTCTATGATGGTATTACTGGCAAAAGGAATGTCAATAATGGAACCACCATTTATTTTCCCTTCTGAATTTTTCCTCATCTCCAGAGTTTAAGAGTGTAACACCCAATGCAGAAATGGCTTCCAATAGAACCTTCCCTCTTACATTTGTCGAGGGGCAACCCCATTCAACAGCCCACTCATTGCAATCTCCTGCTATTATAACAGGACACTAGAATACTTAGGAGAATATAACAGCTGTAAAAACATATGCTAGAGAGAGTAGCCCGGGTGTACCCACGTTGTGGTGCTGAATTTTCCCTCAATGTTAATGAACCGATGGCCCATATAGCAGATACAATCTTCTTAAATGGTTCACTAAGTACAGCAACGTCTATGTTTTAATCTCATACGCTTTGCTTAAGCAACTCTTGTGGCGCTTGAAAATGATTGAGATTTAGCTGTAATATGCGCATTTTTATTCTTAAGTACTGTTCTAACCCTTAAGCTTTTGTAGCGCTCTCCAGTAGTACGGGCAAACTACACATCTGGTGACATGGTCAGCATTTGTGTTTGCTCCCTTTCTAGAGAGCATGAAAGCCGGTTTCCCCACACCGCAAACAATTATTGGATAGATCCTGGCCCTTACAATTACTCGCTTTATGTCCGTAGTCGAGACAGTTGTAGCACTTTTTCGGTGCCACCTTTTTCCGTATTCGACATACAACCCAGCCGATGCGTATTTTAGACATCTCTAGAAGACGTCTAGCTAGAGGAGCACTCAAGCCAATCGCGGCAGTTGGTGTGCCTCCATACGTTCTTCTCAGCGATTTAACTGCTCTCATCTGCAGTACTTTAAAATTATTAGATTTACTAATTATGGCATCATAGATATCCTCCTTAAAAGTCACTTCATCTATGTCCCTAATTTCAATCTTTACGTCCTGGGATAGTGCTCGTATATATATGTATATATATATATATATATATATATATATATATACATATATACATATATATATATATATATATATATATATATATATATATATGTATATATATATATATATATATATATATATATACATATATATATATATATATATATATATATATATAAATGTATATATAAATATATATATATATATATATATATATATATATAATATATATATATATATATATATATATATATATATATATAAATGTATATATATTTATATACTGAAAGAAAAAAGACGTTGCAATATCAACAACGTTCGTGGTCAATTTGACACCCTACGTTGTCACTTATTTTTGCCACGCAGGTTTAAAATTTTTTAACGAATGTGCACAAATTGAAAACAGAATATTGTTAAGTATGGACACTTGACAACGCATGTTTTTAACTTGTTAACGAATGTTTAAGAGTTGACAACAGTTTGTTGTCAAATTTTGGATGTTGACTTGTTAACGAACGTGCTCCATTTGTTCTCAATTTGTACTCGTTTACTGTCGGCTACTTTTGTTTTTATTATTATTGTGTTACAAAAAGTAAAAAGACGCGTATGAAGAAATAAATAATAAATAACTTGATAGAGCTACTGGTTATCTACAGTGAAAACAGTGAAGACGAAGTAAAATTTAAGGAATTCTCCAAAAACATTAATATGGAATCTACTTTTTAACATTTAAAATGTAAGTAAATTAAAAATTTTAATAACAAGTTAGAAATTTATATATATAACAAAAAAGAAATATAATTGATAATTGTTTTAGAATTTCAAGTAATATTTCGTAGCTTGCCATACCTAGAAAAGGAAGAATTGAAGAAAGCGGTCCCTCCTTTAGGAATGTGTAAATAGATTAGGTTGAAACTACTAGCTTGGAAAATAACGCAGGTATGTGTCATAGTGTTGTCGTTTAAGCGGATGTTTTATTCATTGTTTTATCAATGAATTTAGCTTAGAATTGATGACGAGACAATGTCAGTACCATCCAAAGTGAAAACACGTCATGAAATGGCTGCCACTACTCCGATGTCATATGATAAGACTTATAAACCATCTGAGAATTTATGTGAAAACTCACAAACGATATTATAAAATCACGTTATAATAAGTGCAGATAGCCTACTCAAATGGTTTATAAAAGTCTTTTAATAAGATGAGCGGTTTTAAAATTTTCAAAACTGTGGTTGAAGTCTACTGACGATTTGGTAAAAGGGCCAATGAAATGCATATAGAAATTGCTTCACCACCCAAAAAATAAATTGCATATTATGATAGTACAATGACAGTATGTCAAATTGTAAATTTATTAACAGTTAAATTGAAATTTTATTTTTCATTTTGCCTTATAAATACTTTCATCGCTGTTCAAAGGATTTCTAATTGTATAAAGGTATAGAAATATAATAATAGAATCAAATAGTTTTTAAAACTATAAAAATAAGAGGTTTTCAAAATCATCCTAGGTTTATATGTGAAATAAAAATTACCAAAACATCGCGAGAGTTTTAATTTTACACTGCATAGACAAAAAAAAAATGTTAAAGCTATGTATAAGTTATAAAATAATAACCTTTCAAACAGAAACTTTTCAATATAAACATATTGAATTATACTTGTTTTTATAAAAAGTGTTTGTAAATAAAAACTTTTTAAAACTTCTATAACAATGTTTGGCTATATATTAAGCATTTCATCGTATTCTGAACAAAACAAAATATCATTATGAGTTTTATAAATATCCTTATCAAACTTTTTTAAGAGTTCCCTAATTATTTAAAAAGGTCCTTAATTATTTCAGAAGGAAATTAATGATATATATATATATATATATATATATATATATATATACATAAATGTATATTGAGTGCAATCACAATATCGAAAAGAGTGGAAGCTGACAACTTTCATCTAATTTTTGTTTTCTTTGTAGATTACATCATTTGAATTGCTTCATGTAATTGGATTGGGAATATTAACCTTTTTCGTTTTTGCCCACTTGGACTCAACAAAGTCTTTGCTATTATGTAACAGTGTGTGCTTTGTACCATCTTTGCTCAGTAAGTACTCCATACATTTCTTCTATTCAATGTTTTCATGCATGATAACGTTTGTTTTGTTCAACAATGATAACAGACAACTAAAATTGGATATAATTTTGGCATTCAGGGTAGTCTGAAGCATTTTCGTTCAATTCTGTTGCACTCGCGTAGTATTTTCTATTATTACTATGACATACATATATTTTTTAATAATATGAATTAATGTTGTATTTCCCATTGGCACCATTGTTTCGTCAGTAATTATTTCTTCTTCCTCGAATAATATAAGAGAATGCCATAATATGCTATTCTATACATATATATATATTGTTACGTTTTTAGACCTTTTCGTAAAAACGGTTTTATTACTTATCCTTCAAGGATTCGTTTTATTGCATCAAATTAAAACACGGCAAATTAATTTAGAAATATAATGCGGCAACAATTTATTTATTACTTTATTTACACGAGTACTTGTACTACTCAACACTTAGCGATGTTAACACGTCTATGTCTGATATCACACTGATTCTTTTGAGCTCAGGCAGCGCCTTTATATAGCAAAAATGACGTCGTCTGGTAACCTCGCGAAAGTCCAAGGTATGGTGGTTGTATTTTCCTTGGCATGTGTGTGTTTGTATACATGACAATGCTGGCTTGTTTGGTTTGCTTATGGTAACTATGTGTGGTTGAATGTATGAGTGTTCTGTGTGTTTTGCCTATGTTAACTATGAGTGGTTGCATGGATGAGTGTGTGGTTTTGTTTCTTCTACGTGTATATGGCTGTGTATACTTGTGACTCTATTTAGCTTTATTAGCAGCGAATACTTGCATACAAGATCATTAAGAATAACATCTCTTAGCATTTATGTTGCTATGTTTGTTGTTGTTGTGGTTAACTCTTATTGGCACAGCCTTGAATGATCTTGTATATTCTGGAGTATTCCATTTCCGTTAATTTGAATATTATCTATATAGTGTTGACCAGGGTTGTAACATTTTGACAACTATAGATTAATTGGTAGTGCTGCCAAGTTACAAATAGCCACAAAGTCGTTTATTTTAAATCTATTTCCAATCTTTGTAACACTGCCGCCCACTTAAGCCTGTTCGTCCCGAATAGGCATACAATCACCTCTTCCATAGTGCGCCAATCGTTCGAGATGTACTATCTTCATTTTCGACCTTGGGCTATTGTGCTTCTGTATCCGGTATACAACGTCATTCACTCTCTTAATCACTTTATACGGGCCATCCCAGTGAGTCTGTAATTTTGGGGACAATCCTTTCTTTCGTTGTGGGTTATACAGTAAAACCAATTGTCCTTCCATAAATCCCTCCGAGTTTGCTGCGCGGTCATACCTAGCCTTCATCTTGTCACTGCCCATCTGGATTCGATTACGCGCGAGCTCATGCCGTTCGTTTAAGTCGTCTTTCTCTTGGGACGTAATAGCTCCTGAGTTGTACTGTTGTAGCTGTCCCCGGCTTCCTCTTACTGGGCCTTTGGCTGCTTTGCACTGTGGACATTTTGCTATCCAGTCGGCTACGGCTTGTTGACATCCAACCCAATAAAAAACGCTGCTTCAGTTTCTCAAGTGTTTTTGTTACTCCAAGATGACCGCCACTGGGTCCATCATGAAACTCCTGTAAAACTTTACTTATCTTGGAGTATGGCACACCTATTAAATTTGAAGTTGTTTTGCCATCTACACTTTCCCATACGCGGTATAAACACCCTTTTATTACGTTAAGGCTGTTCCACTGAGCCCAATATGATTTGCGAGTGAGCTTTCAGCCGAAATTTCATTCCGGGATGGTCGTCTGTCCTCTTCTTTGGCCGCTATAATTTTCCTTAGCATGCTGTCGTCCCTCTGTGCCGCTGACCAGTCTTCATCAGGGCCGATGTGAATTAGCCGAACATCAACAACGGCTTCCTTTTGCTCGGTTGTATCACAATGCTTACGCTCTGAACAGCAGGGTCTTCTTGAAAGAGCATCCGCATTGTTATGCTTTGTGCCTCTTCTATGCTCAATGCTCTTTCTTGGTATCAAAACAGATCTACCTCTCTTCCTTGATACTTTGCAGCTGCGCTGAAAATGACCGATCCTTCCGCAGTTGAAGCACTTAGGCTTTTCTTTGATATCACTTTCTGTCAGCAGTTGTCGCATTGCCTCCTTAAAGCTGGCAATTAGGTTGTTATCTTCCTCAGACAAAACCTCCACATTCCGCGTTCTACCTGTCTTCCTTGATGCTTTGCAGGTGCGCTGAAAATGACCGATCTTTCCGCAGTTAAAGCACATAGGCTTTTCTTTGACAGCATTTTCTGCCAGCAGTTGTCGCATTGCCTCCTTAACGCTAGCCACTAGGTTGTTATCCTCCTCAGACAAAACCTCCACATTCCGCACTTTATATATCTGTGGCTTCAAAACCATTCTGGCAGTTCTTGAGCCAGCGCAAATGACACAGTTTCAGCGAAAGTGGATTTCTGCGTAGCGCACACCGCCAGTTTAACATCAGAGTCGCGAATGTCGTTAACGAAAGCCTCAGTTTTAAAATGGTCCAGGAACGGGTGACTCTTGCCTGGATATGTGAGCTGCACTAAACGCTCGATTTCCATTGCGAAATCTTGTAGAGATTCGTTAGGCTTCTGAACTCTACATCGCAATTCCATTCTGTATAAATCGCGCTTGTGCTCACCACCATACTTGCGCTGCAATGCTGCCATTATTTCATTGTAGTTGTTTCTGCTGCTTACTGGCACAGTCTCAAGTACCTCTGCGGCTGTACCCTTCAAGGACAAGATCAACTCTATGGCCTTTTCTTCAGCATCCCATCCATTTCTGCTAGCCACCGTCTCAAACTGGAATTTGAAGATGCCTAATGGTACGCTGCCGTCGAAGCATGGCGCTTTTGCCCGCGCAGAAACCTCCGCAACTGCTCGTACTGGCCCGCCACTACACTCCAGGTTATGCACTTTGTCCTCTAGAGCATGCAATTTCTCTTCGAACTCCTTTGCATGCAGTTCCAGGCCACCGCATTCTAGATGTTGGACTCTATCCGCCAGCTCTGAGAATTTATTCTCGATAGAATCCACCCTCCTGTTAATGGCTCTAGAAACCTCTACCAGGGTCTCGTTCATGGCTTTATTTGACTCCTGTATTTCGGCTACAAGTTTTTCCTGCATTTGCTGAGAGTTCTGTTTTATATCACTTATTTCGGCTACAAGCTTGTCCTGCATCTGCTGAGAGCCCTGTTTTATTTCAGTTGTTTCGGCAACAACCTTGTCCTGCATCTGCTGAGAATCCTGTTTTATTTCACTTATTTCGGCTACAAGCTTTTCCTGCATCTGCTGAGAGTTCTGTTTTATTTGGATCATCATAGCAGCGAACATTGAATTTATGTCCATGCTGCTGGTCGTGGCAGGAGGTCATACCTGCACATCGTCTTTGTCCTCAAACTCGTATGTGCCGATGTCCATGCCGCGATTCTTAAACTCATCTATCAGTCTCTTCTGCAGTTCAGCCTTGTTACCTGCAGTTGGCAATTCCAGCTTAATGAGCTCCTTTTTCAGCTGTTCAACTTTTAGCTCATCAAATTTCATGATTATTTATTTTAATTTTATAATGTCCTTTTTATTTTTTTCCTTAAATTGCAATGTCCTTTTAATTATTTTTGCAATCCCACTTCTGACACCAATTGTTACGTTTTTAGACCTTTTCGTAAAAACGGTTTTATTACTTATCCTTCAAGGATTCGTTTTATTGCATCAATTTAAAACACGGACAAATTAATTTAGAAATATAATGCGGCAACAATTTATTTATTACTTTATTTACACGAGTACTTGTACTACTCAACACTTAGCGATGTTAACACGTCTATGTTTGATATCACACTGATTCTTTTGAGCTCTGGCAGCGCCTTTATATAGCAAAAATGACGTCGTCTGGTAACCTCGCGAAAGTTCTGGGTATGGTGGTTGTATTTTCCTTGGCATGTGTGTGTTTGTATACATGACAATGGTGGCTTGTTTGGTTTGCTTATGGTAACTATGTGTGGTTGAATGTATGAGTGTTCTGTGTGTTTTGCCTATGGTAACTATGAGTGGTTGTATGGATGAGTGTGTGGTTTTGTTTCTTCTACGTGTATATGGCTATGTATACTTGTGACTCTATTTAGCTTTATTAGCAGCGAATACTTGCATACAAGATCATTAAGAATAACATCTCTTAGCATTTATGTTGCTATGTTTGTTGTTGTTGTGGTTTACTCTTATTGGCACAGCCTTGAATGATCTTGTATATTCTGGAGTATTCCATTTTCGTTAATTTGAATATTATCTATATAGTGTTGACCAGGGTTGTAACATTTTGTCAACTATAGATTAATTGGTAGTGCTGCCAAGTACATATAGCCACATTGTCGTTTATTTTAAATCTATTGCCAATCTTTGTAACAATATTGTTACAAAGATTAGAAATAGATTTAAATAAAACGACAATGTGGCTATATGTACTTGGCAGCACTGGCAATATTATCTATAGTTGTCAAAATGTTACAAACACTATGTAGATAATATTCAAATTAACGGAAATGGAATACTCCAGAATATACAAGATCATTCAAGGCTGTGCCAATAAGAGTAAACCACAACGACATAGCAACATCAATGCTAAGAGATGTTGTTCTTAATGATCTTGTATGCAAGTATTCGCTGCTAATAAAACTAAATAGATTCACAAGTACACACATGCCAAGTAAAATACAACCACTATACCCAGAACTTTCGCGAGGTTACCAGACGACGTCATTTTTGCTATATAAAGGCGCTGCCAGAACTCAGCAATAATCAGTGTGATATCAGACATAGACGTGTTAACATCGCTAAGTGTTGAGTAGTACAAGTACTCGTGTAAATAAAGTAATAAATAAATTGTTGCCGCATTATATTTCTAAATTAATTTGTCCGTGTTTTAATTTGATGCAATAAAACGAATCCTTGAAGGATAAGTAATAAAACCGTTTTTACGAAAAGGTCTAAAAACGTAACAATTGGTGTCAGAAGTGGGATTGCAAAAATAATTAAAAGGACATTGCAATTTAAAAAAAGGACATTATAAAATTAAAATGAATAATCATGAAATTTGATGAGCTAAAAGTTGAACAACTGAAAAAGGAGCTCAGTAAGCTGGAATTGCCAACTGCAGGTAACAAGGCTGAACTACAGAAGAGGCTAATAGATGAGTTTAAGAATCGCGGCATGGACATCGGGACATACGAGTTTGAGGACAAAGACGATGTGCAGGTATGCCCTCCTGTCACGACCAGCAGCATGGACATAAATTCAATGTTCGCTGCTATGATGATCGAAATGAAACAGAACTGTCAGCAGATACAGGAGACATCAAGGGTCAACAGTGAAAAGCTTTTAGCTGAAACTCAGCAGATGCAGGACAAGCTTGTTGCCGAAATAACTGAAATAAAACAGAACTCTCAGCAGATACAGGAGTCAAATAAGGCCACGAACGATATCCTGGTAGAGGTTTCTGAAGCCATCAACAGGAGGATGGATTCTATTGAGAATAAATTCTCAGAGCTGGCGGATAGAGTCCAACATCTAGAATGCGGTGGCCTGGAACAGCATGCAAAAGAGTTCGAAGAGAAATTGCATGCTCTAGAGGACAAAGTGCATAACCTGGAGTGTAGTGGCGGGCCAGTACGAGCAGTTGCGGAGGTTTCTGCGCGGACAAAAGCGCCATGCTTCGACGGCAGCGTACCATTAGGCATCTTCAAATTCCAGTTTGAAACGGTGGCTAGCAGAAATGGATGGGATGCTGAAGAAAAGGCCATAGAGTTGATCTTGTCCTTAAAGGGTACAGCCGCAGAGGTACTTGAGACTGTGCCGGTAAGCTGCAGAAACAACTATAATGAAATAATGGCAGCATTGCAACGCAAGTATGGTGGTGAGCACAAGCGCGATTTATACCGAATGGAATTGCGATGTAGAGTTCAGAAGCCTAACGAATCTCTACAAGATTTCGCAATGGAAATCGAGCGTTTGGTGCAGCTCACATATCCAGGCGAGAGTCACCCGTTCCTGGACCATTTTAAAACTGAAGCTTTCGTTAACGGCATTCGCGACTCTGATGTTAAACTGGCGGTGTGCGCTACGCAGAAATCCACTTTCGCTGAAACTGCGTCATTTGCGCTGGCTCAAGAGACTGCCAGAATGGTTTTCAAGCTACAGATATGTAAAGTGCGGAATGTGGAGGTTTTGTCTGAGAAGGATAACAACCTAGTGGCTAGCGTTAAGGAGGCAATGCGTCAACTGCTGGCAGAGAAGGCTATCAAAGAAAAGCCTAAGTGCTTTAACTGCGGAAAGATCGGTCATTTTCAGCGCGCCTGCAAAGCATCAAGGAAGACAAGTAGAGTGCGGAATGTGGAGGTTTTGTCTGAGGAAGATAACAACCTAATTGCCAGCTTTAAGGAGGCAATGCGGCAACTGCTGGCAGAAAGCGATATTAAAGAAAAGCCTAAGTGCTTCAACTGCGGAAGGATCGGTCATTTTCAGCGCAGCTGCAAAGCATCAAGGAAGAGAGGTAGATCCGTTTTGCCACCAAGAAAGAGCATTGAGCATAGAAGAGGCACAAAGCATAACAATGCGGATGCTCTTTCAAGAAGATCCTGCTCTTCAGAGCGTAAACATTGTGATACAACCGAGCAAAAGGAAGGCGTTGTTGATGTTCGGCTAATTCACATCGGCCCTGATGAAGACTGGTCAGCGGCACAGAGGGACGACAGCATGCTAAGGAAAATTATAGCGGCCAAAGAAGAGGACAGACGACCATCCCGGAATGAAATTTCGGCTGAAAACCCACTCGCCAAATCTTATTGGGCTCAGTGGAACAGCCTTAAGGTAATAAAAGGGTATTTATACCGCGTATGGGAAAGTGAAGATGGCAAAGCAACTTCAAATTTAATAGTTGTGCCATACTCCACGATAAGTAAAGTTTTACAGGAGTTTCATAATGGACCCAGTGGCGATCATCTTGGAGTAACAAAAACACTTGAGAAACTGAAGCAGCGTTTTTATTGGGTTGGATATCAACAAGCCGTAGCTGACTGGAAAGCAAACTGCCCACATTGCATAGCAGCCAAAGGCCCAGTAAGAAGAAGCTGGGGACAGCTGCAACAATACAACTCAGGAGCACCATTCGAGCGGATCGCAGTGGATGTAGCAGGTCTCTTTCCCGTCACCGAAGCCGGAAATCGTTATGTACTTGTGGTGATGGGCTATTTCAGTAAATGGCCAGAGGTATATGCTATACCTAACCAGGAAGCAAAGACAATTGTAAATGCTTTCGTCAACAACTGGGTATGTCGCTATGGTGCCCCAATAGAATTACATTCCGACCAAGGAAGGAATTTCGAGTCTGCCATATTCAAGGAAATGTGCGAGTTGTATGGGATAAAGAAAACCAGAACGACGCCGCTGCATCCACAGTCTGATGGCATGGTAGAAAGGTTCAATCGCACCTTAGAAGAGTACCTACGGAAAGTAGTAAGCACCCATCAGAGGGATTGGGACGAGCACATCCCCAAATTTTTGATGGCATATAGGTCAGCTGTACACGACTCAACATCGAGAACGCCAGCCAAAATTATCTTCGGGACGGAATTAAAACTACCTGGTGATTTGGAATTTGGTGTTAAGCCAACTGTAGAGGAAGGAGCTATTACGTCCCAAGAGAAGGAGGATTTAAACGAACTGCATGAGTTCGTGCGCAATAGAATCAAGATGGTCAGTGACAAGATGAAGGCTAGGTATGACCGCGCAGCAAACTCGGAGGGATTTATGGAAGGACAATTAGTTTTACTGTATAACCCACAACGAAAGAAAGGATTGTCCCCAAAATTACAGACTCACTGGGATGGCCCGTATAAAGTGATTAAGAGAGTGAATGACGTTGTATACCGGATACAGAAGCACAATAGCCCAAGGTCGAAAATGAAGATAGTACATCTCGAACGATTGGCGCACTATGGAAGAGGTGATTGTATGCCTATTCGGGACGAACAGGCTTAAGTGGGCGGCAGTGTTACAAAGATTAGAAATAGATTTAAATAAAACGACAATGTGGCTATATGTACTTGGCAGCACTGGCAATATTATCTATAGTTGTCAAAATGTTACAAACACTATGTAGATAATATTCAAATTAACGGAAATGGAATACTCCAGAATATACAAGATCATATATATATATATATATATATATATATATATATATATATACATATATATACATATGAATATTTATATATATATATATATATATATATATATATATATATATATATTGTTACGTTTTTAGACCTTTTCGTAAAAACGGTTTTATTACTTATCCCTCAAGGATTCGTTTTATTGCATCTAATTAAAACACGGACAAATTAATTTAAGAAATATAATGCGGCAACACTTTATTTATTACGTTATTAAAGTTCTAAACACTTAGACGACAGCAGACTTCACAACTTCACGGCTTCAAATGCTGCCAACTTCAAATGCTGCTCTGAAGTCAGCTTCATAATTATTTTGAAGACAGCAACAACATAATAATCAGCTGGTGTGTAAATCAATTTCAAGTTTTTATAAATATTAAGAATTACTTCAAAGTATGAAATTTATTTGTTGGGTGGTTAAGCAATGTCTATATACATTTCATTGGCGCTTCTTACCAAATCATCAGTAGACTTCAACCACAGTTTTGTAAAGTTTCAAACTTCTCAACTTATTAAAAGACCTCCAAAAACCATCTGAGAATTATGTTAAATAAATTAACTATAAAAATTCACAAACGATTTCAAAAAATCACATTATAATAAGTGTAGCAGGCTATGAAACTTATACAAACCAAACCCAACAAACAACTTTTTATTCGATACGACTCTATTTTATTTTTCTATACCTTTATACAATTAGAAATCCCTTGGATAACAATGAAAGTATTTACAAGGCAAAATGAAAAATAAAATCTCAACTGAATTGTTAATAAACTAATTTTTTGACATATTGTCATTGTATTATTATAATATGAAATTTATTTGTTGGGTGGTTAAGCAATGTCTATATGCATTTCATTGGTGCTTCTTATCAAATCGTCAGTAGACTTCAACCACAGTTTTGCAAAGTTTCAAACTTCTCAACTTATTAAGACTTCCAAAAACCATCTGAGAATTATGTTAAATAAATTAACTATAAAAATTCACAAACAATTTCAAAAAATCACATTATAATAAGTGTAGCAGGCTATGAAACTTATACAAACCAAACCCAACAAACAACTTTTATTCGATATGACTCTATTTTATTTTTCTATACATTTATACAATTAGAAATCCCTTGGATAACAATGAAAGTATTTATAAGGCAAAATGAAAAATAAAATCTCAATTGAATTGTTAATAAACTAATTCTTTGACATATGTATTGTCATTGTACTATTATAATATGAACAAATAAATTTCATATTATAATAGTACAATGACAATATGTCAAAGAATTAGTTCATTAACAATTACTTCAAAGTTTAAAAATATAAAAATGAGTGAAGAAAATTTAGTGAATTTTATCACAACAATTGTTAAAATAGCTCAGACTACAGCTGAAGTGTATAAAGCCCATAAGTCGAACAGTACCAGAAACCTAAGATGGTGGGTTCGCCCAGTAAATATAACCCGTGATGAAGAGGGCTTTTACAAAACATGTGTACAACAGCTTAAGGAAAAAGATGAAGAACACTTTTTTAAAGCAACCAGGATGAACGTAGGTAGTTTCAATTTACTATTGGAACTAGTAAAGCAAAACTGGTGCGATTTTCTAACAGAAAAGCTATTGATGTCGAGACACGTTTGGCTGTAACAATTATGTAAATAGAATTACTTTCTTTCTTTTTGATATTATACTCAAAACAGTTCTAGGTACTTGGCGCAGGGATGTAACATCCAAATTCTTGCATTTATATTTTATAATGAATAATATTAAAGTTATTGATAAAAACTGTAATAATATCACAAAAAACTATAAAAACATATACATTTATTTCTTTATTGTATTTTTGTAATGTTCTTTTATGTTTAATATTAAGAAATAAAGTTTTTGTTCTAATTTGTCCAATTTATATATATAATGGCAACTCTACATTTGCTTATTGCTGCCCGTCAAAATAGAAAATAGCCTAAGTTGGCAGCAGCAGCAAATGCTGTTGTGCAGTCCTGCTGCTGTGCTGCCGTCAAAATAATCGTTTTCATTTAAACACATGCATTTTATTTTTGACATATTGCTGCTTGCTGTCTGCTGTCGTCTATGTGTTTAGAGCTTTACACGAGTATTTGTACTACTCAACACTTAGCGATGTTAACACGTCTATATTTGAAATTACACTAACTCACGCTGATCTGTGGCAGCACCTTTATATAGCAAAAATGACGTCGTCTGGTAACCTCGCGAAACTTCTGGGCATGTTGGTTGTATTTTACTTGACATGGAGCTATATACGTGTGTTTGTATACATGACAATGCTGACTTGTTTGTTTTAGCTTATGGTAACTATGTGTGGTTGTATGTATGAGTGTGCTGTGTGTTTTGCCTATGGTAACTATGAGTGGTTGTAGGTATGAGTGTTCTGTGTGTTGTGTTGTTTTGTTTCTTCTTCTATTTGTATATAGCTGTGTATACTTGTGAATCTGTTTAGCTTTATTAGCAGCGAATACTTGCATTCAAGATCATTAAGAATAACATCTCTTAGCATTTATGTTGCTAGGTTTTTCGTTGTTGTTGTTTACACTTATTATTGGCAAAGCCTCGAATGATCTTGTATATTCTGGAGTATTCCATTTCCGTTAATTTGAATATTATTTATATTGTGTTGACCAGGGTTGTAACATTTTGACAACTAGAGATTAATTGGCAGTGATGCCAAGTACATATAGCCACCTTGTCGTTTTATTTAAATCTATTTCTAATCTTTGTAACAATATATATATATATATATATATATATATATATATATATATGTACATACATATATATATATATATATATATATATACATACATATATATACATATATATATATATATATATATATATATATGTATATACATATATGTATATATATATATATATATATATATATATATATATACATATATATATATATATACATATATATATATATATATATATATATATATATATATATATATGTTTTATACTCCATATAAGTCAGCGACTAAGCTCTTCATAGACACCTAAAACTTTATGTATTCGTCAATCAAAAAGAACCACGGAAAAAGTTTTACTTCAAAAGAAACCAAATTCATCTTAGTTGGTGTACCAAGAAAAGAAGTGTATTCCCTTTGTAACATAACGGTAAATACTTTATTCCTTATTTGAAAACAGTTGCATTTCAGATACCGTTAGTTATTTGCAAAGCAAGTAGTCTACAGATGTTTCAATCATGTTTTAGCATTTTTTCATTCAAATAAATTGTTGCAAAGTGCCATGTGAGCACGCGTAAAGAAGGATAGAAATGGAAAATCTAACTTTTGAGCAAACTTGTCGCTACGGTCCAATATATTATCAAAAAATGCATTAACACTGGTTCTGTAGAAACGAAGCCAATTTCAAAATCCAAGAATCGCAGAAAACCCTTGAGATATGAAAAGAATATCAGGGTTTGGGGCCAAAGTGAGACATGGTGGTGGCAACGTAATGGCTTGGGGCGCAATAAGAGCATGTGGAACTAGCCGACTAGTATTTATTGATGGTATTATGGATTGATACTACTATAAACAATTATAAGGTATAATTTGAAGCCATCACTTAATAAGGTGGGTCTTGGTCAGAATTCGATCTACCAACAAAACAATGATCGTTGTTAGAGATTGGCTGTTATATCATGCACTAAGGCAATTGAAAACCCCTCTAAAATCATTAGACCTGAATCCTATTAATTAGCACATTTGAAATATTTTAAATCGAAAAATTGCTCATATCGTTGTTACCAACAAACAAAAGTTAAAAGAAACTTTACAGAGACGCTGGTCGGATAATACCCCTAATGTGACCGAAAATATTGTTGCATCAATGCAAAGACGCCTAACGGTGGACAAACAAAATACTAATTTAAAATGAATTGAATTTAAAAATTATATTTTTTTATTAAATGTTAAGAAGTCTTTTGTTATGTATTAACACTTTTGTCCACTCTTATAATTTAATTTTTTTTCCTGGTTTTCTTTGATTGACGTATATACATGAAATTTTGGGTAAGTATTAAGACTTAAGTCCCGGACATATGTATATATATATATATATATATATATATATATATATATATATATATCCTTTGAGATTTAAAACGTCGTTTTAACATATTTTCAATAGTTGTTTCGCAATATTGGTTCGATATTATACAAATGAAGAATATATTATTGATACACTGGAAACAGGATTCGTTCTCCCTGAAGCTTTTTTGTATTTAGATAAAATTAATATCATTCGAAATGAAAATTTAGTCGCTATATTTTATCATAACTTTAGACGGGCTAACGTGAAAACGTGAGCTAACGTGAAAACGTTTGTTTTAATGCAACAACAAACGATTTTAGATTTAACACAAAAATCGGTAATGACATATGTACTTCGCATTACTCAAACATTAAAAACTAAAAAATTTTACTGCCTAAAACTGTAAATTTTTATACAGCTTCTCTTTTTACTCTTTTGGCATAACTAAATAACTTGCAATAAAAAGTAATGTTTTTTCCAAGGTTTTCTTACAAATAAATACTATATTCTTTACTTGAAGTACGTAAATAAAATTTGTAGCTATAAAAGTAATTACTATTAATCTTAATGATACTAGAGAGCTCTTGTATGGGACATTGTATATTCTGAAATTGTATTGTTAAGTAGTGTTTATATAATTTAATTTTAATCTGAAATAAAAATAAATAAGCATTAAGAAAAAAATGCAATAATATGAATTTTATTTGTTGGGTGGTAAGCAATCAGTAGACTTCAACCACAGCTTTTGAAAGTTTCAAACCTCTCATTTTATAAAAAGACAATCTGAGAATTGATATGAGAACCATAAAATTATTTAAAAAATCACATTTTAATATTTTCATAAAAGCCTTTTCATAAGATGAGACATTTGAAACTTTCCAAAATTGTGGTTGAAGTCTACTGATGATTTGGTAAAAGCCATAGATTTGAGAATATGCAGATAGATATTGCTTAACCACCCAACATATAAATTTCATGTTATAGTAGTACTATGACATTATGTCAAATAATAAGTTTATTATAACTGTTTTATAATTTTAATCAAAGATATTATAAAAGAAATCGTTTTTGAACAGTGTATAGGCTCCGAACAATACATCCGTGTTACAGAGCAGATCTTACTAATGACATGTACAATCGCTTGGCTCGGATCACTAATTTATTTATGCCAATATATGGTGGAACAAAGCACACAACGAGCTTTATTTGCCGACATGATAATATGCTTTTAATAACCATGCAACAGAATATAGAAATTCCGTAACCAATTCAAATTAAATTCCACACCAATACAAAAGACCATAATTCCACTTATGTGTAAATTGCATATGGTTACTTAAAAAATTTTCAAATTACCCGCATTCATTAAAATATTGCTGAATGTTATTACCGTCCGCAAATCATTAATAAAAAAAAATACCGGGTCCAATTGGCTTCCTTAAGAATCCCAAATTTCACGAGAATACTTTCAAAGGTGACATTGTTGAATGCAATACAAACTCTTCGCTATGTTAATAATAAACATATCCAGCTTAAAATATTTGTCGAAATTTCAATAGAAGTGAACAATAATAGTCTTTACCATAAGCGTCACTAATCTCAGTGTAGATGACATAAGTTTGTTTTTGAAAACTTTATTAACCAGTGCTGTAAATTGTAATAGATAAGCTGTTAAGCAGCTTTTTCGGATCCATGTTGATATGGCAAAGTATTTTAAGCCCCTGTTGTCTATGCCACCAGGGCCGCTGCTAATTGCCAATTCAACAAATTTTATAGTCAATAATAGATGGGATGTACTTTCAATGATAGAGTAAAAATTAGAACGATGTTTTCATTGATTTGCAATCAGATCGTGAAACATTATATATTCGTAGTCGGAAAGTAAACAGGTTTTTTATACCTTCTAAAGTATTTAGTTTTTATACAATTTATATCAAATAATCCATTGTAGTTCAACTTTAATGTAAAATTCTAGTTTCTATTTCAAAATAATGGTATAGAAGCTAATAGTAGATAATAAATTCAATCATTTAGTATTATATAAACGAAAATTTCATTCATCATGACTATGTGTGGTTGTATGTATGAGTGTTCTCTGTGTTTTGTGTATGGTAACTATGAGTGGTTGTATGGATGAGTGTTCTGTGTGTTGTGTGGTTTTGTTTCTTCTTCTATGTGTATATAGCTGTGTATACTTGTGAATCTGTTTAGCTTTATTAGCAGCGAATACTTGCATACAAGATCATTAAGAATAACATCTCTTCGCGTTTATGTTGCTAGGTTTTTCGTTTTTGTTGTTTACACTTATTATTGGCACAGCCTCGAATGATCTTCTATATTCTGGAGTATTCAATTTCCGTTAATTTGAATATTATCTATATTGTGTTGACCAGGGTTGTAATATTTGGACAACTAGAGATTAATTGGCAGTGCTGCCAAGTACATATAGCCACACTGTCGTTTTATTTAAATCTATTTCTAATCTTTGTAACACTGCTGCCCACTTAAGCCTGTTCGACCCGAATAGGCATACAATCACCTCTTCCATAGTGCGCCAATCGTTCGAGATGTACTACCTTGGGCTATACTGCTTCTGTATCCGGTATACAACGTCATTCACTCTCTTAATCCCTTTATACGGGCCATCCCAATGAGTCTGTAATTTTGGGGACAATCCTTTCTTCCGTTGTGGGTTATAAAGTAGAACCAATTGTCCTTCCATACATCCCTCCGAATTTGCTACGCGGTCATACCTAGCCTTCATCTTGTCACTGACCATCTTGATTCTATTACGCAGGAACTCATGCAGTTCGCTTAAGTCCTCCATCTCTTGTGACTTATTAGCTCCTGAGTTGTACTGTTGTAGCTGTTCCCGGCTTCTTCTTACTGGGCCTTTGGCTGCTATGCACTGTGGGCAGTTTGCTATCTAGTCGGCTACGGCTTGTTGACATTCAACCCAATAAAAACGCTGCTTCAGTTTCTCAAGTGTTTTTGTTACTCCAAGATAACCACCACTAGGTCTCCTGTAAAACTTTACTTATCTTGGAGTATGGCACAACTATTAAATTTGAAGTTGTTTTGCCATCTACACTTTCCCATACGAGGTATAAACACCCTTTTATTACCTTGAGGCTGTTCCACTGAGCCCAATAAGATTTGGCGAGTGGGCTTTCAGCCGAAATTTCATTCCGGGATGGTCGTCTGTCCTCTTCTTTGGCCGCTATAATTTTCCTTAGTATGCCGTCGTCCCTCTGTGCAGCTGACCAGTCTTCATCAGGGCTGATGTGCATTAGCCGAACATCCACAACGCCTTCCTTTTGCTCGGTTCTAACACAATGTTTACACTCTAAACAGCAGGGTCATCTTGAAATAGCATCCACATTGCTATGTTTTGTGCCCCTTCTATGCTCAATCCTGTTTCTTGGTGGCGAAACGGATCTACCTCTCTTCCTTGGTGCTTTGCAGCTGCTCTGAAAATGACCGATCTTTCCGCAGTTGAACCACTTAGGTTTTTTTTTGATATCACTTTCTGTCAGCAGTTGTCGCATTGCCTCCTTAAAGCTGGCAATTAGGTTGTTATCTTCCTCAGACAAAACCTCCACATTCCGCGTTCTACCTGTCTTCCTTGATGCTTTGCAGGTGCGCTGAAAATGACCGATCTTTCCGCAGTTAAAGCACTTAGGCTTTTCTTTTTTAGCACTTTCTGCCAGCAGTTGTCGCATTGCCTCCTTAACGCTAGCAACTAGGTTGTTATCCTCCTCAGATAAAACCCCCACATTCCGCACTTTGCATATCTGTGGCTGGAAAACCATCCTTGCAGTCTCTTGAGCCAGCGCAAATGAAACAGTTTCAGCGAAAGTGGATTTCTGCGTAGCCCACACAGCCAGTTTAACATCAGAGTTGCGAATGCCGTTAACGAAATCCTCAGTTTTAAATTGGCTTCTGAACTCTACATCGCAATTCCATTCTGTATAAATCACGCTTGTGCGCACCACCATACTTGCGCTGCAATGCTGCCATTATTTCATTATAGTTGTTTCTCTGCTTACTGGCACAGTCTCAAGTACCTCTGCGGCTGTACCCTTTAAGCACAAAATCAACTCTATGGCCTTTTCTTCAGCATCCCATCCATTTCTGCTAGCAACCGTCTCGAACTGGAATTTGAAGATGCCTAATGGTACGCTGCCATCAAAACATGGCGCTTTTATCCGCGCAGAAATTTCCGCAACTGCTCGTACTGGCCCACCACTACCTTTTATTTCAGTTATTTTGGCTACAAGCTTGTCCTGCATCTGCTGAGAGTTCTGTTTTATTTCAGTTATTTCGGCTACAAGCTTGTCACTGCTGGTCCTTGATGCCTCCTGCATCTGCTGAGAGTTTTGTTTTTTTTTTACTTATTTCGGCTACAAGCTTGTCACTGCTGATTTTTGATGCAGTTTGTGCATCACTGATTCCTTTTATCTGGATCATCATAGCAGCGAACATTGAATTTATGTCCATGCTGCTGGTCATCTTTGTCCTCAAACTCGTATGTCCCGATGTCCATGCCGCGATTCTTCCATCAGCCTCTTCTGCAGTTCAGCCTTGTTACCTGTAGTTGGCAATTCCAGCTTACTGAGCTCCTTTTTCAGCTGTTCAACTTTTAGCTCATCAAATTTCATGATTATTTATTTTAATTTTTTAATATATAAAATAATAAATATGACAAGTGTGAACAACCCGTCATAACTTGGTCTGCTAAATAAAGTTGTATATATAAACACTAACAGCTGCTGCCTTGTTATGAGCTGAAAAAAATTTTTTTGCGGCGGCATATGGAAAAACGTTCAGTGGCGGCCAGCTACGTAATTTAAACGAGAAAAATTGTTCAATCGTATATATTTAGTTTTAGTGCTCCTTTAATATATTTTATATTATAAAAATGTGATTTAATATACAGACATATAGACATGAATAATTTTTTATCCGCTTTTTATTCGTGAAACATATATAAGTAACGGCGGCAAACATATACTCCCGCCTCTCGCTTAAAGATTTTCAAAGTTCGACTTAGATCTCTAGAGCTATATATAGAGATATATTATTCTTTTTATGTTTATTTGTAAATTAAACCTATTTAGTGCTTTGGGACTCCTCAACTGTCTATTTAAAACAAAAAATTTTTTTTTCAGGGATGGGAAATTAAATTTTTTTTTACACATTTTGTATTTTGTGGTACATATAATAACTAAAATGTTTAAAAATTTCAAATGATTTTAAAATGAAACTGTTTCATTCATCATGAAATACGAAATGTGAATCCCCCAATTATAAGAGGAAACAATATTTTTTAATATGTGTTATTGCAAATAAAGTAATTTTAAATTAAATACTACGGATATTTTATTTTACTAAGTTGAAGGTGAAAGTAGTCCTCAAAAATCGCATCAATATTGCACATTAATAATATACACATGTATGTATGTAGGTATTAACACTTTTGTGCGGGTCTATATATATTCAATTGATTTTTAAATGAAACCGTTTCATTCATCATGAAGATTTACATTGATTTAAAAAAAATTTTATTAAAAATTATCATACAGGGTTAGGAAATATACATTTTTTTATACAATAACATAACCAAAAATCAACTAACGTCGTTTTTTGCTATTTGAAATTGTTTTTTATTCCGGAAAAACGAAATCGGTATCAAAAATTTAATATAAAATCAAAATTTCGATCCCAGGGTTAGGAAATGTAAAATTTTTATACATTAAAATAACCAAATATCAACTAACGTCGTTTTTTCCTGGCTAAAATTAATTATTATTCTAGCAAAATAAAATTGGTATCACATATTAAAAACAAAATAAAAATATCGATTTCAGGGTTGGATAACTCAAATATTTTGTAGCACATGAAAGTGACAGAAATGGTTACAAATTAATAGTTTTTCTTAAAAAAAAACCGCTTTATACATTATGAAGGCTTCAATTATTAAAAAATAATTTGAAAAAATTTAATTTGCGCTTTCATTTGTGCGAAATTGAGTTTTTTTTTGCACATCCAGAATAGCTAAAATGTTTAAAATTTTCAAGTTTTCCTTAAATAAACCGGTTTACACATTATGAATGCAAATCATTGGCCAAAAAAAATTTTGAAAAATTAAAATTTCGTTCCCAGGGGTCTGAAATTTTTAATATTTTTTATTTATAAAATTAACCAAAAAATGCAACTGAAGTTGTTTTTTTGCGCTTTTATTTAATTAGAAAGTACAAAATTGGTACATAAAAATTTATGTAATGCCAGACGTACATACGTTGGTGAAGGGTATATAAGATTCGGCACAGTCGAATATAGCGCTTTTACTTGTTAATGTTTGACTGGATATATTTAACTTAGCTCTTGGCTTTTTTCAGTTTTTTTCAACAATGTTTAGTTTTTTCTTTAATTTCAATATCGTTTAGTATATGTATTTCTATTTCAAAATAAATAAAAGTTATGTTTATGAACAGAATATTTGCTTAGTAAATAATTTTATGTTGTTATTGACTCAACGTTTCTTATTTAAAAGAACCATACATATATATATATATATATATATATATATATATATATTTAGTTATTTATAATTTTTATATCTACATAAACAACATTTAAGGTATAAAAATATATATAATGAAAAGTTGCTATTGGAAAGCTATTAAACAATTTGGCTTTAAAATTCTTTCTTCAGCTCTTTTGAGCTCTATTTCAAACCAAATCTGGTCACACTGTTCACATACATTTTTATGAAAAAAGTAAATGAAAAATACACAGAAGCACAAACATACATATGTATGTATATCTGTATACCTTAAAATATTCTATCCTTTGATATTTCTCTCCACAAGTTTCTCTGGCTCTCTTTAATGGTCCCTGTTCTAAATCCCATTAACATTTTACAACCGGCAAATCAATGTGTGGAAGTGCAACATCTTTATATTATAGAGTCTTTGGTTAGAAACACACTCTAAACACTAAATATTTCAATTAATTTTTTACATTATGTATTAAATTCTCTATAAAGTTCATTTCGGTGTCCATTGCGGCATTGTGTATGTACCACAGTCTATGGTATGTGTGTATCTTAAAATAATTTTTAATAACAACGAATAAACAGTTGGCCATTTAAAGAAAATGCGATCAGGTTCAGTCTGTGCGTAGGAAAATAAAATTTAACGAAATTTTAGCAAAGCAAATTATGGTTGTACACATTTGATTGTATGTATTCGCGAATTCGCCTGCGCTAGCCTACGCACATTATAGTTGGGCCTTTATTCCTTTCAATTTAACCTCTTTTTAAAAACTCCTTTAACCAAACATTGTATTAAAAGCAAGCCTCATATACGTACATATTCTTTGCGGACGAACGTTTGGACCACATATTAATTTAAAAAGTTGGACATATACATAGAAAGTAAAGATATTCTAAAATAAAAATATGTGTTTAATTAAGGATCAAATAGTTTTGTTTAATTACTTTACATAGCACGTAAATATGAAAAACGCGTTTGGTATGGTTTAAACGCGCTAAGTAGGCATTGCTGACTAATTTTTAGTCTTTGCTCATAATCAGTGTGGCCATAGTTGAAAAAATTTGGAACTAAAACCATTAATATATAAGGCTAAAAAATGGTAAAATATCTTTAACAGAGCAAAATTTTTTAAGCATATTTTTGACAACATACCTGAATTTCTTTTTTTCAATTCTTGATAAAAAAAATTAGTAATAATTAGTATTTCAGAGTTTTACTATAAACAATTTATTTAATAACAAGAATTAACGTACAAAAAAATTTTATGTACCAACAATATTTATAATATATCTTCAGTCTTTGAGTACATAAAATAGTTTATTCTACTTGAGTGACATTTCATAAAGCTAAAACTTCTTACTACATATTTTTTACAAAAATCATAATGGAAATCTAATTCTAGCAACTACATTCGTCAAAGATACAAATTAGTAGGTTTGTCAATGCATTTTAAATTTAACGAATTACATTTTTAAAATGCCAACTTTAAAAACATATCGTGACAAATTATTTTGAAATAATTTTTCACTTTGAAATAAAAGAATAAAAGTAATTAAGGGTATAAGAATTAACATCTTATACATTTAAAAGTTAAACACATCATCAAAAGGATATTATTCAGTTTCTGGCTGATTTGAAATAATATATATATTTCCATTGTATATTCTTAGCAGCGCTAAGCTAATATCAAATATTCTGCAACATTTGTTTAATCCGCTTGCTCAAATTGTAATTTTATAAAGAGTGTAATATTTTTATAATCACCAAACTAGCATAAATGGGCCTTTTCGTAAATGCATCACAACTCTGCACAATGGGATTATTTTGCGCTGCCAGTGCTGATCAGCTGTAGCTGATGTTATTGTTTGCTCATCTTATTCTTGCATTTACGAACGTAGAATTTTATTTCTCTTTTTTTTATTATTTTTAAAAACTAAACAAAATCTATACTCTCATTCATTGCATCAGCCATTTTTATGATTAGTTTTTTGTATATATTTGCGTATAATATGCTTCACTGTTGCATTTTCGAACACTTGGCATGTGCAGTGTTGCCAATTTTTGCATATACGAGCGTTATGCGCATAACATGCAGCGCAGTGTTGCGTTTACGAACAGGCCCAATATTTTTAATTCTATATCAAAGGTTTTTGAAAACTATATATGGCAATACTTTTTCCAGGGGAAAATCACTTGCAAACAGTTAGGTTAGCTATAGTTATTACATGCTTATGGGCATACTTATGTATGCTTGCAAATAAACAACTCAGAAAACATAACATCATGTTCAAAATATGTACCTTCGATTTAAGAATAACAAATACATATATTCCTCATATGATATTAAGAGATAAAGTTAACTAAATGTTTGATTGCGCATAATATTATATTTTTAATAAAGTAATTGGGTTTTTGCACATTTTGAATTGCAATTAGAATTATTCGAACAACATTTTTTCATGTTTGTTTGAATGAACAAAATTATTCAATTTAGAATAAAAAATAATTCGATAATTTTTTAACGAATATTATAATAATTTTCTTTCAACACTTTTTATAAGAGTTAAACTATATTTCCGAATGTAAAACAGTGTTTTGGACGACATAACTCTATTGTTTTCAAGTTGTTGATAACGGATGTTGTGTTGTGTACGGATGTACATATGTAGTACATACTATGTATGTACATATGTATGTTACTTACATATATACAGATCTGAAAATCTTTTTGCTATCTGACTTGAACAATTTGCACCTCTGAACACAAAAATTAGAGCTAGTAGAAGAAAATGCTTTTTAAAAGAACTGGGTGTGTCGTGCTGTTCCCAATTAAAATAAAAAAAAAAACGGAACTAATCCAAAGCCTTAAAACTCGAGTTAATGTATAAAATTGTTAAATACTTTAATATCATTTCTTAACTCGCAGAATTTTCCATGCAATAGTAGATTACTTCAGGAATATTTATGATAAAATTTGATCTCATTTTCAATGTTGTTTTATTTTTTTATTAAAGGAAATAAATATTTAAAAATATATGTATGTGAACTTTTAATATATATGATTTCGTTTTAAATAACATTCTGTAGTTTATGTTCAATATATTGGTATTACTTTTGTAAGTTTTTTCTTATTGTTGATAAAAAATAAAACTAAGGTAATTTCTCCAAAGTTATTCGGATAGAACTGTTTCATTCTTTATTAATTTGAATATTGGAATATAAGTATAAAGTTATTTGGCTCATCGGACAAGAAAAATAATATGAAATTTTATTGGAACGGTTAGAAAACTGGAATAATTGTTAATACTAATATATATACACATCTATATAGGTCAGTCTCTATATGCATGGTATTTTTATTTACACTAATTCGACTAGATTTGACAACAAGGTTTTTAATTACATGCTATTTTAGCGCTATATTTTCTTTATATTTGATAAGACATAAATAAGTCTTAGTTAGTTTTTTGCTTTACTTTTGCTTAAAGATTACAAATAAAATAAGTTTAATTATACCGTGTATATCGATAGTCTGAGTCGTACTTTTATTATATATAATTTTTTAGAGATTTTAATATATTTCACACAAATACATATTGTTCATCTTTTTGGGAACCAATTTATTTTTTACCATATTACTGATGTATTGTTTTATGTGAAAGAAAAAATTATTGGTTCCACAAAGTTTCGTTCTAAAGTAGAAGCTTTCTTTACTAGAGTTTTTTTTTTTTTTTTGACCTAAGAAACCGTGTAAATATAAGTTTACCTGTATATGTTTATACATTATTCTCTACTTTATTGGCAAAATAGCAATTCTTTATTTAAATCAAGCAAATTCATAGATATACATTCTGAAAAGTGAAGCGAGATAGCTTAGTAGTTTAAGAACTATTTGGTTCAAATGTTTAGAATTTAGTTTTAACCTTCTCCGACTGACGTGATAGTCTAGCAAATATTTCTAAACATAAAATGTAGTTTTGTCCCGCTATTTAACAAACATAGACTCTTCTTGTTACGAAATCAAGTGTGAATTGGTGTGATAAAAAGGACTGATTAACGACGCTGTGAACATCATATTTAAAAAAAAAAAATTATAAAATAATTTCACTCGGTTTACAAAACGGAACTTGGAAATATAAGCCGACAAAATCTATAGTGCCTAATGTACTACCACGTCAGTAGGGTTAATAATACTGGATTTAAGAAATTCTTTCACTGCTCGTGGATTTTAAGGAAACGGTAAACAATTCATTGTAAATAGAGTTAAATTTTTCAATGAATAACGAATAAACAAATATTTTTTCTAAAAAAGTTTTTTATTTTGAGTTGTGACTGTTTATGATTCTTAGCGACATGTATATTTGCGGGTTTTACTCATCCGACGTATAGACATATATATATATATATATATATATATATATAATTATACATATATATATATATATATATATATATATAATTATACATATATATATATATATATATATATATATATATATATATATATGTATATATATATAATATATATTATATATATATATATATATATATATATATATATAACAGCACACCAAGAAACAAGCGACAATACAAATATTTTGTAGCTCAAGCTATAGGATATCTTGTATAATTTTGTGCAAGCCACGATATTTTTCGATTTAAAAATTTTCTAACTGTCTTGTGTATTGTGTGTATGGATTTTTTAGAACTTTTAAAGTTGAAATTCAAAATGAAAATTCCCTATTTCTTAAAATAAAATAGTTACTAGTATCACCCGTAACTGCATAGGGTTTATTTTAATTTACTACGGACATACACATGTATATTATCAAAGTCTGCACAAAAAATATGTAAAAAAGATCTTATCCTGTAACTTTATGTATAAAAATATATGTATCGCCGGATGTTTATTGGTTTACTTTTGCGAGGTTTCTATGTGTGTATGTATGTATATAAGACTGTGAGTCATATATAAAAAAAAGCTGGCGACATATGTATGTAAGCACCAGAGAACGAAATAGTGTACTTTTTTAGCCTTTGTGTACACAAGTTTACATCAACAACATCGAAAAACAAGACACTGAAAAATGTATACATGCCACACCTTATAAACAAATACATCTTCAGTGTACAGGACTGTGCATTGAAGACATTGAAGACTTTGAAGACATTGAAAACATTGAATTCACTTCACTTGTCCGTATACACATTTGCGGTAATGATAACATTATATATATTTTTGTATCTTCATAAAATTAATGGATGTATGCGCAGCAGAGATTAAGCTGGATTCACCCATGGTTTCAGAACGAATTTTTACCTTCTGAAACAGTTTTTTTTGTATGTAGTTTGACGTTTCTGTTTTAGAGAGGGAGAGCAAAAGAGAGTAACTTGAATTGGTTTAATTTTAATTCACGTTCCGAAACATTGCTACTGCGCTGTCAGAAAGTTTAATTTCTTAAGTGAAGTAGAACTGAGATGCCACCGCATATTATATGTACATATGTATAGTAAAATACAGAACTTGTTTTATACTTTTGTATGTATAACAACACACTTGTTTCGTATTGTTTGTGTATATAATAAAATACGGAGCATTTGTTTTGTATTAAAAAATATATAACTGGTGAATATTGTTATAAATAAAATTAAATAAATAGTGATATTGCCCAATTGTAAAACTCACACACATAGTTTACAAAATTATTTCACATGGTAGCCTTGATGTTGCAGAACAAATGCGCGAAGTGGGTGAATCGCTTCAGAGCATATTCTCAAAAAACTAGAAATGTTGTCGAACGTCAATATCGTTCTGAAACCATGGGTGAATCTAGCTTTAGCGAAGCTTTGTTGCTTTTTTAAAGGTTCACACTCACAAAATGTTGCGTGCAGTGTTAATGCTCTTTCATTAGTCCTCAATGAACAAGCGATTAATGCGCGTGTGTAGCGGCGGTTTTTTATTTCTTATTACTATATGATTAGAATCGTTTATATAAGATTCATAATTGCAATCTCTTCTTTTTCGTGAACATTTTTTGATTTTTTTAATGAATTATACTATTAAGCTGTTTTGCTTTTGCGCATTATAACATATATATCATATTAACATCTTTTACTTTTATAGAATTTATATATAATTGAGCATTTTAATTTATAATTTAAGAAATTAAAATTTAAATTTTATTTAAAATTATGTACATACATATATTAATATGTTTGCTTCTTAATACGCATAAAATTTTTCTGTTTTTCAATATCTTACTAACATTATAATTTGGCTGTAAATAGATAAATTCTCTCAATTTGTACACCAACACGAGGAAGTGTTTTGTCAAACTTTCATAAAATTTTTTAGCATGAAGAACTTTGCCGTTAAAACTAGCGGGAAGTTGCAGAGATAGTCCTAGGGTCAACCGGCTTCCCTATATATTTGTCAATTGTTTAAATCACACACTCGAGAAAATTTTGACACTTTTAACATCTTACATTCATTCCTCTAAGTCGTGAGCAAGAGTTTAATTTTGTTGTATGCTTATTTGAATATTTTATAAGCCAAAAATAATATTAAAATTACTACGACCGAGCTCATATAAATTTCATTGGATTGATTATAACTTTTATGTAAAACAAGTGAATTATCCAGTTCGACCTAACCATGATTATGTACAATTTGTATATACCTTTTTTTTTCTTGGACTAGCACTCACGGTATGGCACTTACATGCAGTGCATTGTGCCAAAACTAGAAAGAAGGAGATAGTATTAGGAGGACATATAAGAAAGGTCAGAAGATAGAGAGTTTTGTGTTAGCTGGTTTCACTTTTTACTTCGCCGCTGTTTTTTTTGCTACAGGTACCAAAATAGGAGTTGTATTCTGCTCTTTTAGTACATAACGGTGTTAATATACCTTTCTTACCTGAAACTTATGTTTTAAATATATACAAGAGAGTATGAATGCAAACAATGGAACAAAATTCCATAAAATGATGTCCATATCCCGATACTGAATACTGTAACCAATGAACCGACCATCATGAGGAAAATAGTACCAGGACCCAGGATAGTGCCAACCATTAGCATAGCTTGATAAATGATATAAGGCATTGATATGGAACTATTTGTTTTTGCTACCAAATCGGCATCAGAGAGTAAATCAAATATATTTGCGATTGTAGAAGGAATCCAACGACGACGTTGATTATAAAATTCATTAAATATTTCTGGGGAATGGGTGTAGGCATCTGACGCTGCTCAATATTCTACACGCCAGCCCTGTTTCAGTATGAGAGTACACAGCCAACGATCTTCACCTTGATCATATTGAATATAATGCATAGGTTCCTGTGACACTGTTGTGTATTTTTTCATAACACTGTTTACCATTAACGCGCTACCCCGAAATAAACTGAAGCAGCCAGGATATGGTAAAAATATCATCGTTCAACTCATTCCTATATGTTAATAAACTTCAAAATAAATAAGTACAATTTTCGAGCAATGAAGTAATTTTAACAGTTTAAATCTCGTTTTAGGATAACTCTTTCAAAAAATAAATCTCTAATAAAAATTTTTGTGTAAGTAATCTATAGCATTAGCTATTATTTTGTTCGGATGTCTAAAAACTTAGCGGTTGTCAGACTCCAATATTGTTGGAATTGAACTTGAAAACCGATAATGTTCATTTTCAATTTCCGCAATATTAAGACATGACTACGATTTTGAAAATTTTTATTTTAACTTTTATGGTGAAGTGTTTGTTAATATATAATGGTAAATGCACTTTTTTACATTAAGTTTATCCCCTACGGCTAGATAATTCCCAATAAGACCTTTTGGACGGAATAGAAGTATGTGATTCTTTTGTTTTTGGCATCTGAAAATTTCTAAATTCGTTATTTTACCGAAATAAATTTAAGAAGGACTGATAATATCCTTTTTACATAATAACAGGAGCAAAGTTATGACTTGTCGTTCCTTTTCATAAAATGAAACCAAAAACTTTACTATATTTTGTCAAAATTGTCTTTTTTATAAAGTTATACATATGTATATAATATATTAGAGATTTTTATTTAAGAAAATTAAGTAAACAAACCAATAAAAACTTCATAGCCAACTATAAAAATTAATGTCGGCGGCATCAATATTGTAGGATAATATAGTAAACATCTGTCAATAAAAAAGTTCGCCTACATTCTGTATAATTCTACAGCATGCAACCAAAATAGGCGGTGTATAAAAGGTTTATATGAAACTATGCGTTACATAGTGTAAAATTTATACCTGCGCTTTTTGAAGAAAAATATTAAAAATATATATGCAAACATGAAAAATTACCGTAATTTATGAAAATCTGAGACCAAAATATAAAATTTTTTATGCTGCGGAATTATGTATGCGTTTTGCATACATATATATATATATATATATATATATATATATAGTATAGTATAGTATATATATATATATATATATATATATATATATATATATATATATTTATATATATATATATATATATATATATATACATATACATTTTTGTTCTGAAATTTTTTGTACTAACATTTTCATCGCATATAGGTATAAGGATTTTTGTGTAATCTTCTTCAGGAATTATACATTTTCCCCGCCAAATTTGCCCTAAAACGAATAAAAAATCGTAAACCTTTAAAATGTCCTCTAGATTTTTTACACATCTTTGCGCAGCATCTCCTGCCCGATATTAAATTGTTTTATTTTTTCTCACTTGCATTTATCATGTAAAGCAAAAGAAAACTACACACGCACATAAATATTGTAGGTCAATCATTAACAATGTTTTGAAATGAAGGTAGAGTTATTTGTAAAAATTTTTAAACAAGTTTGCATGTGATTTTTGCTAATGTTTTCTTTCCACATTCCCTTCAGTACCTTAAGTTAAATTTGATGAAACCAACTTTAAACATGTTCGATGACCAACGATCCAAAACGTTGGTTTCTGCTTTTGTCTTCCTTTATTCCTTTACCACCGGCACATCTAAAGGCTCCATTAGCGAGACGCTAAAACGCAAGCGCAGCGCAACGCGCTAACGCAACTCCGCTTATAGAATGCTTAAAAACGCACCATATGTTTATATAGAAAAAAATTGTGCATTTACATATATATGTGTATGTACATACAACAAATTGTAGTGCTTAAATTTATTTGAGTGATAATATTAAAAAAGAAGATATATAAATTAATATATTTTTAATTTAATTGCTTAAAAAAATATACCTTATTTATTTCCGTTCACCACTAAAGAATATTAAGACTGAAACTTATTTCTACTTTTAAGTTTAATTAAAATTTTGTGTCATAAAATATGCTTATTAATTATATTAACACGCTTAAGATCTAATTTCATAAAATATGCTTATTAATAATATTGATACGTGTTTGTTACCGTGTGCAATAAAGTTTATTTACCGTCTGAAAATGTGTCAGCAGTTTCAAAACAAAAGTTTTTAGCAAGAAGTTCAGCAACCTGTAATGAGACCTTTTCTGTGTCAGCGATCAAATGTTTTTTATATTAACACCTCCCCACTTAAAACCGATCGTCCTCGTTCGGTCAGAAATAAGGAATATGAGTGATCCTCGTTATTCTGTGGTTATCTCTTTCTTTGGCTTGGCATAATTCAGGCATTGCCATGTGAACTTGTGTCGGGTTATCGACTACCGCCGGAATTATAAATGATTTCTTCTCCTTTTTACAGGTATTAATTCTAGTAATTATAAGAGTCGTTCAAAATATGGCTGCAATGAATATTATTAGATTTATTCCCAAATTCAATTTATTTCTGGTACTGAGTAACTCTATAGCTTCTGTATTGTTAAACTGCATCTCTTTTACCATTTCTAATGATAGTTCCTCTTCGATGGTTGGTGTTGGATGTCTGGGTTGCAAGATAGCAGGTAGTGGTTTTATACCAGTTGTTTCAAAGGATTGGTAGACTTGATCCAATATTGTTATAGATTCATTATGGAATTGCACCAGGAATGTACCAGTAAGATTCCTAGATTCTCCGTTGATATGTATCGCTCCATCAAATGTATTGAAAAGGATTGTTCCAGGTGAAATCTCGTCTATTGTGGGTGTATTACGATTGTTTATGAGACTACAGTTTGCTGGTTTACTTTTGATTAGATTTGCTATGCAAGTGTCATTGTCTAAATTTTCTAAATTCTGTCTTTTGCATATGGTAACATTATTATAATTCTTACATTTATTCTTTATTCCAAAAATTATATTGTCGCATATTAATATTTTATCGTAATTAATCTTGTTTACATATTTTTCATATTTGATAGGTTTTAATAATAATTTATTACAGTTATTAACATTTGTCATTGGTATGTTCATAATATAAACAAAGGAATCATTATTAGATACTGTTTTTACATTTGTAAACTCAAATGCTTGTTCTAGGCTTATAAATGGGAATGAGTCCTGATTAATTATATCTTTAATTATATTTATTTCTGTAGAGAATAATATAAAGGAATTTATTATTCCTATTTTAGCCCAATGAATGGCATATTGAATGTTAATTATTTTTTCCTTAATCATATCTAATTTATATTTTAAAACTGTTATTTCATGTTCTCTTGCAGAGTTATTGTTAATGTCTTTTGTATTTTTCAATATTTCATTTGTTATTTTGGTAATTTCTTTAATTTTCTCAATTGATAGTCTGTTTATAATTATTTGCTTATTATTATTTCTTAACATTTTATTAGTTTTCTTTTCTAAGATTTCAAAGATCTTTTAGATCTTGGTTTTAATCTGTCTAAGTATTCTTGAAGTTCAATTATCTGGTGATTTAAAAAAGGATAGAGAAAGTGTGATCTGCTAACGTTTTGGAATGTTTCCCGCAGTTTATCACTTAATTGCTGATATTCATCTACGTCAATTATGTGAATAAGTTTGAAAGTTTATTCTTGTGAACTATTCTTCCTGAATCAACTACTACTGTGGTATTCTTGTTTTCCCTAACTATTTCTTTTCTAAAAGTCTTGCTAAATTTGTCCCGTCTTTTATTCTCTTTCACGAAAATTATTTCTCCTGGTTCGTAAACTTTAGGTTCGGTCTTTGCCTTATTATGGTAAGTTCTGTTCTCTAATTGTTTTTTCTCTAGCTTCTTGATGATTTCTTGTTTAGTTTTTTCTATTTCTTGGGGATCAGTGGTAACTCTTCCTAAGAAGAATGTTTATATGGGTTTCCTTTTTATAGTAGAATATATAGAGTTATTGTATTCATAGATTGCTCTGTGCAGCAGTTCAGAAAAAGTGCTGTGTCCAGCTTCGGCTTTTAGGCAACGTAGAATTTCCGAAAGGGTGGAGTGAAATCTTTCTATCTGTCCATTAACGCTACTGCTATAAATACTCTTATCTTGTATTGATTTTCCAGCATGAATATAATAGCTGTTGAATTAAATGATTTTTCATTATCCTTAACGACTACTTCCGGTATACCTAGAGAGAGCAACATTTCCCTAAGAGGTTCCTTTACATCTTCAACAGATCGGGATTTTAATATTCTGGCCTGCGCGAATTTCGAGAACTTATCTATAGCGGTTAATTTGCTGTTTTCCCTGTCATAAAAATATCTATATGTGCGATTTGTCCAGGAAATTTTGGGTTAGGTGTTTCTTGAATAGCAATTCTGTTCGGACGTCTTTCATACTTGTTTTCTTTACATACCTTACAAGGATTGATTAATCTTTTTATTTTTGAATGCATGTTGGGAAAATAAAATTTTGTTAAGAGTTGTGATTTATTTTCTACACTATTTCTATGAGCATGGTTATGTTCCTTAAGTATCTCAGTTTCTTGATCCTCTTCATTTCGAAAGTCAGTTACTATGGTTCTAGAGTACTTAACTCTGTATTGTGAAAATTATCTCTGTAAATCTCCTGCAACTTCCCTAAGATTTCGTTTGATGCGTTAATGCAGTTGGTCACTGAAGAGTTCAGATATTTTTTCAAGAGTTGGATAAGGGATTCTGTTGATATATCGGGGTCATTAATTCTGTGCCTATGATAAGTAGGAAAAATAATTTCAAAATTGTAAAGTGGTTGGCTTTCTTGATTTGAGATGAATATTTGGTTTTTAAAGACGTTAATGGGGGCGTCGGTGTATTGTATTAGGTTTTCGGATGAACTTTCATCACTGTGTATGGTAGATGTTAATGTGTTGATTGAACTATTTTCTTTTCTTTTTGCTGCCTGGTTTGTATTGCAGTTTATAATTAAAATCTTCGAGGAATGCTTTCCATCGTTTGAGTTTAAAATATGAGTTTTTATTACTCAAAGCATATGTCAATGGCAAATGGTCAGTAAGAATTTTTAACTTGGCGGATCCGTGAAGGAAATTTCTTAGAGACTTCAATGCCCACACTATGGCAAGCAACTCTTTTTCTTTGGTCGTGTAGTGTTCTTCCGGTTTGCTAAGTTTTCCTGATAAAAATACTATCGGTCTATTCTCTTGGGATAGTACTGCTCCCAATGCGAAATTTGATGCGTCTGTCGTGAGAGTAAATTCTTTACTGAAATCTGGATATGCCAATATAACGTCTTCGGAAGCTAATATATTTTTCAATTTTATGAATGCGTCCATGGCTTCTCGACTTAGGTCAATTGGTACCTTTTTAGACATATATTTGGACAAACGTCCTGCCTCTCAGAAGCGTTGTCAGGGGTTTTGCTATTTCGGCATAGTCCCTGATAAAGCGTCTATAATAGTTTGAGAGGCCTAAACATTATCTTAGTTCTTTTAGGGTTTTTGGTGTTGGAAAGCTTTGTATTGCTTTTACTTTTTTTTGTTAGTTGTTATGCCTTTGTCCGAAATTATGAAGCCCAGAAATTCCACTTCTGTCTTCAAAAATTCGCATTTGTCCAGTTGGACTTTCATATTTGCGCGTTCTAAGGTTTAAATATAGTATCTATATTTTTATAGTGTTCTATTTCATTTTTCGCAAATATAATTATGTCGTCCATGTAGACAAAACATATCTTTTCAGTGTGTTCTCTCAGAATATCGTCTGAAGTACGCTGAAATATAGATGGTGCGTTTCTTAAGCCAAACGGAAGTCTTGTGAACTCGTACTTGTCGTTATTCACTGAAATCGCCGTTTTCTGCCTATCTTTTTATTTGAATGGTATTTGGTGGAACCCACTTTTTAGATCAAGAACCGAAAAGAATCTATTTTTTCCTAGTTGCGTGAGAACATCGTTTATTTCCGGAATTGGGTATCTGTCAGGTACTGTTTGTTCATTTAATTTTCTGTAGTCTATTACCATTCTAAACTTTTTTTGACCTGATGTGTCCTGTTTTTTTGGAACGATCCAAATTGGAGAGTTATAAGGTGATTTGGAAGGTCGAATTATTCCCTGATGTAAGAGTTCTCGTATTTGTTTTTCTACCTCTTCTTTTAAATGTATAGGGTAAGGGTAGTATCGAGAGTATACAGGTTCATCAATTTTTGTGTGGATCTCAGCTACGACGGCCGACGTACACGTCAAACTTTCGTTCGGTTCGCTAAAAAGTAGTCTGTGTCTTGAAATTATTTCCTGTAAATTGTTTTTCTGTTCTTCTGTCAAGTGGTCCGTTCTAATGTCGATAGTGTTCACAGATTGTGAAGTTTTTTGTTTTATTTTTAATTTGCCATTTATTATTATATAATTTTCAGCTGACATGTATGAATGAATTACTGCCGACAGCTCTTTAAGGCTATCATTTCCCAAAATACCATGAAAGGATTTGAGTGTTGGCAATAAAAAGAACTTTATTTTGTTAGAATGTTTGTCGAATAAGTTTATAAAGGTGTGATGGGTTATTTTGGTATGTGCGCCTACTGAACTGGCCAAAAACGGTTCTTGGTTTGGTATAGGGTTTTGCACCAGAATTGGCTGAATATAATTTTTATTGGATCCGGTGTCTAATAGGAAATTTAAAATTTGTCCAGTATTTGTCCTGCACTCAATATAAGGCAAGGACGAGTTGGTTAATCTAAAAAATGGATATCGATAAAATCGTTAGCCTCTAATTGATTTCGAGAATTTGGTTCATCTTGTAGGTATTCATGTAGTTAATTGCTCTTGTTCTAACTGATTGGTCCATTTCCATCGGTTGGGGTCTTGGTTGTGGTTTCGGTTAAGTTGGCCTTGGTGGGGGAAAACTCGAATATACGTAACCTTGAGGGGGTACATAAGACGGTCTTAAATGTGAAATTGAATGATTTTGTAGCCTTGTCTGATTGAAGCTTGCCCTGTTCTGCATTTGGACAGATACATAAGAGTTTCTAAGGTATGAAGAAGGTTGTGGCATATGTGCTAATTGTGGAAAAAATTCTAGTTGGTAACTACTCATACCACGAGTGTTCTGCCTATTGTTATTGGATTTGGATTGATTGTGCGAGTTCGCGAATTGCGTTCTCGTAAATTGACTTTGCATTTTTAGGCAGAGGTGTAATGCCTTGGGTAAATCCCTTGGTTCTTTCATCCTTAAATGCGGCGGCATATTTCCTCTAAGGCCTCTAATAAAAGTGTCCAGAGCCTTATCTCGATAGGTTTGTTTAAGTAAATTAAGTGCTTCCCTTCCTATATCCATACAGGATAATTTATTTGTAATTAACGAGAGATGGGAATACACTTGTTGATAAAATTCTTGAACCTTATTATTACCCTGGACGAGAGTACTCATCTGATACTCTAGTGTAGTAAGGTCCCTTTTATCTGCGTAATGTAACGCCAGACATTTTGTTATACTTTCCCAATTTAAGGGGGTGTTATATGCTTCTAAGGCGGCGTCTGCGCTACCCACTATTTTGTTTCTAATCGCGGTTAGAAGCGCATAATATTTTGGCGATCCCCTAGTGTTTTCATAGATCATTAATATCCTTTTTACGCTCTTTTTCCAAGAGCTAAATTCAGAAGGATTCTCTGAAAATTCTCTTAAGCCTCGTACAATGTCAGGGACTTTGTCTAAATCTGTTAAATTGTTTCTGAATCTTTCTTCTATTCCGTGGTTCTCTCCATCTATGTTTATGTTAGGATCTAAATATTGTCTGATGGCTAATGCACACTGTTGTGCGCAAATCCTAGCTATTCTATCATCTTCGTTCTCCCTATTTCCCTCAACCACGGGTGCCGCGTTAGCAGGATGGACGTTATTTAGGACTGGAGGCCTGATTAAGTTACTTGGATTCGACATAATTTTTGAATTTTTTGTTCTGAAAATTTATTATTTTGTTATTTCTGTTGAAGGGTCAGGTATGAATCGCAACAGTTGTTATTTTATTATAATTAAGTAATATTTTACGCTTGGTTTCACTTCTTAATACTAATCTTAAATTATTTAGATATGATGTTATTCAAAAGAATTAATATTTATATTAATAGAATTTTTACTATATATTTTCCTCTTAATATCATTCGATTGCTTAAAAGCTTATTAAAAATTCAATTTTAAAAAAATTCTAAAATTCTACGCTCAAGGACTATTATTTTTTAAATTTGTGCTTATAGGAGCATTTCGCTTTCAAAAATTATTTTTTAATACAAATTTACTATTATTTAAGTATTTCACTTTCAAAAATTATTTTCTATAAAAATTTACTATAAATATTTCACTTTCAAAAATTTTTTTTTTATAAAAATTTACTATAAATATTTCACTTTCAAAAATTTTTTCTTTTAAAAACTTTACGATTATATACGTATTTCAACAGTAAATTCTATAAGTGGTTCTCTTTCTTTTTAATTATTTAAAATTCTTTAATAAAACTTAATATCTTACATAACTAACCTTACATTAAGATAACGGCTTTCATAGTAAAGATGGAAGTCCGACCTGTTCGTTTTCCGAGTTCCTCGTACTAATGGTGTCAGCAACTTCACTCAGGGCTTTCCTAGGATGAACTTGTTCGATCCTTTTCTTGCTGTTATCTATTGCAGCCTGTGGGGTGCTTTACAAATTTCTTCCTTTGTAGCCTATGGGGTACTTTTGCTTGAAGTCCTTGGTTGGAATTCCTTTTAGTTACAGCCTATGGGGTGTTTTTACTAAAAGGTAATTCCTTTTAACGGTGGGCGCCAGTTAATACATTTTTAATTTAATTGCTCAAAAAAATATACTTTATTTATTTCCGTTCACCACTAAAAGAATATTAAGACTGAAACTTATTTATACTTTTAAGTTTAATTACAATTTTGTGTCATAAAATATGCTTATTAATTATATTAACACGCTTATTAATAATATTGGTACGTGTTTGTTACCGTGTGCAATAAAGTTTATTTACCGTCTGAAAATGTGTCAGCAATTTCCAAACAAAAGTTTTTAGCAAGAAGTTCAGCAACCTCTAATGAGACCTTTTCTGTGTCAGCGATTAAATGTTTTTTATATTAACATATATATTGTAAAATGGATATGGAAAATATATGTTTATTTGTTTAAACTTTTTAGGTTTGTGCAAAATATCACAGAATACTGTTTAGCTTGTGGTGTTTATCATTTAAAAACAAAAAATCATAAGGTCTGCTTGAAATAGTGATGTCACTTTCCTTTTTGCGCTTGTACAGAAAACGTACGAAATTGTATAAGTAGTACAATAGTTTATTTTAAACTTGTGATAGATGTAACATCTTCATTATATGTATAATCTATATTATTATTTTACTAATACAAATATTTTATAAGGGTGCTGCTGGCTGAAGTAGTGAACACAAGACAACGATGCCTTAGATCCCGAGATTGACTTTGCTCTCAGTCATGAATATGGTTTCGAATTTTTCTGCCATGCATTAGTGCAAGATTATGTTTATTATTATCGGGTTGTCTCAATAGCATCGTACTGGTCGCTTAACATTATCCACATATTTGCCTGCATGTACATACATAAATTACATATGTAGTAATATTGGTGCCAAATTAATTCATGCCCATGCGTTCATTTATCTTGTGACGAGCCAAAAGTCAGAGTTCGTTTTTGGCGCACATGAAACCTGTAAGTTAGTTATTTCTTTGCCATTGCTTCTCCTTATGTATTATTGCCATTTTGAAATAAGTAATTTTGATATTAGACCATGATAAAGAATTGTTACTATACTTTAAACCAACCTGGAACATTGAATTACTAATGTTGAGTTTACTTTTATGGATAAATAATACTTTATATTATAGAAATTTAGAAATTAAGTTTAAAATATTAACGGCCGTTATACGGCGCCATCTGACACCAAATCACGGCAACATAGATCAGAGATTATTAAATGTTACAACACTGCTATCCTCAACAGCTGATGGATTACTTATGTATGTGTAAACAAACACCATGAGGCTGTAGATTCGTAAGTTCAACAACGACACTACATGCACAAGGGGATAATATAAGACAGTTGATTTACAAGTAGAGGAACAGTGAGTCGCCGGCCAGCAACTTGGTAAGACGTGTAGAATTAACTTAGAATATTATTCAATTTAACTCAACTAGTCAAACGAAGTAAAAGAGGTCGCTTCTAATTGGGTGAGATAGAATTTTATTCACCACCCCAGTAGAAGAAATTCCCTCTGCCGTGTCTTGCTGCGAGCTTTTTCATTGTTCACCCTGTCACGTTGACTATAAATCTATAAGTTCGTCGTCGCCGTGCTGCGATTCCTACGGGACCCTCCAGTGCGGTTAGCGCGTAAGATCGAAGAGAGAACGTCTAACTTCGGCGGGCTGAGGCTGATGCAGAATCTTATTCGCTCAGTGGCAGCAAGTCGGCGTTTAGACTGTGGGCAGCGACCGTGAGTCGGGGCAGAATCTTATCCTCACGCCTAAAGAGCATCTGCCAAATTCCCTGTAAGCATATATATAGCGAGGTGTCAGGCGAGAGTATTTATTTAGAGAGACCACTCGTGTTGCGTACGTGTGTTTAACGGAAGCGTGTTGTCGGTGACTTGGCGTCAGAGTCTAGTTATAAATGAGATATACAGCTAGGTTAAGAGATCTGCGAATAAATACATTATTAAAGAGAAAATTAAAGGTGGTTCTACTCTTTCATCAGAAGAAATATAAATATTTGTAACGGACCCTGGTAGCCGCGAGCCTGCCCCAGCATAGAGCAAGAATGTGTCGCTACAATCTGCATATACATACGTATATATAACATTAACCTACTATTGTACAAAAAAAAATACAGTCTTTTGTGATTTTATAAAGTAAATTAAATTATATAGCAAATTAATTTATTGAATATGCTATGTATATCTACAAATGTATCAACTATATGTTCAAATATCAAATCAAAAAAGAAGTACAACAAAAAAGCTTTTGTGCCGTACTCTTATTCAACATACATACATGCCATCACTCTTGCGTATTTCTGCGTAAAATTCTATTTTATATAGGTTGGATGCGCTGCGTTGCGTTTTGAGCGCTCAGTTAAGCATTTTCGCAATTTTCCATGTAACAGATTGGATCAGCTGACGAGGTTGCGCAGCGTCGCGTCTCGCTAATTGGGCCTTTAAAGGTATGAGGCCAATGTATGCGGCATGCGATTGCGGGCGGCAGTCAGCTGTTTAATTTTCCGGTTGAAGTTGCTTATGGTAGGCCAATGAAAGCGGCATTTCTAGGTATTTAAAACCAAAATATTTATTTACATCTTAAATAAAATTTACATTTATTTCTTTTATATATATTTTTGTAACCAGCCGAACATTTTTCATACAAATTTAAATGTTTTTTCACTTCTGCATTCAATTTTTCATCTTCGATGGTATCCATCTTGTTTCATTTGTCATATTTCAAGCGGCAATGACAAAAAGTAGAACATAGTTCTAACTTGCCGATCGGCAGATTCCTTTAGTGTTGCCAGATTTAATTATATCCTCCTCAGATATATTTTTATATGAATATTTTTGTAAACAAACCAATATTTTCTGCACTGGCAATACCACGACCGCACGTAATCGAATGCCGCGTGCATTGGCCTTCTACCTTAAAGATTTTAAGAAATGTAAAATACAATACGTTTGGTTTTCGTGACAATATGGTTTTGGTGTCACAAGTTCCAAAGAACGGAAAATATGTTCTTCGTATTAGTACAATGCACAATGATGTTAAAGTCGATGCCGAAACTCAAAAGCCCGATATAATTTAGAGCTACAGTGATACAAAGGGCTGCGATGGCCTATGGGTGCTCGAGGAACAAGGCCTATGGGTGTCTTCTACGCTATGATCAATATCAGTACCATAAACAGCCAGGTGATACGTACAGCCAACAATCAAGACACAGGATTACGTCGTAACTTTATTGAGGACTTGGCTATGAAACTAATTGAACCTTATATAAGTGATCGGTAAGCACACCTCAACTTGCCATGACTTACGTAGATTTGGTATATAAATAATGTACTCTAGATATCGGGTCCTTCAAAAATTCGTCGGTATTACGAGTGGCATATATAAACATAGAAGCATGCTTACATAAATTGTACTTAAAATAAATTTTTGTTTTCATTTTTTTATGATATGCATATTTAAATACAACTTAAATTTTATTGCAGTACGTAATATGAATTTCCTAAGAACTCAAAAATCTAAAAATTTCATTTGGAAAAAGTTAAGAGCGTCAAGTAATAACAAAGAATATACACCATAAGAAGACGCATGTCGAACAAAGTATGAAATCAAATTTTAAAATTGTTATGGGTTGCGGGGTTAAGGGGAAAAACGAAGAAAAAAGCAGAAACCAACATGTTGGATCGTTGATTATCGAATATGTTCAAAGTTGGTTTCATCAAATTTAACTTAAGGTACGAAAGGGAAGGTGGAAAAAACATAAGCGAAAAACACATGCAAACTTGTTTGAAGAATTTTACAAAAAATTCTACTTTCACTTCAAAACATTGTTAATGATTGAGCTACAATATTTTTAATTATTGTTAGCTTTTAACAGAACAAAAGGAATATTTAATGTGCGTGTTTACTTTTCTTTGTTATAAATGATGAGTGCAAGTGAGAAAAAAACAATTGAAAATAAGACAGAAAATGCTGCGTAAAGATGTGCAAGAGATCTAAAAGACATTTTAAAGGTTTACCATTTTTAAGTTTCAATCTTCAGACAAAGTTTTATGGCACTTTTGGTGGAGAATATGTTAAATTCCTGAAGAAGATTACACAAAAATATTTATATATGCGACTGTAATTTTGAAAGCTCATTCATTGGGATAAAAACCTATGAAAATGTCGTCGACCCCTTCTGTTCAAATTGCGAAAAACTGTCAAATGTATATAAGAACACATAAAACGATCTTTTATGAAAATACAAGAAAATTTTGAACTCCAGAAAGAAAAGTAGAACTGTCAGAAAAGGGTTTGGAAATAATCTATTGATGCTCTCCAAAATATTAGTATGGAAAGTAAAACATTTTGTAAGATTTTGGCCATATTCTGAAGACGAAAAGAATTTAGCTCAAAATATATACAATGTATATATCCATATACAATTTTCTAAGAAACAAGTTATATTTTAACTTTCCGCATATTTTTGTGCAAACTTCATTTTTCGAATGGCCAAAAAGTTTTTTGTGCACATATGTATATGATTTCCCGCAATTAGTAAAATCTTTTGAGAAATAATGGGTGGTTGAAATGTGACGTTAAAACATCTGATAGAACTGTAAGCATGCAAGTATTTAAAGAGCTATACGAAATGGAAGCATTTGCAAAAACAAAAATGTCTCCAAAATTAACACTACAACATATATATCTAAACGAATTTATAGAAATTAATGTGAAGCTCGCAACCCAAATTTTTAGCAGACCTTTTGCAACTTCTATTAAAACAATATGCGAACCTACACAATTTCAGAGCTATTCCGCAGAAGTGGCCCTTTCAACAGCTCAGTTTGTGGAAAAAATTTATAAGATTTTCGATTGTCTAATAAAGTGGTTCCCTTTATGGCGATAACTGCTACAGATCTGCAGTTCAACTTAAGAATGAACCTCACAAATTTATACAAAATTTTATGAAATATCTGGATGACGCGGAATTCGTTGACAAGAAAAAGCGTATTTTCTTTTTAAATGGTTGAAGCTCATTGTTAATTCAGTCCATGTACTGCTTAATGACATTTTAAAATGATTTATGCTATGTCATGAAAATATCTCGTAAACAGGACAAGTTGGAAAATAAATTTTCTAACTTGAAAACAATAGCAACCTTTCCATAGCCGAGTTAAATAATATTTTGGTAAAAGTTATGGTTGCTAAAATTGTTCAATCAAGTTTTTCCAGTAACTGTGAAGTTGAACAAGACGAGATTGACCAAATTGATACTTATGATATATGTTTACCAAAAAGTAATGTTTATGATATATATTCTTCAAGTAAACATTCTGAAATAGGCTCTAATGACGATGATGTATGTGCAGATTAGTTTTTAGAAGATAGTTTTAATATATCTGAGAACATAAATTTTGAACTGGTTTCTATGAGGTACCTTGTTGAGTATGTTGCATTTAAAACTATTCCAAAATTGCAATGAGAAAATGCTGTAATGATCTTAGGACGATGGATGAGGTATTAACCGCCCTAAGCGAGCTTTTTATATTCTTTAAGAACTATCAGTCTTTGACAGATTTTGGAGATTTTGCTGCTCCATCAGAGAAACTAATGGATGCAAGAAAGAAACATATTTTAATATTTCGCAATATCTTTAAAACTGAACCGGAACGAAATGGTATGAAATCATTTATTATTTACTTATTATTATTTATTTATTAATAAATAAATAAAATATAACAAAATAAACAAAATATTACTAAATATTAAAAATTTTTTTTATTAAAATCTCTAACTTTCTTGATTTTACCAAAATAAATGTATCGTTTATTATATCATATTTTACAGAAAACCTAAATATTTTAGCTTTAGTGCACAATAACGTAATAGAATTTATTGACCATTTTATATGAATAAAAAATAAATATTTACAATGATTTTATTTAATTTTTTAAAAACTTATTTCTAATACGAAATCAATTCTTCTATTTTAACAAAGCGAATGCATTTAATGAGTTCATTTAAAATATAACTACTCAATTCCTGAATAATTTACAGATTCATTCAAACGAATCAACATTCTTTCTTTTGTATATGAACCCAGCGACATACATTTCGGAAGAATAGAATTGATACAACGAGAGAAACAATGGAAACAAAAACCATACATTCGAACCAGGCGAACATATACTTGTAAAAACATCTGGATTAAGAAAGAAAAATAACGCAAGATATAAAAACACTTCAGTGCCTAGGAGACGTGCAAATTAAACCATCCAGCGGTAAAAATGTGTTAGTGTCGTTTAATTGCTGATTTTTCGGAGATGAACAAAAAACTCATCAATCAGCATTTGTGTTTTCGCTTCGTAGCGTTCGTATGCAATCATGTCGTCATCGGATGATGATTTGTTGTTATTGACTACCTGTGCAGTTTTGTTTAAATTTATTGTTTTATACCTACTGTTTCTTTCGGATATTGTTACTTCAATACACTTAATAACATCTCATATAGTTTATTTTTTTCTTCTCTATTGTTATATGCTTCTAATTTTTCATTCCATACATTTATTCAGTACACGACTGAGTAACGCTTTATAAAAACAAGACAAAAGTAACAATACGAAACATAATATATGTATATTTATATAAAAAATATAAATTAAAATTATGTATATAAATTTGAAATTTAGTTACAAAATTTATTTAAAAAAATGACGTTAATAATGTACATACATACATATGAAGAAGTTTATAATGTATAATAAGAAATCATATTAATCTAAAATGTATCAAAAAAAGCATAGTATGAATATGTGTACTCAACGTGAAAAATTACAAGCAACATACTATTTCCTGAATAATATGTAAAGGAATTTTTTTTTTTCATCCACGCACTTCTCCATGTCTTCACACAATAAATTTAACAAGCAAGAAGATTTTACGCAAAGATCTTAGCTTAAAAGCTTTCACGATTCAACTTGTACAGGAATTAAAGCCAAACGACCATCGTATGCGCCGCCAATGCGGCGAATGGGCTGAAGTACAAATTGATATTGATTTTGAATTTCCATTCAAAATTTTATTTTCCGATGAAGCCCATTTTTAGTTGAATGGGTACGTAAAAAAGCAGAATTGTCGCATTTGGAGTGAGGAGAATCCACAACCTTTTGTCGAAACACCATTACATCCACAGAGTTTGGTGCGCTTTGTGGCCTGGCGGAGTCATTGGCCCATATTTCTTCAAAACGATGATGGTCAGAATGTTACTGTCAATGGTGAACAGTATAGAAACATGATTAGCTGGCATTAATCTTGCTGATATGTGGTTCCAGCAGGACGGAGCCACATGCCACACAGCGGCCGCTACAATTGATTTACTCAATGAAATAATTTTACGAAATGGCCCAATTAATTGGCCCCCAAGATTGTGTGATTTAACCCCATTGGATTATTTTCTTTGGGGTTATGTAAAGTCACTTGTGTACGTCGATAAATCACAAATAATTGAACATCTGGAAATGAACATTCGAAGAGTTATCGGCGAGATATGCCCGCAAATGCAGCGAAAAGTTTGTGAAAATTGGTGTTCCAGATTGCCCCACGGCCGAAATCATATTTAAGTATTAGTAGTATAAAATTTTCTATGCAATAAAGACCGTTTCATTGATACAAGAATATATTACTATGTATCACTCCAAGAAAAAACACCCGATATATATATATATATATATATATATATATATATATATATATGTATGTATATATATACGTATATTAAAAAAAAAACATTCGCTTTATATTTTCAAATATAAAGTTCAATCTATTTGGTCTAAAGCAAAATTTGGTTAAAGCAAAAACGCCAGCTGCTAGTCTGATTTTTTGAAATTCAATAATTTTTGAATAAAGTAAATTTTTTCACTAGTTACACTGCTCAGCAGCCAAATCCTCCTTTGAATAAAACTATGTGGACTATATGGATTTTGCTACGCTAAGCTCGTACACGTTTTCGGTTTTTTTTTTCCATCAGGTCGAGATTTTTTTTATGGGCGTGGCAATTTTTTGCCCTTAAATCAGCCAGGTACGTAGACATATTTCACCCTAACTCGAGAACGAGTCATCAGACTTTAAGACACCAGAAGATGTGTAACAAAATTGTATTTATTTTAGTCAAATGTAATTTTTCTCTATTTCTTATCGTTTTGGAATTATTCAGAAATTATTCGCGAAAAAAATTTTTTTCCTGCAAATATCCTACTTTTTTCAATTTAAAAATTAATTTAAATTAAATATAAAGCCAATATTCAACATTTTGCTACATGTCTTAAAAATAAAATAAACTATAAACCTTAAAAATCGGTTAAAAAATGTGGATTTTATTGTAAATTTTTTGCAGAGCAGGTTTATTTTATTTATAGCTTCGTCAATTATTTTAATTTGGCCGGACAATTAACTAAATTGTTGAAGCTTATCAATTATGTTAATTAGAAACGCGTAATTTGCATTAAAAAACACCAATTGATCTTTAATTGAATGTACATTTAAAATTCTTTTAATAATTTTTATTGCTATAGCGTCTTCATCATTTGAAGCTTGCACAATTTTTTTCAAATTTATCAAAGTTTGTTTTTTTTTTTTTAAATAGTGCTACCCGCGTTATAATTTTTAAAAAAGTTTGAATTATAACAATATATGGCACAATAATATGCATTTATAACAAAAATATGTAAAAATACAAATTTTCATCAAAATATGCCAAAATATGCACTAACAAATCGATACCATTTTTAGGCAAATTCATTAATAGAGAAGTGGCTTGTGCGTCAACTGTCTAAATGAATGATGAATTTTACATACTTTTATACTGGGTAGGAGATGGATTCATATTAAGAAATATTTGTTAATTTGTCAAAATGTGTCCCACTTTGGGTGGCGCTGATGCTGCCATAACTGTTCTTTACGGAGTCATTATTATCTGCATCAATACTAGCTGCAGATATGTCAAGAAAATTTGGTCAGATTGTATAGACGATATACATACGTTTTCTTATTTTTATATTGTGAGTGGAATAGCCCGGTGATCGTTGTTCTATGGTACGATGCAAGGTCACTGATGATCAAGTATGGGCAAATGCAAAATGAAAATGCAAAAAGAGCGAACGATGTGTACATACACAAAATTGATGAGCGAAGTAGAGAACGAAATTGTGCTTAGTCTAACAGAAAATTCCGAACGAAGCAGACGTTCGTCGGATGTCATTAAATGAGAAGAAAAACAAACTAATACCATGACACACATGCCAAGCTTTCAATGTAGTGGTGCCCATACCTGCTGATGATGAACACGTGTATTGAGGCAGTGTAATATTTTTATGGTTGGCTCTGCAGAACCAAATAAATGTTTGAAACTTCTGCTTCATTTGTTGAGCTGGTTGTGATACATCGAAAGCAATGCGTTGTTATTTTACTATTTCTTAAACCGTAGACAGCTTGATGTGCACTAAACCAGGTGCCTGATATTCCAATTTATTCAAATCGTATAGTTGACTGGAAAGCGTTGAATGGGTTGTTTTTTAACCTTTTCCTAAAATTATACATATGTACATATATTTTTAAATAAAATTTCTTTTTCAATATTAAGCTTTTTAATGTTCCTTTTTTACATTCATAGAGATCTGCGTGAAAAATTTTTCATGGGCACTTCCGATAGAATTTTTCCCATCAAGGGAAATAAAAGTTTTGTAGGAGCGAAAATTCCACTTAACATTCACGATAGGGGTGAATTGTTATATATTCGTTTAACAAAAGTATTACTTATATTTTGTAGTGGTGATGAAGACAAAAAATAAAAACAACCATTTGTATAAAACAAAAAAATAAATATTGATATTAATGATAGCGGTTATTGAAGATAAAACATTTGCACAATCTACATTGCACTTATGTTTTCATTTAGAATATTCTTAACATGTTATTAGAATAGATTTGCAATTAATAAAGATATTATAATATGTACATTAAGTGCAAATGAAATGATATATCAAATTTACTGATATAGTTTTAGCAAATCTAGTTTTAACTTTAAACCCGTTTTGAGTAGTTTCTATGAAATGATAAGTTGTGTTTTGCCAGGTAATATATTGGAAATATCTGATAATGCGTGAAAAATACACAGAAAATTGTATAACTATTTAGTACTTTTAAAACAATAATTTATAAAATTAAAAACGAAATTTTGTTTTCAGATATTTTAGTAGGAACCAACTTGCATTGGAAATCTATAGTTGCCTATTCCATTAGCATTTTGGCATTGATTGGACAAGCAACAGCGTTTATTTGGTTGCCAGCCACAAGCAATTCACTAGAAGTACAAATATTGGTAATACCATTATTATTAATATCATTCCGGTGGTCAGAGAACTATATCAACTCTTATGCAGGCATCGGTACGTACCTGTAACAACTAAGATATATATATATATATATATATATATATATATATATATGAATGCATATTCACTTTTCTTATATTATTAATGATTCCGCTTCCATTTAAATTAACATGATTAAAACATTAATATTAACAAAACACTTCATAACTCTATGAGCTAATATTAATACTAAAATAATAAGTGACCGTTTGTCTCATATCTAATTTTTTATTATGCATAGCTGTTTTTGTATATTATTAGAAAAATTCGTTTACTCACTTTTAAATTAAGATAAACTATTGTTATTTGTATTATGTTTGATTGATTACATATATTACATGTAATAAAGACAAAGCGAAGCTCAAGATTCTGTTAGTGAATATGAAAGTATAGTTCATTGAAATCCTCTTCTATTTTAAAATAAAAATATTTTTAACAGTTACTATTTTTAATAACTAATAACATTATTAGTACTATTCAGGGCGATTCGGCTTGTGGCAAAATATAAAATAAATAATATATAAAAGAGTTCTAAAAGACAACAATTAATCAAATGTGACAGCTAGAAAACACAATCTATCAAACCACCAAATTAAAAATTATCTCACCAGGATGAGTAACTGTTCTTAAATAAAGAGGCTTAGATGACTAACTCCTGAGACTTCTGATAGGCTGCTAAAGGATATCACACCAAGAAATTTTTGTACATCGATGTCCCTGGGAAGCATAGAAGAAAAGTAGATGCACAATGCTCTCCTTTTCCTCGTAGGGGGAGCCCATGCAGTATTCGTTATACTAAAGGTGCAGTGTCCTGAGTATTGTCACCAGACTGCGAACGTGCTTTATATTAAAGTCTGAAAGATTCCAAGGTCTGCAAGAAAGGTAGCATCCAGACGCGTTGAGAGGAGGACTCCACATGGTTGATCAATGTCATCCTCTTGAAGTTGAGGCACTCTTTTCGCTAGGTCATCCGCCTTTACTTTCTTAGAACGGTCCCATGTCCCCGCACTCAGTGTAAGGTGACACGTGAGAACCCCGCAAAGGCCCTGCGACGTGCTAGATAAATTGCGATAAATTGCCTACACCCGGGATGGATATATTTATTGCTTTACTGTCAGTTACTATTTGGGTATCATGGTTTGATATGCGATGCGACTTAGGCTTCAGTGTTGCTCCGTCTGCAAAGACTGGTACAAATCCATGCAGAGGGGAAAAGTCTTCCTGAAGAGAGTGACCACACTTGCTGTTTAAGTAAAGCTTTAGAGTGGAGAAGTCAATAAGGTTTGGAGTATTTCCTGTTGTTTCCAGAGTGCTTGCATGACCGCATGGTCTGCAGTACTATGCACCTACCTGCAGTACTATGCACCTACCTAGCCATTGGATCACCTGAAAGCCAGAACAACATAGCAAACAGCGTCTTCGTCGGCGTCACTCTAAGTGCACCAGTTATCATAGGTGCTATATTAAGAAGAACCCTTTCCATACCCTAGAAAATTATAGGTTTTACTATTGTTTCCAATAGTAATTATTTTGTTTTATCTCGGAGGGAGTTATCGATGGTTGTTCTTATGTGAACATCGATTAATCTCTAGTGCTCTCAAAAGGAAGGAAATATTTTTTATTAGCCTTTGCTTTAGTGAGTGATGTTTTCTTCATATTCGGAATAAAGATATGCAGGTTGGCTTTCACTAAGATACAAGATATGATGTATTTGCCAACATATCTCAGTATTCTGCTTACAATGATTTGTGTTTATTCCAAGGATTTTGCAACTAAAATTCCATGGCTCTTGGATTGGTGTGCTGTCCTTCTCGCTCTTGGAGAGCTGGAACTAGCCAGCATCCGTAAATAGCGGCATACATCCCTGGAACGCCTCTTGGTTCTGCAGCTAAACATCAAGTATCTTTTGACAGATCAGCCCCCTCATTTGATTGATCAGCCGTTCTCATTGCCGTCAATAAAGCACAGTCAGCGAGTTTCTCACAACGCCAGGTCTAATGGTGACCGTGGTCTCTTGCTTAAAGGCTGCAAGCGTTTTTTCGGCGCACCTACAGCAGATAAGCTGCCTGCTGCAGCCAGTGTGGTCTTGGCCCATGAAAGCAAGGATTTCTCCTTAATGGTCAGGCTTTATGCCGGTCGTAGAGTAGAGCAGCCCCTACTTCGGCAAAGACTTTGCGCGCTTTTTATTGGCAATCACACTCTAGTTTTTGCTGTACGATGTCAACTGTCAATTCTATATATATATTTGCGGTAGCTGCATGTGATCCGACCGGCACTGAAGTAGCCGATGCAACCACCTTTTGTACTACGGTAGGTGTTTGTGTCAATGCTGGAATTACACCAATTAGACAACTAACAATTCGGCACTATCAAAGTTTTCCCGGTTGGTGAACCCTTCTTTTTACTGGCCTTCGATTTTGCTGCAGCCGATATGATTAGACTTTCTTCCAAGCACCGGCTATGTTAAAGTCTTATCCTACCCATAAGAAGAGCAAGAGGTTTGGGACAATCAGCTAGCTTGGCTTTGTCATGCTCTATGTTTGTCCCTTTTTTCCCCTAGCTGCACGTTCCGGGTTTGATAAACCACTACAGTGACAGCCTGAATTGGGTTAGAAATTTTTACAACCAAGCAGTGTCCTAGCATCGGGTTGAACCCGTTAGCGACTAGTCCCCTTTAACCACTAACCAGCAATTTCGGTTCTCCGCATTGCTACGAACTAATTTAGCCTTACAAATGATGCAATTTTGGCCTGCAAGCTTTACTACAGAGACATTGCTAAATGACTAATTGTCCTAGTCCAGAATTTGGACCATAGCCATGTTATCTTACTGGGCCTTAAAGGGCTGTCTTCCACCACAAAGTCATACTAGCACATGTCGATTTTTAGGATGACCTCCCCAGGATCGATACTAAATTGCCCTTATTTAAAGTACATTCAGATTGGGGGGAAAATAGGAGCTGTGATATGAAAGCCAGATTTGACCCAATTCAGTAAGCCATCCTTATGACTAATAACAAATTCGAGCCGAACCCAAAATATTACAGGGATTAAACTGATCACTAGTACAGCGTATCAGATGAATTTCTGACAAAATCTCCCTCTATCCACCACCTGGGGACGAGACCGATAGGAGACTACGAAAATTCAGCAGGGAATATAAAAGCCTATATGAAATGAGTATATTTTATCAGTTTAAAGCCGCTGCTTTATTAATTAAAAGTTATTGATTCATGAATTTAATAAAGTTAATTCAATAATGTACATATTATTATTGTATTAAATTTTCTAATTTTTTCGTTCCTCTCATGATTTCATTCTAGCATTAACAAGATTCAAATAAAAGTGATTTCTTAAAATTAATGTCAGATTGGCAACGTCTTCTAACAGAATTATTAAAAATTGTAGTTATAAGAAATTGTAAAAATAAAATAACATTTGTTTTTATACGATCGAACTATATCTTGCGACATCGACGAAAAGGCAGTAACCCTTGTTGATTTAAAAGTAATTTTCGTTATAAATACAAATAGAAAATGTTTTATTAAAAGCCATATACACTGAATTTATGGACGAGTATGAATCAATGCGATATATGTCAATATTGGAAACATAATCCATAGTCTATCCATACTACTACATCCCATACCATTGTATACTGAGACCCAAGAGTTCAACTATTAACCTCAGGCAAAATTGCATCAGAACAATATTTAAACGATCTAATGTTTACGGGACCAACATTACGAAGCGAACTATTTTCCATACTCTTAAAGTTTCGAATGACGAAAATTGTTTTCACCACTAACGTTGAAAAAATTTATAGACAGGTATTGATTGCTCCTGAAGATCGTTAATTTCAACTAAAAATTTGGAGAAAGAATACCACAAGTCCCATTGCATCTTAACAGCTCAATACACCCACATATCGCACAAGAACTGTCCCGTATTTAAAATTACACTAGTATTCCCTTGCTTCTGAGTTTCTAAAAGAAAACTTCTACGTAGATAAGCGCTTGGGAGGCTTAAATAGCTTAGCAATAGCAACTTCATCGATTACATAAAAACCTTGTTTGTCTTCCTAAGAAGGTCAACCATGACAATGCTAAATATGTGAAATTGAGTGAAGATTTTTCTTCATAAGGTCTTGTAAAGTTATTAAAAAACACGAGGGTTAGGTGAAATCAAGAAACTCTTTAATTGTAAACCATTATCAGTCTGTCTGTAAATATTTAATGACATCTTTTGAAATGAAATTCGTCAATGGCGTTGAAAATAATATTTGGAAAAATTAATTGCAGGTATAAAAATACCTATATGTACTCTTTTAGTTTCAGGTAGGGTATCAATCAAACCAGTTCTCGGATTCTTTTCAAAATAAAATTTGTGTAAATAGGAACTGTTATAACATTCAACTAAGCCACCTAAAAAGTGGTGACAAACACAATATACACGTGAGTACTGATGATGAAAGTGTTGCGACTTTCAAAAACAGCTGTTCTGCTCTGCTGTGTAAGTTGAATAAATCTGATGTTGACTTTCCTTTGTGCCTTCGAATATTTATTATCATGTCTTTCTGAGATTTTAAATTCATTTCGAACAATTAGCCTATGAATATTAATTCAATTTAACATACTAATTTGAATATGAAAAATTCAAGTGCTTGTGCAAAATAAAACAACATATGTTGTCAACACTAAATGAATTTCTTTTATATTAAAACAGTTATTAGTTGGTGTCCTTTATATGTCTTACAACTACAATTAGAGTTGGAAAAAAGCCAGCCAATCATACAATAAAAACGTAAGAAAATAAAAAAGAAAAAGTTATCAGTGAGTTCTTGTTATGACTTTGACATTTGATTTAAATAAATATATTTAGTTATTATAAGATATTTTGTGTAAAGGTTTTTGGGTAAAGGTGGAATCCGACTTAAAAACTAGCTAAAACACCTCAATTGATTTCTTTGAATTTTTGAGATTTTGTGAAAAAAAAAAATCAGCACACAATTAAAATTAAAGACTTTAAAATCGACAATTCCCCATATGTACTGATTTTTAAATTTCATTAAATAATATTTTAAAACTTAAGAATTTAAACTTTCATAACAAAAAACACAACTTAATCAGATTATTTTAATGCTACTTTGTAACTTGTGCTGATATTGTCGGTATCTTCCTTTAGATTCATAGCCTCTTCTATCCTTTGTTGTATTCGTAAGCTTTCTATTGTGTATCTTTTCTTTCCAATATTCTCTCTGCCCAAGATCTTTACTTTTTCAAAATCAGCAGTGTGTCCAATATATATTATGACAGTGCTGTTGATTGTTTGTTTTTCTCTGTCTTTCTTGTGTTCTTCCACTCTAGTTTCTAGATTTCTTTCCAATGTATATAATGCCAGAGCTGTTGTTTTCATTACCCTTGCTCCAAGGTGAATTGACTACTAGGTGATCTGAAAGGCTCCATTAGCGAGACGCTAAAACGCAAGCGCAAACGCAAGCGCAGCGCAGCACAATGCGCTAACGCAACTCCGCTTATAGAATGCTTAAAAACGCACCATATGTTTTTACAGAAAAAAATTTTGCATGTACATATATGTGTATATGTACATATAAAAAATTGTAGTGTTTAAATTTATTTGAGTGATAATATTAAAAAGGAAGATATGTATATTGTAAAATGGATATGGAAAATATATGTTTATTTGTTTAAACTTTTTACGTTTGTGCAAAATGTCACAGAATACTGTTTAGCTTGTGGTGTTTATCATTTAAAAACAAAAAATCAAAACATTTGTTTGAAACAGTGATGACACTTCCCTTTTTCTGGCTTGAGCTACCAATGAAAATTGGAAAAACGTTCACATATACTTAAGTATAAAATTCAAACCAAAAAAGTTTGGCTTAATGTATAATGGAAAAAAAAATTCAGAAAAACGGGACACGAAGAAAATAATCAAATGGTAACACAGGTATCATAACACACAAGTGCTAACATCAGGTTGATACAGTTCTCGGATTGTTTTTCACAATAAAATTTGTGTAAATAGAAAACTGTTATCACATTCAACTAAGCCACCTAAACAGTGGTGATAAACACAATATACACATGAGCACTGAAGATGAAAGTGTAGCGACTTTCGAAAACAGATGTTCTGCTGTTGAATAAAACTGATGTTGACTTCCTTTGTGCCTAGGAATATTTATCATCATGTCTTTCTGAGATTTTAACTAAGTTAGAACAATTTAGCCTATACAAATATTAATATAGCAAAAATAAAAATGTTCAATAAAAATAAAATCACATTCAATTTAAGCTTGAGCTACCAATGAAAATTGGAAAAACGTTCACATATACTTAAGTATAAAATTCAAACCAAAAAAGTTTGACTTAATGTATAATGGAACAAAAAATTCAGAAAAACGGGACACGAAGAAAATAATCAAATGGTAACACAGGTATCATAACACACAAGTGCTAACATCAGGTGGATACAGTTCTCGGATTGTTTTTCACAATAAAATTTGTGTAAATAGAAAACTGTTATCACATTCAACTAAGCCACCTAAACAGTGGTGATAAACACAATATACACATGAGCACTGAAGTTGAAAGTGTAGCGACTTTCGAAAACAGCTGTTCTGCTCTGCTGTGTAAGTTGAATAAAACTGATGTTGACTTCCTTTGTGCCTAGGAATGTTTATCATCATGTCTTTTTGAGATTTTAACTAAGTTAGAACAATTAGCCTATATAAATATTAATATAGTTTAAAGTTATTGTTTATCTTAAGTTCGTGGCGAAAGCAGCAAAATGGGCAATCATACAGAAATTTTTATGAACTTTCGTAAAATTATTATAAATCTTCACGAGAAAGGAAAATCCTATCGCGAAATCGGAATCATTGTTCAGAGGCCTTACACTAGTGTAAGAAACATCATACAACATTATAAAAAAACGGCAAATTTAGAGCGTGAAACCAGATGTGGACGCCCAAAAAAATTTACACCCCGCCAGGAGCGGATGATTGTTGCTGCAGTGGCTCAAAACCCAAAGATTTCGGCTGTAGAATTGTGCGAAGATATGATGCAAAGCTTTAAAGAAAGCTTCAATCCGCAAACAATCCGAAATACGTTGCACGAAGCTGGTTATCATGGCAGAGTTCCCCGTCGCAAGCCTTTGCTTTCTCACATAAACAAGAAAAAGAGATTAGAATTCGCAAAACTTTATATTAAACAGCCTGAAGCATTCTGGAATAGCGTTATATTTAGCGATGAATCAAAATTTAACATTTTTGGTTCGGTCCACAAAAAATTTGGCGAAAAGCAAATAAAGAGCTACAGGAAAAGAATGTTGTTAAGACCGTGAAACACTATGGTGGTAACGTTATGGTGTGGGTGTGTATGGCGGCATCTGGAGTGGGAAATCTTGTATTCATAGATGATAAAATGGACAAGTATTTTTATTTAAATATTTTAAAAGAGAATTTAACTCCAAGTGTCGCAAAGCTGGGGATAAATGGAAACTTCTTGTTTCAACAAGATAATGACCCAAAACAATCGTCATATCTTGTGCAGGAATGGCTTATCTACCCATTGCAAACAACTCAAAACACCTCCGCAGTCGCCAGATACCAATCCTATCGAACACGTTTGGTACTTGCTGGAGAAAAAAATACGAAAGCATAACATTACATCAAAAGAATCGCTTAAAGATGCACTTCGCATAGAATGGGAAAATATTACACCTGATATAACATCTACATTGGTAAAAAGTATGTCCCGGCTCTTAGAAGCAATTATACAGGCCAAAGGAGGTTCCACCAAATATTAAGTGAGCAAGAACCACTCATATATATATAAACTTTTCACATGTGTGCCTAAACTTTTTTTATATGGATTTACGTTATTTTTTGTGTTGAATGGCCAATAAAACAGCCAACATATAAAACGATATCGAAATAATTTTTTAAGTTAAGGAGAAATAAGGATATTGACAGATCCTTTTTAAAAAACATGGTGTGCCTAAACTTTATTAATCCACTGTATTTAGGTTTTGCGATTTAGTGCTCCTTTAATATAATTTGTGTTATAAAAATGTGATTTAATGTACAGACATATAGGTATGAATAATTTTTTATCCGCTTTTTAGTCGTGAAATATATATAAGTAACGGCGGCAAACATATACTATCGCCGTCTCGGCTAAAGATTTTCAGAGTTCGACTCTGATCTCTAGAGCTATTTTACAACAACACAAAAACATACCTGCAAGAGTGCTATTATTTTATGCCTTTTTTATATGCAGCACAACAACTTTTTAAACCAGTCTAAAATTTAATGTCTTTTTGACAATATGACTAAATAGCACGAAGTGTGAATACCCCAATTGTTTATTTTTTTAATGTGTCATAATGCTCATACACATGCATACATATTTCGAGAATTTGATAAGTGATGTAACTTTAGCTACTTTCAGGTCTTATTATTTGTATGTCGAATTTCTAATTATAGTATTTTATTAATCAAAGTGAGTAAACATTATTGTTTCTGGCAGAATATTAACGGTCTGATTTAGGCTACTCATTGCTTTAGGTTTGTCTGTAGGTTTTTTTTGGGTGAAGCCCATCGGACAGATGGGGACATTTTACACAAACAAAATACATGTATTTTGTGAAGGGTTGCAAAATAATTTCATCTAGTAGTCAATTCATCTTGCTTTGCTCTTTATTTCATAGACTACATTATATTGTTGTAGTTTTTTCATTGGAGCTTTTATATTTGAGAAAATTTTATTTATTGTAGTGTTTGGTTTGTATGCAAAATTTATATTGTTGTTTTTTATTGTAATTCTTATGTTTTTGTTATCAATTAACCCAGGTATGTAACGTATTCTGTGATATGTCTTCGCTAACCATTTTGCTGATGAGTTTGTTGGGGAAACTGTTTTTTCTTTAATATTTTCCTGTTGTGTTTAATGATCTTTTCGTGGAATTGCTTGTCACTAAGATGGAGGATTCTATAGATTAAGTTCTTGGCAGTGTTAATTATTTGATGTTTCGGTTGTGTGGAATTAAAATTCACAGTCAATTTATCTATGTACAGCTAATTGTATAAATTTTCTCTGTTTCTATGGTGAATTTTATTTTTGCATGAAAACTAATGAAAAACTTTAATATATGTACATATATTCTTTTCCGTCGGATTTTACTAAAGATAATAAGTCATCTACTTATTTTGTTATGTATTTTAATTGGATGTTTTCTACACTAAGTTTCTTTAGTTTCGTCAAAAATTGCCAAGTACCAGATCCGCGATTGTTGGTAAAAGTGGATTCTCCATATCTGGTTAAAGATTTCGTTTTCATATACGAAATAGTTATTTTCAGAGACAAAATTTTAGTATTTTTACGAATAAGGACCTGGATATTTAGGTGTAGTTTTTGATGGTAGTCCTTTTTGCATTATTATATATGTATATTGCCTTGTTCACTGGAATGTTGGTGAAAAGTGAAACGACATCTAGTGAGATCAGTATTGATGACGAAGCACAAGAAAATATTATAGCAACGACTACATTAGCTGATAAAAACACATTAAATTAAATATGCTCTATTCATATGAGCTAATGATGCCTAGGGTCATTAATGCAAATAAAATAATTTGTTTTATTTAATTTTTCCAACGTTTCGTCAATTTTGGTTTCACTTTTTTAATGGGTGGCAAGTCTGTTTAATTATTAAAAAACATTTGATTGATTTTGAACACAAACTCTTTTGTTAAAATATAAAAACTTACAAAAGCGTGTTATTATTTTACATATAATTGAAATTTAACAACATATTATTGTATATATGTACATATACTATTCATATTAGAAAATAAAAACTGTTCTACACAAACGAAAAACACAGCACTACCAAAGATTTACTTAATTGTTAAATTACACTTTGCAAAAAATAACTTTTTGTCGCTCCTTTAAATAAAACTATGTGTACTATATGGATTTTGATGCGCTAAACTCGAATCCGTTTTCTTTTTTTTTCCATCATGTCGAGGTATTTTTTTTATGGGCGTGCCAATTCGTTTCGTCTACCAGTGTTTCGTCTACTTTGTCGGTTTTTACAATTCCAAATAGGTCGTCAACGTATTTTGTCATTTTCCTTGGCTTAACGTCTATTTTATTTAGCACTGATGTCAGTAATTCTTCCATTATTATGTCAGCTACCACTGAAGATGCAGGAGATCCCATTGGTATTCCTTTTTTCTGTTCGTAAAAATTGTCATTATATTTAAAATATCTGCAATCTTTGATACAATTCCATAAAAAGTGACTTCGGTATATTTGTGTGCTCTTTTAACAATTCCCACTTGTTTTCTATTGTTTGTATTGCAAACTTGATAGGAATGCTTGGGAATAATGAGATGACGTCAAATGAAACCAGGATTTCATCGTCAGCTATTCCTATATTGTTAATTCTAGACTTGAATTCCTTAGCATCTTTCACATTAAATTGCGATTCCTTTGTCAAAATTTTAAGAATGTTACTTATATATCTAAAAGTTCGTTTGTATGGAATTATTGACTTTTTGTATCAAAGATTGCAGCTATTTTAAATATAATGACAATCTCCAGTGGTAGCTGACATAATAATGGAAGAATTACTGACATCAGTGCTAAATAAAATAGACGTTAAGCTAAGGAAAATTACAAAATACGTTGACGACTTATTTGGAATTGTAAAACCCGACAAAGTAGACGAAACACTGGCAGCCTTAAATGACTTCAATAAAGAAATTAAGTTTACATTGGAAATGGAATCCGACGACAAATTACCCTATTTAGACGCCTTGATTGTGAGAAAGAACAACATAATTAAATTAGATTGGTATCAAAAACCTTCAGCCAGTGGAAGACTTATAAATTTATATTCAAAACATCCTCGCAGTATGATTTTAAACACCGCTACTAATATTATTAATAGAGTACTAGATACCAGCGACGCTGAGTTTCATAAAAATAATATAATAAAAATTAATAATATTTTGGGGAAAAACTATTTTCCAACTAGAGTAGTTAACCAACTAAAAAGAATTGAAGTCCAGAAGAGAAAAAACAATTACAATGTAATAACTGAAAAACCAGTACATACCTGGTTTATCAGAAAGGATAAAAAATTCTGATATATATGATAGAGAAAAATTCATACTAGCAATGAAAACGAACAATACAACAAGGAAGTTATTCACAAATATGAAATCAAAAATCAATACAATGGACGAATCAAATTTAGTTTATGAAATAACTTGCAATGGAGACGACACCGAAGCATGTAAGAAAATATATGTTGGCACGACAAGAACAAAACTAAAGACTAGAATATCTGGACATAAATCTTATCTAAACAATAATAATAAATCTTTGACCCAAAAAACTGCACTTGCTGCCGACTGTGCAATAACTGGTCACCAACCAGACTTAAACAAAGTAAAAATATTGGAAAGAGAGAAGAATAATACAAAGAGATACATGCAAGAGATGCTACACATAATAAATACTCCCACTGACAAGAGAATTAACTATAAATCAACACTGACAATTGCGCACGCATCTATAGATATACAATAAACAAACACAGAACAAGAAAAAAACCAGTGACCAGTAGGTGACAAAGCTTAGAAGAATAAACAAGTGACTACACTAGGACTATAAAAATGTAATTATGATTATTGTTGTTGTAAATAATTTAATATTAATTAGTTTATTGTTTTTGTTTTTTTTTTTGTTTAGAAAATAAATTGTAATTCCCTGAAGATGACCAACAGAGTTGGTCGAAATATCGGAGAAATAAATATATATTTAAAAAAAAATTTTTAATATTATTTTATTATATAAAAAAGACCTCAAGCCGAACAAACAAAACAAATTTATTAAAAAAGGTCTACAACAAAACATATTCATTTTTCATTAACCTCTAATTCTAAATCGAGAACATTAGAGTAGATTCTAATAGTTATCGTAGCAGTATATGTGGAAAGTGATGGAAAATAAGTGAGTAAGTTTTAATCGTGCGGTTAAAATCATTTGGAAATCCAACAAGTAATCTTTAAATTCAGAATCAAACTGATCTGAATAAATTAGTTCGTGAAGTAGGGCTCTCAAAAAACAAGTCTGAGCGTCTTGCATCAATATTAAAACAATGTAATTTTGTGCAAAAGGCCGTGAATGTCTCGTACTTTCGAAATAGAGAAGAAGCTTTTTGAGTTATTTCAGCAGAGAAGAAGATTTGGTATTTTGTGATCGCCACATACATAACAAAATAAGTTTGGAGATTTGTTACAAATTCTTGATATTTTATAATATGAACGCTTTTGTGAATTCTTTAATTGCTTTATTTATTTACACAATAACATATATATTTCAACGATTCAACCGCTAGATATCAAATTAAAACTGACTCATTTATTGTCCATCAATTTCCATATAAATTGCTATAATAAATATTAGAATTTACTCTAATTTTCTCGATTTAAAATTACAGGGTAACGAAATATACCTGCGATAAATTGAAAATAAAATCTAAATTTTTAACCGATTTTTAAGGTTTACAGCTTTTTTGTATTTCTAAGACCTGTAGCTATTAAAAAAAAGCGCAGTGTTGAATATTTGTTTTCGATTTATTTTAAATTCCATTTTTAAACTGGAAAAAACTACGAATTTTGCACGAAAAAATTTTTTTTTCTTAAATAATTTCTCAATAATTCCAAAACGATAAGAGATAAAGAAATAAACTAAAATTAGAACAATTTCGTTACACATCTTCTGGTGTTTTACTTTTTAAAATCAGATTACTCGTTCTCGAGTTGGGGTGCAATATGTCAACGTACCTGATTAATTTAGGGGGAAAAAATTGCCACGCCCTTAAAAAAAATCTCGACCTGATGGAAAAAAACCGAAAACGGATTCGAGTTTAGCGCACTAAAATCCATATAGCGCACATAGTTTTATTCAAAGGAGGATTTGGCTGCTGAGCAATGTTACAATTCTCCTACTGTTGTTCTTCTTTTAAGTTAATCGTCCTTTCCATCTTCTATTGTATCCGTAAACTTTCTATTGTGTACTTTTTATTTTCAATGTTTAATTTGTGAAGGATCTTTACATCTTCAAAATCAGTTGTGTGATCATTGTCTAATATATGTTGTGACAATGCTTTTGAATGTTTCTTTTCCTCTATATCTGTCTTGTGCTCTCTTAGTCTTGTTTCTAAATTATGTATAATTATAGTTTTCTGAATAACATATTGTAGATGTTTATTAATAAAACAAACTTTTTAATATGAAAGTTTTTAAACGAATAATTTTGGTATTTTTTAATCAAATTCGTTAATAAATAAAAGTTGGGTATATTGATAAAAATTATTTTTTACATTTATATTATTTTTTAAATGACATTTGGTCATTTGTGAAATTATACACCAGTATATTAAAAATTATATTTATAGTCTCACTACACTACCTCCTTTCGATTTTAAGGGATATTAAACGCAACGCCTTTTTTATTAAATCTAGATATGATGTCATTTGATGGCTCGAAAGAAGTGGTTCTTGGACGATATATTGATTTGATGAATTTTGATGAGTTTTCAACCATTCCACTTGATTGGTATGATAGAAGTGGTTTGACTCAATATTGCTCCACCAATATTTGCTAAGTCATTGAACATCTTAGAGCAGAATTGCGTTCTTCTGTTAGAATTATTTGAGGACATCAAAAACGACAACTTCAGTATTTACAAAAACATATAGAAACTTTTTCTGTTGTGATTGCATCTATTGGTATAACCTCGACCCATCTAGTGACACGATCAATCATAGTTAATATATAACGTAAACCTTCCGATGGTGGTAGTGGTCCTACTATATCTTCGTGAACATTAGAAAATCGCTAAGAATCAACTTGAAAATAATCAATAGGTGACTTAGCATATCGAAATATTCTTGCAGCCTGCAACTCTTGGCATTCTTTTACCCATTGAATAAAATTCTTATTTAGTGAAGCCCATACAAATTTTTGAGTAATTAAAAGCTGTTTTGCCCGCATACGAGAATGAGGCAGTGTATGAGTATTACTAAAGACGGTTCTTCTGAAATTTAATGGAATGAAACGTTTTCTTCTTTTTGACGAAGCATCAAAATATATTTTTATATTAGTGTTTGCAATTTGCCCAAGCTTTAGGTCAAGTTCAGTTGATGGTGCTAATAAAAATCTTTCTATATAATTATCTTCTTTTTGAGCAATGGCGATTTCTTCATAATTAATAACTACAATTCCTGTTGTGCATCAGCAACAGTATTTTCTGTTCCGGATATATGACTTATAGCACTTGTGAATTGGCCTATATAAGTGAGATGACGAATTTGGCATGGACTGGCTTTTCTGGCTTTTGTCTAAACGCAAAAATATGCGGATTATGATCGGTAAACAACACAAAGTTATGTCCTTCTAGCATATGTCAAACAATTTCGTGGCATTATACGCTACCAAAAGTTCTCAATCATGTATGCTATAATTCCGTTCCGATACAGATAACTTTCTGGAATAAAATCCCAAAGACCGCCAAACTGTTCCTTCTTGTTGTTCAAGTACTGCACCTATAGCAACGTCTGAAGAATACACTGTTAAACATATGTATTTGCAATTGAAAGTGGGTATGCTAATATAGCACACCCAGTTAAAATCATTCTCGCAATGAGGAGTCCACTTAATTACTATCTTATTATTCTTATCAGCGCCTTCAGCCAGTTCGTTAAGTTTTACTTGAATTTGGGCTGCGTTCGGCAAATTTTCTATACAAATTAAGCATTCTTAAGAGAATCGTCGCATCTCCTTAACATATTTCGGTATTTTAAGGTCGAATATAGCTTCAACTTTTGTTTTATTGACGATATTCTATTTTGAGATATTATTTTTTTGTATTTTATTCGACCTTGTTTTTTACTTAAATTCTTCTTATAATTATTCTTCAGGCTCTAGGTCTAAGACATGAAAATAAAACTCTTGTTATGTTTTATCTCGTTATATTTGTAAATATTTTATTATTTTGATATTTCGAACACCTTCGGTGTTCTTCTTCAGGAAAAACTGAAAAAACAATTTTGTTGTTACAACATTTAGTATCACAAAAATATAATTTTGATTTTAATTAACTAAAGAGTTATTTATAAAACAAGTGTTTAAACACTTTACTATTGAGTAAAGTCGTCTAGTTTTGAAAAGGGTTAAATGTTTACTAAATTTGTTTTGGTTTATTATGTTTTGTTATTAGTTATATGTCTATACGTATGCGCGCAATTTTCCGTGTCTGTTTTGTAGTTCATCCTAATTTCGGCGGGATTGTTAATTATACGTAGCATTTCTACAGTGAATCTTATTTTATAATTATGTTCTTGTTGTAATATTTCTGTATTATTTATGTCTGGCGAGTGACCATGCGTTGCACAGTGGGCTGCTAATGCGGTTTTTTGTTCCAAATTTTCGTTTCTATTTTTATAATTAGATTTGTGTGCAGCCAATCTTGTCCTAAGTTTTGATTTTGTTGTTCCAACATATATTTTCTTACATACATTTTTGCCATCCCCATAGCAAGGTATTTTGTAGATAACATTATATTAATCTAACTTGTCTTATTTTGTTTTTGTATTCGAAAAGAGGGAGTTTAAAGTGTTTGTGTTTTTTAGAGCAATGTTAAAGTCATCAGTGTTGTAGATATTGGATTGCGTGACTCTGTCTGAGAAACCTGGTACGTGTTTTAAGGACTTGTAAATCTTTTCCGATTTTGGTGTATGTATTTTGTTTAAATTCTTTATCGTGTCCCGTATGATGTTGATTATTAGGGGATATGAAAAGCTGTTTTTTAGTAATATTTTTCTTATTTTTTTGTAGTTTTCGTTGTGAAATTTATTATCGCTTATTTTTAAAACTCTTGTGACAAAGTTCTTAGCAGTACTTATTTTGACGTGTTTTGGGTGGTTAGAATGGAAGTTTATAATTCTCCCCGACGCAGTTGGTTTTTGATACCAATCAGTTATTAAAAAATTATTTTCTCTAATTATTAAGGCATCTAAAAACGGAAGCTTTCCATCTTTCTCTACTTCTATCGTAAATTGAATAGTATATAATATAACGAGATAAAACATAACAAGAGTTTTATTTTCGAGTCTTAGACTTAGAGCCTGAAGAATAATTATAAGAAGAATTTAAGTAAAAAACAAGGTCGAATAAAATACAAAAAATAATTGTTAAATACGGAAGGCACGCCGCAAGCTTAATCATGAAGCTTTATAAAATCCTACAAACAAACTACAACAAAAGTATCAACAGAAATATTAGAATATATTCAAATGCCACAAAATTAAGAGCTAAGCTAAAGACGTCATTAACTTTTCTTATAAAATGCAGAAAAATGGGATTAATGCCGAATTTGTTGACGAATGTAACAAAAAACGTTCAACTGTTGTTTAATTATAATAAATATGTACCTCTTGACACACAAATAAAAATTAAAACCCTTATTGGAAAACATACATGGAATTTTCATGTAAAGATTTTAAATTTAATAATAAAATTAAAACATGAGGAAATAGCAGCTATTGACAATGATTTAGAAAAACGTATCGCATATCTGAAAGAATATATGTCTGAAGACCATTTTACATTACTATGTAAAAGTGAAGACATTATACATCAAAATATAAAAAGTAAGTTCAAAAAAACACAAATCAAGAAATTTGACGCATTAAGAAATATCTATGAGAAAAAACCATTTATAAAATACAACAAAAGCTGGTTCATAAATAAGACTGACACAGAAATTCCTGAAAACTCCAAAAAATTGTTGTCTTTAGGTCCCAAATTCGCTCTTCCAATAACAAAACAACAATTTCCAATATTTAAATGCATTGCAGACGGAGAAGATATCACACAAACAAACAAAGAGAAAGAAAAACAAGAGATTGCGAGAAAAAAACTTGTAATGACGATGGATAACTACCTAAATAAACGATCATTAACAACAGATGAAAAAGCTATCGTCCGCACAGTGGAACAAACAAAAAAGTTTTTTTAAAAGAAATAATTATATATTGATTTTAAAGGCAGATAAAGGTAATACGACGGTAGCAATGGAGATAGATTATGAGACAAAAATGAGGGATATTATACATGATATGGGTAAATACAGACGATTAAAAACAGATCCAACAACAAAACTACAGACGCGGAACAACAAATTAGTGGAGAAGCTGTTTAGTCAAAATATAATAGATGCTAGAGAAAAATATAAACTACTGACATCAGTAGCCACTGCTCCTAGAATATATGGACTCCCGAAAGTCCACAAAGAAGGTATGCCGCTAAGACCGATTTGTTCATCAATAAATTCTCCATCGTACGGTCTATGCAAATACATAACTCAGATTTTGAAGAACATCACTAAGACATCAAATTATAATGTAAAGGACGCAGTAGTGTTTAAAAGAAAAATTTACCAAGAAACAGTTTCTCAAGAGGAGATATTAGTATCTTTTGATGTGATATCACTTTTTCCAAGTATACCCGTCAATCTGGCAATCAATTTAATAAAGGACAAATGGGACAAAGTTTCCCAACATACAAATATTTCTAAAGATCTGTTTGTGGACATTATTACGTTTTGTATAAAAGATAACAGGTATTTTAAGTATAACGACAAGACTTATGAACAATTAAAAGGAATGCCTATGGGATCACCAGCTTTACCGGTGATTGCTGATATTATCATGGAAGAGCTACTAGAATGCAGCATAGAAAAACTAGACATAAGACCAAGAGCTCCAAGCAAATATGTGGACGATTTGTTTTGTATCATTAAGCGCAGTAGTGTAGATGAAACACTAAAATGTTTAAATAATTTCCATCGAAGGATTCAATTTACGATAGAAGTAGAGAAAGATGGAATGCTACCGTTTTTAGATGCCTTAATAATAAGAGAAAATAATTTTTTAATAACTGATTGGTATCAAAAACCAACTGCGTCGGGGAGAATTATAAACTGACTGCCATTCTAAACACCCAAAACACGTCGAAATAAATACTGCTAAGAACTTTGTCACAAGAGTTTTAAAAATAAGCTATAATAAATTTCACAACGAAAACTACAAACAAATAAGAAAAATATTACTAAAAAACAGCTTTTCATATCCCTTAATAATCAACATCATACGGGACACGATAAAGAATTTAAACAAAATACATACACCAAAATCGGAAAAGATTTACAAGTCGTTAACACACGTACCAGGTTTCTCAGACAGAATCACGCAATCCAATATCTACAACACTGATGACGTTAACATTGCTCTAAAAAACACAAACACCTTAAACTCCCTCTTTTCGAATACAAAAACAAAATTAGACAAGTTAGATAAATATAATGTTATCTACAAAATACCTTGCTATAAGGATGGCAAAAATTTATGTAAGAAAATATATGCAGGAACAACAAAATCAAAACTTAGGACAAATTTGGAACAAAAAACCGCATTAGCAGCCCACTGTGCAACGCATGGTCACTCGCCAGACATAAATAATACAGAAATATTACAACAAGAACATAATTATAAATAAAGATTCACTGTAGAAATGCTACATATAATTAACACTCCTGCCGAAATTAGGATGAACTACAAAACAGACACGGAAAATTGCGCGCATACATATAGACATATAATAACAAAACGCAATAAACCAAAACAAATTTAGTAAACATTTAACCCTTTTCAAAACTAGACGACCTTACTCAATAGTAAGACAAAATATATTTACGTGTTATTATGTTTATAATATTAAACACTTGTTTTATAAATAACTTAAGTTAATTAAAATCAAAATTATATTTTTGTGATACTAAATGTTGTAACAACAAAATTGTTTTTTCAGTTTTTCCTGAAGAAGAACACCGAAGGTGTTCGAAATATCGAAATAATAAAATATTTACAAATATAACGAGATAAAACATAAGAGTTTTATTTTCGAGTCTTAGACCTAGACCCTGAAGAAAAAGAATTTTGAGATATTTTAAATCAAACTAAATCAATTTCTTGTACACCAAATATACATTAATTTGAATGTATTAAAATTCCATATTCACTGTACCTTTGAAGTAGTAAACGCGAATGGGATATATGTTCTTCGTTCTTTAAAGCGATTAAGACATCATCTCAATTTTTATTATAATTTTTTTTAGGTAAGAACATTTTGTTGTAAGTACGCATTTTGTTGCTTTAATCCCGAGCTTAGTCCACTGGATTTTACAGCGAGCAAATTCCTGTGCAGTATTTAAACTTTTCGTTTCAGTTATTTAAACGACATACAAATACTAGTTTTAAAGGTAATTATATTTATTTTAAATTCATTTCAGTTAAATTCAATTTTATATAACGCTTAATAGTTTATTTATTTTAAGTGTTCAATGGGGTTGAACATGGCGCCAGCTTTGGCCTGCATAAGACTTACTATCTTTTATATATCACTATAAAAGAAATCGTATTAACTTAAAACTATTTTATTCATTCATCGAACGTAAAGATATAGTTAACATTAAAGTTAAATGGACATTCTGCATTACTTTTAGCAAACTATTTCCCTCCCGTTGTATTTGATAAGAATTATGTTTGTGGATTAATAAGCTTTGATACCTATATTATATTGTTACGTTTTTAGACTTTTTCGTAAAAACGGTTTTATTACTTATCCTTCAAGGATTCGTTTTATTGCATCAAATTAAAACACGGACAAATTAATTTAAAAATATAATGCGGCGACACTTTATTTGTTACTTTATTTACACGAGTATTTGTACTACTCAAGACTTAGCGATGTTAACACGTCTATATTTGAAATCACACTGATTCCCGCTGAGCTCTGGCAGCGCCTTTATATAGCAAAAAAGACGTCGTCTGGTAACCTCGCGAAAGTGGTGGTTGTTTTTTTACTTGACATGTGTGTGTTTGTATACATAACAATGCTGACTTGTTTGGTTTGCTTATGGTAACTATGTGTGGTTGAATGTATGAGTGTGTGGTTTTGTTTCTTCTACGTGTATATGGCTGTGTATACTTGTGAATCTATTTAGCTTTATTAGCAACGAATACTTGCATACAAGATCATTAAGAATAACATCTCTTAGCATTTATGTTGCTATGTTTGTTGTTGTTGTGGTTTACTCTTATTGGCACAGCCTTGAATGATCTTGTATATTCTGGAGTATTCCATTTCCGTTAATTTGAATATTATCTACATAGTGTTGACCAGGGTTGTAACATTTTGACAACTATAGATTAATTGGATGTGCTGCCAAGTACATATAGCCACAATGTCTTTTTATTTAAATCTATTTCTAATCTTTGTAACACTGCCGCCCACTTAAGCCTGTTCGACCCGAATAGGCATACAATCACCTCTTCTATAGTGCGCCAATCGTTCGAGATGTACTATCTCCATTTTCGACCTTAGGCTATTGTGCTTCTGTATCCGGTATACAACGTCATTCACTCTCTTAATCACTTTATACGGGCCATCCCAGTGAGTCTGTAATTTTGGGGACAATGCTTTCTTCCGTTGTGGGTTATACAGTAAAACCAATTGTCCTTCCATAAATCCCTCCGAGTTTGCTGCGCGGTCATACCTAGCCTTAATCTTGCCACTGACCATCTTGATTCTATTGCGCACGAACTCATGCAGTTCGTTTAAGTCCTCCTTCTCTTGGGACGTAATAGCTCCTTCCTCTACAGTTGGCTTAACACCAAATTCCAAATCACCAGGTAGTTTTAATTCCGTCCCGAAGATAATTTTGGCTGGCGTTCTCGATGTTGAGTCGTGTACAGCTGACCTATATGCCATCAAAAATTTGGGGATGTGCTCGTCCCAATCCCTCTGATGGGTGCTTACTACTTTTCGTAGGTACTCTTCTAAGGTGCGATTGAACTTTCTACCATGCCATCAGACTGTGGATGTAGCGGCGTCGTTCTGGTTTTCTTTATCCCATACAACTCGCACATTTCCTTGAATATGGCAGACTCGAAATTCCTTCCTTGGTCGGAATGTAATTCTATTGGGACACCATAGCGACATACCCAGTTGTTGACGAATGCATTTACAATTGTCTTTGCTTCCTGGATAGGTATAGCTTATACCTCTGGCCATTTACTGAAAAAGTCCATTACCACAAGTACATAACGATTTCTGGCTTCGGTGACGGGAAAGGGACCTGCTACATCCATTACGATCCGCTCGAATGGTGCTCCTGAGTTGTATTGTTGCAGCTGTCCCCGGCTTCTTCTTACTGGGCCTTTGGCTGCTATGCACTGTGGGCAGTTTGCTATCCAGTCAGCTACGGCTTGTTGACATCCAACCCAATAAAAACGCTGCTTCAGTTTCTCAAGTGTTTTTGTTACTCCAAGATGACCGCCACTGGGTCCATTATGAAACTCCTGTAAAACTTTACTTATCTTGGAATATGGCACAACTATTAAATTTGAAGTTGTTTTGCCATCTACACTTTCCCATACGCGGTATAAACACTCTTTTATTACCTTAAGGCTGTTCCACTGAGCCCAATAAGATTTGGCGAGTGGGCTTTTAGCCGAAATTTCAATCCGGGATGGTCGTCTGTCCTCTTCTTTGGCCGCTATAATTTTCCTTAGTATATCGTCGTCCCTCTGTGCTGCTGACCAGTCTTCATCAGGGCCGATGTGCATTAGCCGAACATCCCCAACGCCTTCCTTTTGCTCGGTTCTAACACAATGTTTACACTCTAAACAGCACGGTCTTCTCGAAAGAGCATCCGCATTGTTATGCTTTGTGCCCCTTCTATGCTCAATGCTGAAGTCGTAGCTCTGCAGGCGCTCAATCCACCTTGCCAGTTGCCCCTCAGGATTTTTAAACTGCAATAGCCATCTCAGTGCAGAATGATCGGTCCTTAATGTAAAGTGTTGACCATACAGGGACTTATGGTAATGTTTAATGCATTCCAATACCGCCAGAAGCTCACGTCGTGTCACACAGTAATTCCTCTCAGGTTTTGAGAGTACACGCCTATAGTACCCTATGACCTTCTCAGTGCCATTTACTACTTGGGACATCACACCCCCTATGCCATAGCCGCTCGCATCAGTATCCAGCACAAATGTTTCTCCAGCTATGGGATACGCTAGCACTGGTGACGTACATAATAATTCTTTGAGTTTCTGGAAGGATTTTTCCTGTGGCTCGCCCCAATGGTATGGTCTTGACTTCTTTGTCAGCTCATGCAAGCTTGCAGCTACACGGGCAAAATTCGGCACAAAACGTTTGTAGTATGTGCAAAGGCCCAAAAAGCTGCGCAATTCATGAAGATTTTTAGGTTGATGCCAGTCCCTTACTGCTTTTATTTTATCTTCATCTGTTGAGATTCCGTCTGCTGTAACACGATGCCCCAAATACTTTACTTCTTTCTGGAACAATGCACATTTCTTCAAGCTGAGTTTCTATCCAGCTGATGACATTCGTTCAAGAACTTCTGCCATGTTTTTGAGGTTTTCATCAAAAGTTTTCCCCATCACGATTATGTCATCGAGATATACCAAGCACGTCTTCCAGTGAAGTCCTATCAGTATCTTCTCCATTAGGCGTTCAAATGTGGCCGGAGCATTGCAGAGACCAAATGGCATGACTTTGAACTGCCATAATCCGTTGCCGACACTGAAGGCAGTTTTCTCCTTATCTTTCTCTGCGACCTCCACTTGCCAATATCCGCTTCGCAAGTCCAGCGTAGAGAACCATTTGGTACCAGCTAGCGTGTCCAAAGTGTCATCGATCCTGGGGAGCGGATAACTGTCCTTCTTGGTTATGTCATTGAGCTTCCTGTAGTCTACGCAGAATCTAGTACTGCCATCTTTGTTTTTAATTAAGACTACAGGCGAACTCCAAGGACCAGAAGATGGCTCAATTACGCCATCACGCTCCATTTCACTTACAAGCTCTTTTACTTTATCTCGCTTTGCTAGTGGTACGCTTCTGGGTGGCTGTTTAATCGGCCTAGCTTCGCCTGTGTTCATTTCATGTTTAACCAATGCAGTTCTACCCTGGCCTTGGCTTCCCATGGCGAAGATACTGGCATGCCTTTTTAGTAACTGCTTGGCTTTATTTTTATCTGTCGCTGATAGACCTGCTACCCATTTCTCTACGTATTCCTCAAATTGTTCACGTTCTTTTGCGGACAAATTAGTAGGCTCTATCTTCTCGCAGTTTATTATTGCCTCTGCTGGAGTACACTGGCCAACATCGGAATTTTCTTTGATGACTTTTCCATGGTCTGACAAGTTCAGCACTCTTATAGGGACTATTCCTCCTTTACTAGTTTTCACTAGAGCTTTCGCTGTTATAAGCTCTCTCTTTAGATCTGCCGGTTCTACAACCCACAACCGATTGTCCTCACAATCTCCCTTCATCCGCGCCCATATGACTGTTTCAGACTGCGGCGGTATTGTCTGACTCTCAATAGCAAATACTCTTAATACTTGCGGTTTATTGTCATATCCAACATCAAGGGGTATTTCCACATTACGCCAAATCATCAGCTGTTGTCCCATATGTAGATTAATGCCATGATTAATCATAAAATCGGCTCCAATAATAACCTCATCGACAATATCGGCAACAATAAACACATGTTTCACGTTGATGTTGGCTATAGTCACCTTCACTTCAATCTTACCATAAATAGGAGCAGGCTCTCCAGTAGCTGTACGTAGCCGTATGTTGCTTAACCGCTCGCATTTCCCCTTTACTATATCGGGCCTTATTATTGACTGCGATGCCCCTGTGTCTATGGTAAGTACGTGCTTTTCCCCGTTGATGTGTCCGGACGCAGTGAGGTTGCTATTTTTCTGCTGCATCACTGATTTGGGGATTGTGGGGCCCTCGTTTGTGAGAGCTAGCTCTTGCCCCTCAGTGCTAGCTCGTTTTAGTTTAACGGGGACTCTTGTGATGTTGTTTGGTTCTCCCGTTTGCTGTTTCTTGGTGCCGAAACAGATCTACCTCTGTCGCATTGCCTCCTTCACGCTAGCCACTAGGTTGTTATCCTCCTCAGATAAAACCTCCACATTCCGCACTTTACATATCTGTGGCTTGAAAACCATCCTGGCAGTCTCTTGAGCCAGCGCAAATGACACAGTTTCAGCGAAAGTGGATTTCTGCGTAGCGCACACCGCCAGTTTAACATCAGAGTCGCGAATGCCGTTAACGAAAGCCTCAGTTTTAAAATGGTCCAGGAACGGGTGACTCTCGCCTGGATATGTGAGCTGCACAAAACGCTCGATTTCCATTGCGAAATCTTGTAGAGATTCGTTAGGCTTCTGAACTCTACATCGCAATTCCATTCTGTATAAATAGCGCTTGTGATCACCACCATACTTGTGCTGCAATGCTGCCATTATTTCATTATAGTTGTTTCTGCAGCTTACTGGCACAGTCTCAAGTACCTCTGCGGCTGTACCCTTTAAGGACAAAATCAACTCTATGGCCTTTTCTTCAGCATCCCAGCCATTTCTGCTAGCCACCGTCTCAAACTGGAATTTGAAGATGCCTAATGGTACGCTGCCGTCGAAGCATGGCGCTTTTGTCTGCGCAGAAACCTACGCAACTGCTCGTACTGGCCCGCCACTACACCCCAGGTTATGCACTTTGTCCTCTAGAGCATGCAATTTCTCTTCGCACTCCTTGGCATGCTGTTCCAGGCCACCGCATTCTAGATGTTGGACTCTATCCGCCAGCTCTAAGAATTTATTTCCAATAGAATCCATCCTCCTATTGATGGCTTCAGAAACCTCTACCAGGATATCGTTCGTGGCTTTATTTGACTCCTGTATCTGCTGAGAGTTCTGTTTTATTTCAGTTATTTCGGCAACAAGTTTTTCCTGCATCTGCTGAGTTTCGGCTACAAGCTTGTCCTGCATCTGCTGAGAGTTCTGTTTCATTTCAGTTATTTCGGCTACCAGCTTGTCACTGCTGATTCTTGATGCAGTTTATGCATCACTGATTGCTTTTATCTGCCGAGAGTTCTGTTTCATTTCGATCTTCATTGCAGTGAACATTGCATTTATGTCCATGCTGCTAGTCGTGGCAGGAGGGCATACCTGCACATCGTCTTTGTCCTCAAACTCGTATGTCCCGATATCCATGCCACGAATCTTGAACTCATCTATCAGCCTCTTCTGCAGTTCAGCCTTATTACCTGCAGTTGGCAATTCCAGCTTGCTGAGCTCCTTTTTCAGCTGTTCAACTTTTAGCTTATCAAATTTCATGATTATTTATTAAAAATTTTTTTCTTTTTAATGTCCTTTTTTTCTCTTTTTCTCTAAATTGCAATGTCCTTTTAATTATTTTTGCAATCCCACTTCTGACACCAATTGTTACGTTTTTTTGAATCTTTTCGTAAAAACGGTTTTATTACTTATCCTTCAAGGATTTGTTTTATTGCATCAAATTAAAACACGGACAAATTAATTTAGAAATATAATGCGGCGATACTTTATTTGTTACTTTATTTACACGAGTATTTGTAATACTCAAGACTTAGCGATGTTAACACGTCTGTATTTGAAATCACACTGATTCCCGCTGAGCTCTGGCAGCGCCTTTGTATAGCAAAAATGACGTCGTCTGGTAACCTCGCGAAAGTTCTGGCTATGGTGGTTGTTTTTTTACTTGACATGTGTGTGTTTGTATACATAACAATGCTGACTTGTTTGGTTTGCTTATGGTAACTATGTGTGGTTGAATGTATGAGTGTGTGGTTTTGTTTCTTTTACGTGTATATGGCTGTGTATACTTGTGAATCTATTTAGCTTTATTAGCAACGAATACTTGCATACAAGATCATTAAGAATAACATCTCTTAGCATTTATGTTGCTATGTTTGTTGTTGTTGTGGTTTACTCTTATTGGCACAGCCTTGAATGATCTTGTATATTCTGGAGTATTCCATTTCAGTTAATTTGAATATTATCTACATAGTGTTGACCAGGGTTGGAACATTTTGACAACTATAGATTAATTGGATGTGCTGCCAAGTACATATAGCCACATTGTCGTTTTATTTAAATCTATTTCTAATCTTTGTAACAATATAATCACCAATACGAAATAAATTATTTTCGATATCAAAATTTGGTATTGTGTTATCAATACCAAATGTTTATATCAAAAATAATTTATTTCATATTGGTGATTATATAATAGGGATTCCTGTGGGATCTTATGAGTTTTCTGATATAGTTGATTTAGTTAAAGATAAATATCATGATTTGACTAATAATGGTTATGTTTATATTAATGAAAACTTCAATACGTTTGTAACACCTACATAAAGTACAATAGACCCCATCTATTTCAATAAAGAACGATCAACTGGATCTTTGCTTGGTTTTGGTAAGAGAGACAACAAGTGAAACATTTTTCAGATAAAACAATTTATATAACAAATATTAATACAGTAATCATTGAATGTTATATTGTGAATGGATCATATATAAATAACGTGTCAGCACATACTATTCATCAGTTTTCATTTGACGTTAGTCCAGGATATAAAATAACAGAAAGACCGGCTATTACAATATATTTACCTCTAAATTCGAGAGAAATATCTACACTGGTTTTAAGAGTTGTCGATCAGCACGGAAACTTAATAAATTTTCGTGGAGAAAAAATATCTATTAGATTACTTTTGAAACCTATTAAAGAATGATTATATTCAACAAAAGTAGTTTGTGTAACGATTCACCAATCACTCTACCATCATCCGGAACACAGCACACATCCAGGGGAGCTTCTTCTGGTAAACGAAAGTTGCATTATAAAAATCTGATATATCAAACAAGCAAACATCAACGAAACACTTTAAATAAAACTTTCGGATCTCAAATGAATTTAATTAATATATTAGACAAGCCACAATTTTATATTTCAATTATTAAAAAGCGTATCACAGCTATAATTCATACTTACAATCTTTCAAAAACAATGATGGAATCGGAATATCAATACAGAACTAAGATTTATACGTTCTACCAAGTGAAAGCATGGTTTATATTGAAGTTTATGTAACAAAAGAAGACTCAACAATCTCTGCAAATATACAGCTGTTGAACAATTGTATGGCTCACCTCTTTGACGAGATTTGATATGAATTAAATGGAATATAAATTGAGCGGACACGACTGTTAGGAATTGCATCAGAAATCAAAAACTATGTTTCGTTAAATACATCTGAAAGCAATAACTTGACTAATGCTGCATGGGCTCCAATCAATAGTGACATAAATCTTACACTTTAATCTGTTATTTAAATTTTTGCGTGCCATTGAAGATTTTAACATAATAATAGTTAATTCGAAACATGAATTAATTTTGTAAAGAGCAAAAGCTGATAAACAAGTTTTTAGATGTAAAGTATTAACTGCACTTCCAGAAACCATTACTGTATTATGGAATGTTAAGCTTGCTTGTGAAAACATATATAAAGGTAAATCTAAACTCTGACGTATATCCATATGATGGTCTAAACTTGAAATTTGATCGAAATAGGTTATGTATGAAAAATTTCAACAAAGCTACTATTCACGAGATCTACAACCCCTACTATCACGAGAAGACTTTAAATCAATAGCACAATAGTGTTAGATCTTAGATCTAACACATCAAAATAAGATTGTAAAAACTGAACCAATTAGTATTGAATTGCAAACGGTTAAGAATATACTAACCGGAACATCTGCATATTGTTTAATTATACATGACTGATGTTTGAATATATTCCTCTTACAAATGAAATAAAAAAACTATTGTAAAAATAATGGAATATATGATAAAAATACAAGAACAATTAACGTTAAAAATTATTCACAAACATTACATATGAGTATTCAGTAATTAACAATATGATATTAAAAGAAATATATAATAACTTTAAAAATGCCTCCAACATCATTTCCAACGAATATAAACAGGAAATTTTTAACATTCAATCATATTTGGAGCATACAAACAGCATGAAAATAAATAAAAATAAATTTGGTGAACATTATGAGGATTGTGTTTGGTCTAAAAAATCTACTAGATGTGGGCTGATACTTGTCGCTGTGTGAATTATAAAAGGAAAAATTTCGGATTGCAAGAAGAAGCAAGAAAAATAATAACTTTTTAGTTTATCTATACATTTTTTTTGATAATAATTTTATTTTTACTTTGTATAAAATAATGTTAATGCTTTTTTTATTTTCTTATCAAGAAAAGTACAACACACATTCGCACACTTTTACATGAACATCAGTTATTAGACATTTCACAGAAAAAATAAAAAACAGTTCATTAAATTAAGATTATTATTTAGTGCACATTTAGTCGTACACTAAAAATATAACAACACCCTACAGCCAGTCATGGTCGCATATCACACACACAACACAACCCAAAAAACATCTTCCACCTGATTAGAGAATCTTGCTTTTAATTTCATTGACTCATGTATCCAGCATTTCGATATCGAACTTTATAAAAAACAATGCTCTCATTCACTAATACAGTTTCTGACGAAGATAAAGCCAAACTTATCAACATACATTCATAACTGGAATATGCAAAAAACTTAAAAACCGTACAAAATAAACATGGTGAACATATTTTATTTCATAAGAATAAACATGCCTTGCAGATTTTATTCACAAGCCAACAATGTAAATTCCTATTCAACATTTTTTCAAGCAATACATTTCTAATGTACTTCTAAGTTTGAAATCACATAATAAGTTGGTGTTATTCACAAAAGCAATGAAATCTACAGCAGCTGCATCTGTCGGAGCTTTTAATATATAACATATATATATATATATATATATATATATATATATATATATCTATATATATATATATATATATATATATATATATAGTTTCTAATCTTTTAATTTTATTCTCAAACCAAATAAAATGAGTTTGAATTTCACAACCACGGCTAACGCGTATGTGTTCTATTCAGTTAACGTTTAAAATTAAGTATAAAATGATGATATTCGAAATGAATTAAATTAAATTTCGATACATAATGTAGGATGGCGGCATGAGTAGCTTCTTGTATGGAAAAATTTATAAAAATATATTTAATGCTCTTTAAAAAAATGTGTTCACAATCACAGCTTACGCCTATGTGTTGTCATCAGCTAACGTTTAATAATTAGTATATATTTATAATTTGTATTTGTCATTAATATGTACCATAGTGTAGCTTCAAATGTCTGTAGCTCGTTTCTGTAACTTTCGCATCGACAAATTTTTCACACGAAACGAAAACCAATGTGAATTGAAACAAAAAATCGGTTCTCACATGCAAGTGTTATTTGTTGTGAAAACTGTCTGTCATTCGACCGTTTTAACGTAAATCATTGGAAATTTGTGAATAAAAGTGTTTCTGTAAGGAAATTTTTTGAGAATTTTTACACTTGATTTGTCAAAACAACTCACAATTTAAAACGGCGTGAGAAGTTTATTTTTTTCAATTGCAAAATATTTTATATAATCTCGTTTGTTTGTGTTTTTATATTTACTTAGTTTTAGTGAAGCTTTATACTTTTATTAATATATTTTGTTTGTTTTGTTATTCTCTTTTTAATATTTTTTATTGTATAAATGCTTAAAATTAAGATTTTTGTTACACGTTCTTATAAAGATATTATAATTTTTAATTTTTTGATTATTTTTCTTTTAAATCCATATATGCGTGTATGTACTTACATATTTCTCCATATATAAAAATTTAATTTAAATTTAATTTATGTTTTTAACAATAAATAGTTAATAATAAAAGTTAGAAATATATGTTGATAATATTGATAATAATAATAATAATAATAATAATAATAATAATAATAATAATAATAATAATAATAATGATAATAATAATAATAATAATAATAATAATAATAATAATAATAATAATAATAGTAATAATAATAATAATATTAATAATAATAATAGTAATAAAAATAATAATTTTTTTTTGCGGATGTGGTGGGAAAAGGCTTTATTCCTTCACGATGGCCATCACCAATCGTGATATGTCGGATTCACTAATTGGCATACCGACCAAAAACCCGCCTTCTTTCCTTGTCTGGGAACAATTCACGCCGGAACCGCGTCAGCATTACTTCGGGGTGGTCCCATTTTCGGCATTAGGCCGTATTCTCCGTTGTCCTGCGTCCAGGTTCCGCATTGGCAAAGGTATCCCTTTCCAGATCCATCACATCATTCAGAGCAGTAGTTAGCCATGGCGTTCCAATAGGTCTGATCAGTGATCATTTTTTCAACCAAGTTCTCATGCGTGAATTGGCCCACTTGTTCCTTCAGCGTTTCTCGTTCGGTCGCTCAGCGCGTACAGGCAAAGAATATATGTTTCGCGTCGTCAGTAACTTCTGTGCTTTCATACACACTGAAGACCATGTTGAAGGTATTTTAGCAGTTGAGTTAGATAATAATTTAGCTCGCCACATTTTCTGATAATCTATCTGCTAATGTCCGGGATAAGCCTTGCCGTCCATATTCCACTATGTATTCCACTCGAAAGTAGTACACTCTCCCACATTCTCTGATGGCCCAGAATGGTTAGATTTCATCTCCCATATTCGCTTACGCTCCAGTGCTAATAGATCTATGGGGATCATGCTGGGTATTACCAACACTGCGGGCCCTGATACCGTACGATATGCGGACGACACCCGAAGTGCGGCTGGCCTCTGCACAGCCAGCAGACTCTTAGCCCTCTGCTTCACTTTTAGCGTGTCAGCCTATGCTTCACATCCGTAGAGAAGTATTCTGTTATATACCTCCATAAGAAGCCTGCGCTTTCTGGAAATTGGTCCTCCAATGTTCGCCATTAGTCTGCTGAGCTGTGCCATTATTTTCGCCGCCTTTGGCATTGCATGTTACAGCTGCTCAGCATACGTGAGCTTTGAATCCTGTCGAACGCCCAAATACTCCATGTATGCTTTCGTGCGTATAAGATCATAGTCTATCCTCATGTACCCCTCTGTTGGTGTTTGACGTGCAGTAAGCAGCAGAAGCTCCGTTTTCTACATCGCCAGCTGTAGCCCATGCTCGTTTAATCATATCCTGGCTCTGATCATCACTTGCTTGAGTCTGCGTTCTGCTTCACATACGTCTCTTGCCGTAATGACTGCCGCTATGTCGTCCGCATAACCAAGTAGGAATGTATCTGGTGACATTTCGATGCGCAGTATCTCGTTGTACGTAATGTTTAATAAGTCCGGGCCCAATATGGAGCCTTGTGCCGCCCCCGACGTCACGTTGACTCTTCGTATTCCATTGCTTGTGTTATAAATAAGCACTCTTTCCTTAAGGTAATAATTTATTACCCTTCTAAGATACTACGGTATGGCGCATTTCTGGCCCAAGGCATGCAGGACATCACACCATCTCAGGCTGTTAAGGGCGCTCTTAACGTCCAGTGTTGCTAACGGAGCTACTGGCCTACTGTAGTGTCAACGGTGTCGGTTACTTCTCGTAGGGCTCCTATAGTCGACCTTCCGGAGCGGAAGCCATGCTGTCGATCCAAAAGTCCTCCATTTAATTGGAGACACCTTGGCAAGCTTGGCCTTATCAGCTTCTCGTAAAGCTTTCCTGCCGTGTCGTGCATGCACAGGGGCCTATTCGAAGATGGCGACGTTGTATCCCCTTTTCCCTTGTCGATCAGTACCAGCCGTTACCTTTTCCACACTCTAGGAAACGTTCCCTCCCTCAGGCAGCTATTATACATTCTGAGGAGTATCTCAGGCCGTTTGGTCGCGATTTCTTTCATCATATTATCGCACCCGAAGGTCTCTTCACTGCGAATTTCGTGGGTTGGGAAAAGAGTTGTCACAATGTTTTCCATTGTTTCCTCATCCATTTCTGCCAGAGGGTCTCTTTTGCCCAGATTCCGCATAACAACTTTGTGGCCCAGCCCCCAGGGGTTTTGGTTGATGTCGGCTCTTAATTCTTCCCTTAACCTACGCTTGTTGTCCGCAATGGTTCTTCGAAGAGAAGTTCGAGCGTTTTTATACGCTTGCTTCTCTGCGTTCGCAGTTCAATGTCCTTTTGCTCTTGTATACCGGCGCCTGCACCATAGGCAGTTAGCCCTTAGCTCAGCGATTTCCTCGTTCCACCAGTACACTGCTCTTCTTTTTGGTCCAGCTCCCTTAACCCTTGGCATAGCTTTGTTCCAGCAGTGTCGAATCTCGTCCATAACACGATTTACTATCGTCGCAGCACTTCCGGTTATATTTTCGGCATCCAGTCTGCCGTTTTTCCTCAGTTAGCAAGATCTTTTCAGTTTTCTTACGTTCCACTTGCACGCATGCGTTTTTTGTCGTCCAATGTCCCTTGCACCCGCGGTTTCCAAGGTATTGGAGATGTATTGGTGATCACTACCCGTATATTTACTGGGTCTTTGATGCTGTGGTTCGGCTCGTTTTTCTTCTAGGCCTTTTGTCGGTCCTTTTTCCGCTGGGCTCGTAGCACTACGTTTTGCATTTATATCCGCTGTTCTGGATTCCTTGCGCCTCAAACTCGACTGTCTTCCAGTTGCGTCAGTACTGGGTAGTCACGTCGATGAGTTCCTCTAGCTCTGAGATACCGTTTTTACGTCGATACTAATATTGCTTCGCCATGATCTGTTGCATTTTCCTTAATACATCCTTGAACTTTTCAAAAACTTCCTCCTCGTTTTTTTTCATTTTCAGGATATATTCCTGACGTGGTGAACTCTCCGGATATCTTAATACGGTCGCATACGTTTGAGTTCCCTGACTGCCCTTGGCTGGCGTTTCCACCTGCTTCTCCAGACAAGTCTGGAGTGCCCTTGTCAGCTGTGACCATCATTGGGGTAGCAATAGCTTCCTCTTCCATCAATGTATGCGACCGGAGAATCCTAATGTTTTTCTGGAAACACCAGCGCGTGCTTTTTTTTCTGCTCCTTTTTCGTTATCTGTTCTTTTTTCGATTTGGGTTCCCGCTCCGAGCCACTATCCATCCACTTTTGTACGGTCGCCTCGAACGATCCCACAAAAAGCAGGAGTACTCTCAACTGCACCCATACCACCACCTCAGTGGCAATATGTTCGGAACGTACCCGGAGCCTTGCCACAGTTTTAACGGGACAGAGGCGGTAGCAGCATTGGCCCAACAGCCGTTTTAACTAGGTGTCGACCCGCTTACTAAGATGTCAGAATACTGCAACCGTCAGCCTATAGCACAAGTCGGTATCATAAATCAGTATCGTTTGCAATATTTGCTCCATTTCGGTTATCAGCAGCCGCACCAGTCATGGTGAGCGGCCGCCCAGTTTTAGTCCACGCATGATATTTTATTTCTGATAGATCTGCCGAGAGTTCCCCTATTCTCCGCCGGGGGACGCGTCCGATGGGAGACTGGAGTAACTCCAGCCGGATAATAATAATAATAAAAACAACAGTAATATTAATAATAATAATAATAATAATAATAATAATAATAAAAATAAAAATAATAATAATAGGGTGCAAAACCTAATACATAAAATAAAAATATTAATTTAAATTACAAAATCTAGTTGTAGGATATATGTTGTCCTTCTCCTCTTGAGAACAGGGCTAATCCCTGCTAGCAGAGAAAAAGAAGCGTCTTTGCTCAAACGATTAAAGTCATTAAAACACTGCTCCATAGTGGTAAGAGAATCAGTTTTATCCTTTAAGTTTCTGCGAAAAACCCGAAAAATGTTCCCCCTATCATGTTTGTTATCAACCACTACTATCACACTATACATTGCATTTTTTAGCACTAAATTATCTCACCCTTTTATTAACAATTTAATAATTTAATTTAAAATCCCCCGTTTTACAAAGGCTCGCTTTAAGATATTTCGAAGATATGAACATTATTATTAAATTATAATTTTCTTTATACGAATAAATAATCCGCTATTACGAATGTGTGCAAGTCGTGGTGAAATTACTACAAGTTGATAGCTGGTCAGAGAATTTTCTTTCATTTCACTTTGTTGTAAATGGTTTTAAGAAATAGGTATCACATAGCGAACATTTTAGAAACACATCTATGCATTTGTAATATAAGCTTATGCCAATATATTTTATCCCTGGAACGTATCTCTTTATTTTCAGTAGAATGGCATACTAATATTAACCCGCTATATGAATATTCGATATACGTCTACACTCGCAGAACGTATCCTATTCGTAAATCGGGGGACTACTCTATTTATTTAATAATTTTTTTTTCCCCACAAAAATATTTGTTTATATTCTTTATTTGTTTACTTTTTAGCACTTCGACATTTGAGTTATTGGAATATGCCAATAAAAACGTAATTAGTGTTGCTTCTTTTCACTTTAAATTACAGAAACACTTTTTTCTCACAAATCGAGAAACGATTGGATTTTTTGTTTCACACTTCATGTGAGACATTTTGCGATGCGACTATTACAGAAACGAGCTACTGGAAACCATTCATTTGTTCTTTAAATCAAATCATAATTAGTTTTTTTTAGGAATATGAAATGTGTTTCAAAACAAAATAGAAACCAAAAAAATCAAACACAAAAAAATAATAAAAAATATATTAGAGTGAAAAAATATCTCTTCAATAGACTATTCTATTCATAACTGGTTGTGCTTCACAAAACGAAATGTTTTGTGAATCAATACTAAAAGTTTTTAACATAAAATATTTTATACATATGTTTATATACATATATTTATGTTTATATACATACATACATTTTAATTTTAATATATTTTTCACTCAAAATAATTTTTATTATAAACAATAGTTATTCTTACTTATAAATTTCTTTCCAACTAAAGAACGAATGACAATTGTCAATTCTAAATTTCGAGTTTTTTTAGAATCATTTTAGACTGTGCCAAACCGTTCAAACGCTAGTTTTTGACAACAACCTATAATCAAATCCATTTAAATTACATGGATTTGATTAGTGGTTGTTGTCAAAAACGAGCTTTTGAGAGCGTTTGATGAAGTTTGGCACAGCTTTAAATCATTTGTGTTTTCTTATTAAAACATACAAATGTAAAAAACATTCGAAGAGAAGGAATCAAACATTGTTTCGTTTCTATTTTTTCTATATGTTTTCGAATGGTCTCTAGAGCTGTGCCGAAATTCATCAAACCTACCTAGTTCTGAATTATTCGACAAGTTTCATGAAACATCAAGCCATTTGAAGTTGACTGCCATTCTTTGCAACAGTACGATATGTACATATACATTTTGAACAATTATTATACAGATGTATATTATATTTTTTTAAACTAAATTTGAAATGTTTTTATTTTATTTTTACGGGTAAATATGTATCCAGCATTTCAATATCAAACTATACAGAACAGACTGCGCCAGAATTAATGTGGTCTTATTCATCTGTAAAAATGTATGTAAATACATATTTACAGATAATAATAGATGTATTTATGCATACATGTTTTGAGATTTGTGTATGTATGTCTTTATAAGAATGTTTGGATGTGTATAAATACAAAACAATATAATAAGGTTTAAAGTTTAATTTTATGGAGACTTTATGTTAACAAAGTTTTAATTGAATAAAAATAAAATTAAAAAAGGCGACATTTAAGATTATGATGTATTGTCTTAAATAGTTAAAATGAAAATTACGGTACCAAACTTAACTAGAAAAGTAAAAATAAAATAAAAATTTGAAATTTAACTGGAATGAAAATGCCCTTGCTCCCGGGACTAGCAGTTTCATGAGAGTATATCTCTTACAAAATTATACTTACAACTAAAACTAAAATTAAAAAAAAAAAAAATAATAATAATAATAATAATAAAGCGGTTAGCCACGGTGAGAGCCAGGAAAAGATTTTTTTTTAAATCCTGTAACGAAAAAGCCATATTTTCAACCATATTCTCGTTTTCTAATATAAAAAGTGTTCTGCATTAACCATAACCTTGTCAATGAAAACCACGAGCATAGTGAGCGTTTTCACCAACAAACACAAGAAATGGGACGTCAGTATCAAGGAGCGTATGATGAGGCAATGTAGGGCGACTATGGTTAGTTGCTTGTGTTAAAGGTTAAAAATAATTACAATAGACCTAAGAACTCAGGTTTTGTGGTTACATATACATACATATTTCTATATTTACTTGTTTATTTTTATTTATTTGATAAAAGTGGGATAATTCAATTAGTCTTCTGTAACACTAACATTTTTGCACTGATCTGTAGTCTATTTAGCGCAAAATGTTTCCATTCTAATAATTTAGGGCGATAAGTAGCAAAGCTCAAAAAATTTATATAAATAAAACCTTGAGGTCTTTTTTATATAATAAAATAATATTAAATTTTTCTTTTAATATATATTTAAATATTTCCGATATTTCCGATATTTCGATCTTCAGGGAATTACAATTTATTTTCTAAACAAAAAAAATTACATTTTTATAGTCCTAGTGTAGTCACTTGTTTATTCTTCTAAACTTTGTCACCTACTATTCACTAGTTTTTTTCTTGTTCTGTGTTTGCTTATTGTATATCTACAGATGTGTGCGCAATTGTCAGTGTTGATTTATAGTTAAATCTCTTGCATGTATCTCTTTGTGTAATTCTTCTCTCTTTCCAATATTTTTACTTTGTTTAAGTCTGGTTGGTGTCCAGTTATTGCACAGTGGGCAGCAATTGCAGTTTTTTGAGTCAAAGATTTATTATTATTGTTTAGATCAGCTTTATGTCCAGATATTCTAGTCTTTAGTTTTGTTCTTGTCGTGCCAACCTATATTTTCTTACATGCTTCGGTGGCGTCTCCATTGCAAGTTATTTCATAAACTAAATTTGATTCGTCCAATGTATTGATTTTTGATTTCATATTTGTGAATAACTTCCTTGTTGTATTGTTCGTTTTCATTGCTAGTATGAATTTTTCTCTATCATATATATCAGAATTTTTTATCCTTTCTGATAACCCAGGTATGTACTGTACTGATCTATAAATTTTTGTTGGTTTTTCAGTTGTTACATTGTAATTGTTTTTTCTCTTCTGGACTTCAATTCTTTTTAGTTGGTTAACTACTTTAGTTGGAAAATCGTTTTTCCCCAAAATAGTCTTAATTTTTATTATATTATTTTTATGAAACTCAGAGTTGCTGGTATCTAGTACTCTATTAATAAAATTAGTAGCGGTGTTTAAAATCATATTGCGAGGATGTTTTGAATAGAAATTTATAAGTCTTCCACTGGCTGAAGGTTTTTGGTACCAATCTAATTTAATTATGTTGTTCTTTCTTACAATTAAGGCGTCTAAATAGGGTAATGTGTTGTCGGATTCCATTTCCAATGTAAACTGAATTTCTTTATTGAAGTCATTTAAAGCTGCCAGCGTTTCGTCTACTTTGTCGGTTTTTACAATTCCAAATAGGTCGTCAACGTATTTTTTCATTTTCCTTGGTTTAACGCCTATTTTATTTAGCACCGATGTCAGTAATTCTTCCATTATTATGTCAGCTACCACTGGAGATGCAGGAGATCCCATTGGCATTCCTTTTTTCTGTTCGTAAAAATTGCCATTATATATAAATTATCTGCAATCTTTGATACAAAAAGTCAATAATTCGATAAAAAGTGTTTTCGGTATATTTGTGTGCTCTTTTAACAATTCCCACTTGTTTTCTATTGTTTGTATTGCAAACTTGATAGGAATGCTTGGGAATAGTGAGATGACGTTAAATGAAACCAGGATTTCATCGTCAGCTATTCTTATATTGTCAATTCTAGACTTGAATTCCTTATCATCTTTGACATTAAATTTCGATTCCTTTGTCAAAATTTTAAGAATGTTACTTATATATCTACAAAGTTCGTACGATGGTGAGTCAATAGACGAGCATATTGGTCGTAATGGCATATTTTCTTTGTGTATCTTCGGCAGTCCATATATTCTTGGTGCAACAGCTATCCGTGTAGTTTATTTATTTTTATAATAATCATTGTTTAATTCCAATCTGTGCATTTTCTGTACTAAAACATGGTTTTTATTTTGCAGGCTTAGTGTAGGGTCCTTCTTAATGCGTCTATATGTGCACATATCTCCTAGAATATTTCTTAGTTTCATATTGTATATAGTTTTGTCCATAGCTACTGTCTTGTTTCCCTTGTCTGAGTTTAATATAATAATATCGCGCTTTTTTTATAAAATTTTTTTTGTTTGTTCTACTGTATTCAATATAAATATATCTCTCATGTTTCATTTTTCTCTTTTGCTTTTCTAGGAGTGTAACAAATTTTATTCTTGATATTTTATTTAAACAAAGTAAAAATATTGGGAAGAGAGAAGAATAATACAAAGAGATACATGCAAGAGATGCTACACATAATAAATACTCCCACTGACAAGAGAATTAACTATAAATCAGACACTGACACTTGCGCACACATCTATAGATATACAATAAACAAACACAGAACAAGAAAAAAACCAGTGAACAAAGTTTAGAAGAATAAACAAGTGACTACACTAAGACTTAAAAATGTAATTATGATTATTGTTGAAGTAAATAATTTAATATTAAGTAGTTTATTGTTTTGGTTTTTTTTTTTTTTTTTTTTTTTAGGAAATAAATTATAATTCTCTGAAGATGACCAACAGAGTTTGTCGAAATATCGGAGAAATAAATATATATTAAAAGAAAAATTTTAATATTATTTTATTATATAAAAAAGACCTCAAGCCGAAAAGGACATCACAAGCAAAACAAATTTATTCAAAAAGGCCGACAACTAAACATATTCATATAAATAAAACCTTTACAAGTTGTAATACACGAAAAACCTTCTGAAGAAGTCGACAAACAATTGAAGAAACGTCGGCAAAATATGTAATATATTGTTTTTAACGATGAATACGTTAGACCTCTGGGCCTTATTGCACCACCGACTTATCATTAGCATTTAAACAAATTATTAAAATTTGGCAAATTTATGAGTTTCACCAATTTGAGAAGTGAAAGTCACTCACCTGAATATTGATAAGTATTATATCACTCAAAGGCATCGATAAGCATTGCACTAAAATTTCAAATGCTAAGCGAAAAGATCTTAGCAGATAAGTAAGAGTTTATGCAAATTATCAAAATATATTGGCATTTCGTTGCATCAACAATTGTTACTTATTACTTATCATTTTTATAATTGCTAATTTTAGCATTGTTTTGCTAAAAAAAATGTCACCCATCATATCAATGAAAAATAACAACTATTCAGTCTGAATGAAATAGTCGGTGCTTTAACACGTGTTGCGGTAAAATATTGATAAAAAATTTTTCGATTCGAACTATTAAATTTATTAGAAGAGGCGTGTTACAATCGAAAGATTGAACTACAATTTAGACCTAGGTGTCATAGAAAATTTTCGGCTATCTCGTTGCCAAATTGAAAATATTTTATTAAAAATTGGAGCGCACCTGCAATATAAAAGTGAGCGTAATAATTGCTTAAGCCCCCTACAGCAATTATTAACTACTTTGCACTGGTTAGGTAATGGTAGCCAATATCATGGAGTTGGCAAAATGCATGGAGTTCATAAATCAACTGTGTGTAGAGTTATCCATCGAGTGGCAAATACAGTTATAAACGAATTGATGGATGAAAATATTCGTTGGCCGGAACTTACGCATAATATAACCACACAGTTTTTCAACATTGGTGGACTCCCACAAGTCGTAGGGTGCATTGATGGAACAATGATAAACATAGATGCTCCTACGGTTAATGAGGAGCAAATTGTCAATCGGCACGGAAATCATGCAATAAATGCAATGATGGTTTGTGGACCTAATTTTCAAATCCATGCCATAAACTGCAATTGGCCAGGGAGTGTACACGATGCGAGAGTTTTGCGAAATTCTGGGTTGTTCCACAAATTTGAAAACGGATTCCGTCCACTTCCTGATGCTGTGATTTTAGGAGACAGTGCGTATCCTCTACTCGATTGCCTAATTCCTCCTTTGCGCAACAACTCTACATCTCCACAAGAATAACGTTTTAATAGAGCGCATAAAAAAACAAGGAGGATCATTGAAAACTGTTTTGATAAGACTTTAAGACATACATATATATGTAAATTAATATATATATATATATATAGAAAGGTAATTTTTATAGGTATCCTTAAGGAAAAGTTTCCTTGCTTGAATCATTTACGGTTGCAGCCAACAGAAGCAGCGAAGATAACAATAATGTGCTGAATTTTTCACAACATTTGTCGACTGGATCCACGAAATTATGTCGAATATGAAGAAGAAATTCTGGATGATGCAAATGAAACCGACTTTTTAGCGTTTCTTTGAGGACACGGAATCACTAAATTGTTCTGAAAGGCTCAGAAGACTGCTAAATTTTTTTAATGAATAGTTTCTTTTCTTCTTAATAAATTGTTATTATAAATTATCTAGTCTCTCTCAGTCTATCATGAATTTCGGTTTTTTTTTCATTGCAAAATAAATTTTTTTTAAATAAAAAGTATAATTTATTCTCACACTAACTGAAAATATTGAGATAGAATGAGAGAGAATTATTGTAGGAAATGAATGGCTTTCAAAGCAACTTTATTTTATACATGTGTGTATATATTATGTACATAGATTAAAAAATGAAAATAAAAAATAAACGAATTCTTCTTCAGTAAAAAAAACAAAATAAATAAATTAATAATCCGTAATATCTAGAATTCGGGTGGAATGCAAAGGACTCAGTAAGGGCATTTCAGTGGGGTTAAGAAATTCTCATCGTTCGTTTCCTCTTCTAAATCCACTGAAAACGCCGATTTTTTCATTAGTAATTTTTTTTCTAACCATAATATTTCTAACTTATTTTTGTAAAGCTCACTCTCCAATAATTTAACCCTTAATTCCACTTGCTTATCACCTAAATCCAGTTTTCTTTTCCTGGGGTTGTCTTTATTACTCGATGTTTGTGGTTGAGGTTGAATGCTCTCCAATGTAGAGTCCAAATTGGAGAATACCCCATCACTTTCGGGCTGGCCGAGACCCTGCACAATTGTCGACTCGTTACCCAAAATGTCGAGGATGCAGTGGTTGACTTCATCTAGCATGGCACTTTTGCCACCCGCAGTGCCTGTTCTCTTGGCATTGTCTCTTTTAGCCTGAAATAAAGATGGTTTTTTTTAATTTTGCCGCTCTTTCAGAATGATCCTGCACAATAACTGTTTTACAGAAATTCATAAGCAAAAGTAAGAATTATTGTTATTGGTAAGGTTTGTTGTTGTTGGTCTGTTTAAAACTAAACAATGTGAAAATTGTAAAGTTTTAATTGATTCAAAAAATTTACCAATGTTCGACCCTTCCACAGGACAAATAAGTTGTCCCGGGCATAAGTCCGCTCGCGATTAGCAGAAGCTAACCCCAAGGATTGTGCCGTCTTTAGAACTTCAGCCCAAGCTTCCTGTTTTTGTGGTATTATTTTAGAAAAATACAAATAAATAATACTCAAATTTAGAAGAACATATATTATATACATCTATTACATATATATGCATACATATATTATTTATATATATGTACATATAATAAACAAGAATAACTTACTTTCTTGTCTTTTATAATTTTCTTAATAACTTAACTTACTTTCTTGTCTTTATAATTTACTTTGTGCACGTGACATTATAATATAAGACGTTAACTGCAAATGCTTATCAAAACGCACATGGCTTTGCAAAGCCTCCATTTTGCATTGAGAAACTGTAATCATTTTAGCTAAGCACATTATTGGAAATGAACTCTCATTTTTTGATAAGTTGATAATTCTGTTTGATAAGTTTAAATGCAACACTTATCAACTTTACTTTTCAAAAATAAGTCTTATCCAAAAATTGTAAAGTGATAAGTGATTAGTCGTTGGTGCAATAGGGCTTAAAAAGGTTCTTTATAAGTTGAAAAGTCCATTTAATTTTTGAACAAATCGGAAAACAAAAATCAATATTAATTGCTGTACTTAATTTGAGTCAATTTTTTATACTTATCTCTTGTTTCTTTTGAAAATACCAAAGTATGTAGTTATACTGAAGAGTTCAAAAACACAGTTAAAATTCATCAAAAACACCAAATATATAAAAGAAAACGACTTAGTTTTAATGGTGTTGCTTTAATTTCTTTTGCCAAGTGTGGAGTTTCAATATATGAAGAATTGTTTCTTTTCTTATTTTATTTATTTTAAGCTAATCCGGCCTAAGGTATTCATTGATAATTAAACAATTTCTTACATTTTTTACCCAACGTTTCATCAATTGTTTGTCGACTTCTTCAGGGGTTCTTTTGTCTATTTAATTTAAAACATTACATAATCACAATTTGGAAAAAATTTTTAATTAATAAAGTTATACTCACAATTTTATAGTTATTATTACATTAGATACACATTGATAACTATACTAGTACAGTTTACTTACATTAAATTACATTCACAGGTATATTTTAAGCACAGTCAAATTTTAAAAGTTGGTATTGCAGTTTGTCTTATTTAAGAGCAACAATATACCTAGCATTGATGTTGTCGGTATCCTCTTTTATGTTCATTGTTCTTTCTATATTTTGCTGTATACGCAAGCTCGTATGCTCTATTACTTCTCATTAGTTGTTCTTCACATAATAACCTTGCCTACTGCCTGGGTGTACGTCCATAGGCTTGACTACTTATATTGGCTTTCAATATGGAAGTGATGATGACTCTAATCGTCCTTCGACTCTTATAATGCTGTTAGTATCAATAAAAGGAGTAAGATTCTTGAATGGACTAATTCTACCGACTTCCTCATATTTTCTTAAACTTTTTAACTTTTCAGCAAAATCTAAACTTTCACATTTACGAATGGTCTTTTACTAAAGGTTGCTCAGCGCTCTTTTTGAATTTTCTACCCACAAAACCTTAATTATAAGTTTATTTAATTTTTCTTGCAATTGTGTACTACAATGCTGGTACGATTTGACTTGATTAGATATCACCTGAAATTTGCTGACAATGACGTTATAGATATTATATTTTTAATATGTGATTCCTCTCGTCAGGGTGTTGGGTATTCTTTTATTCGTCTGTATTTGTAAGCTTTCCAGGATAGCTTTGATACACTATTTGTAAAATTATTGCGATTTAAGGATTTAGTTATATGAATTTTGTTTTCTTGTGAAATTCATTTATTGGGTGTCTAAGTAATGTCTAAATTCGTTTCAGTGGTGCTTTAACCAAGTCATAGATAAATTATATGCATATATATATATATATATATATATATATATATATATATATATATATATTTATATCTATGTGTGCTTATGTTGGTTTGTGGTTTCTTACAAGCACATGTAGCCTGAGGAAATTGTCCTCTCAAGCATTTTAACCTGAACACAGAGTTCTAATAAAAACAACTCGTTTGATGTCTTATTATAATAAGACTCCGTCTTTAAACTTTATTTGTTTTTTTATACAAAATAATTAAAGTGAAAAATGCTTGATTGGATTTGAGTTATTTAGTTGTGATTTAGATTTTCGCTTGATAAGTAGATAGTTGAAATGCGGAGTGTGATGGTGAATGCTGTGTAGCCGACAGAAATGTGCTTTCATTATGGACTTCAAGTTGGTTTGGTAATTTCATTAATAGCTAATAAGGCTTGTAGAGTTGTCAAGTTTTTTTCTTCTGACAGATACTCGCTTATATGTATTTTGTTCAGTAATGGTTTCAACTGCTTCTCGTGGCTCTGTTCGGTTGGTTCCTAGAGACTGGTGTATGATGTTTTAAGCGAGATGACAGCTTGTTGTCCATGCATCTTCATAAATCCGTATTTGAGATTGCACTCTGGTTCCAGAACAAACAACCCACTTCCTTCAAGTGTTAGTTGTATAATTTCTAGTTTACATACTGCTGTTGCATGATATGTGCCAAGCACTGCGTGGATCCATTTGTTTTTGTGTCGGAGATGAATCCATTCCAGAGCATCTTTGATTTGCTGTACTGGGCAATCTGAACGGGTTTTGTTTTAAAACAAATTTACTTCACAGGAACATATTGAGGAGCCCTGTTCATGTCTTAATACGTATCGTCTACAAGCAGTGATCATAATTCGAGCTCAGAGTTACTTATGGTAAAATATTGCATTCGAGCAATGTGGATGAGCAGAACAGCAGTACAAGGCTTTATTGAAGCAAGCGTCTGGTTGATGAAATTTAACATATCAAATCGGTCGCATTCAACTAATGGTAATGTAATACTAAAAATTGCTGCGTTTTCTGCAAGTCCTCCCCTTACCCTCATAAGTATGTACAGTTGTAACTTATCTTCGCTTTTCACAGGTAACTCCAGCGATTCGGGTTTAATGGAATTTAATTTTCTCTATTTGTATATGCTGTAATTGGTGAGGAGTTAATAATAATGGACTTATAATGCCATGGTAAGTGTTTGTCAGAATGCCAAGTATTGATGATTGTGTACGCTGTTGATTTGGTGCCCCAATACCTAATTGAATACATAGTGAAGAAAAAATATGGTAAATTTTTTCTTGGTGATATTCTTCTCTATTATCCAGTGTCACATTCTGCACCTCTGCTATTTGTAGATCGATTTGGTCAAACTTTTTCTTCACTGCTTCTTGGTCGACTTTGATGATGTTAATTGTGAAATCTATGATTGATTTTTTAGCAGATTCAACAAACGTGCTTCGTTTTCCTTGACTTGTGAAATCGTAAGTGCCATTTCTTTCACATATTCCGAATATAATACCCCAAATAATTAATTTGCAATATTACTAACCAGATCAAGAGCTGCTCTTTTATGTATTCTTCCTGAGAGTAAGGTGCTGTTTAACGTTAGTTCTGCTTCAGTATTCTCAAAATATTTTACTAGGCTTGATTATGTTGTTTTTCTAGCATATTTTTACACAAATTTTTCAGTGTCTTTGTTCCTTGCGCGAATAATGCTGCTTCAGACCAAAATTCCCTTAAATCATAATAAATCACTAGTGTCCATTCTGTGGATGATATTGCTGCTGGTCCGATTCCGTCAAAATGTGTGCCAAACTGATTTCCAAACCGTCTGTTATGTATTTGTGCTCCTAACACTATTGGTATTGCGGCATAAGTCATCATTATGGTGAAGATGTTATGGGTTAGAGAAATCCTCCTTCTTTTCTTAGTAGTTTTAACTTTCTGATATTGGGTAGCAGAAAATTTTTCGTTAACTGTATGCATTTCAGGAATTTTTTCATGTTTTGAACTACTTAGATCAGTAGAGTCTGGGAGATGAAGTATTTCACCAGGTTCCACATTGTCGATTGCTAATGGTGCTAAATGAGCAATAGCTCTTCTGCAAATTCCAGTCGCTGTTTTCACATCAATTACCCGAAAAGATCCATCATCTAGTTGACTCTTCCTAATGGCTACTTTAATGGTGTTGTGTTGTCTTCTTTTGCTAACAGAATGACCAGGGGTTAACAGTCGTTTGGATTGTTTGACATTGGACTTATTGGACGATAATTCAGGATGATTTCAATCTCTATGATTACAGTATCAAGTTTTTCATAGGTCAAGGATGCAGTAGCAGTACTTCTAATTAGATGATGTCTTGCCGACTTTATGGCAGCTTCTCATAGACCCCCGAAATGAGGCGCTCTAGGTGGTACGAAGTGGAACGTTATTCCTCTAGATGTACATTCTTTATTTATATTTTTTTGAGCTGAGTTTGTGTGAATCGCGTTGGAAAGTTCCTTTAGGTGATTATTTGTACCAACGAAATATGTTCCGTTGTCACAGTACAAGTTTCTACAATGACCTCGCCTGCTTATAAACCGCTTTAATACGCCTAAAAACAGTTCTGTTGTTAAATAGCTTATCAATGCGTTACTTGAAAAACAACAGAATATAGCTATCTAGGCCTTGTGGGTATGCTTCCCTCTAATTTTTTGATGAATCCAAAAAGGTCCACAAAAAAGCAATACCGGAAATTATGAATTCTCCAACTGGGGTGACTCGTGTAGATGGCAAGTTACTGATAATTGGAGTAAGTAATTGTGGTTTGGCTCGGGTACATTTTACATAATTTGGTATAGTTGATCGAGCTACTGACTTTCCTTTGACAGACCAATATCTTTGCTTCACATGTGTTAAAAGTGCTTGCGGTTCACAGTGGCGATTTTGCTTGTGCATCTCTTGCATGAGCATTTTTGAAATTGGGTAATTATAAGGAATCAGAATTGGGTGCCTGGCGTCATATGGAAGTGATGATGACTCTAATCGTCCTTCGACTCTTATAATGCTGTTAGTATCAATAAAAGGAGTAAGATTCTTGAATGGACTAATTCTACCGACTTCCTCATATTTTCTTAAACTTTTTAACTTTTCAGCAAAATCTAAGGCTTGCAATCCACGGACTATCACCACTAGAGCATTTAGTAATTCTTGAACTGACAGTGCTAGCTCACATTTTCGTGAGCATGTAACCTACCACCCGTTGTAGCATATTAAAAGACCCATTGTGCTGTATTTGGTACACTATACTTAAGGTGTCACTTATATGGTGACTGCAGATATATTTCTTAGTTCCATGTTGGTATCGTTACTTATAAGTTTTAGAATATGTTGATGGCCAAATTTCTTCTTTTCCGTGTAAAAACATAGGCCCGTAGAACCATAACGGGTTTGCTGCTAGTTTTTATGATGAGAGTCCTCGTGATATAATATCCGCCGGTAGGATGACGATTCAGAGTTGATCCAGGCTAGAACGTTTTCTGAGTCAGTCTTTAGTCTTAAATCCTTCTTTACTCTTGCAGTTAATTGAGAGCTTAACAGGGCTGCGGAAAGTGCGAGACGACGTAAGGTTTGACGTTTTAGCGGAGCGACCCCTGATTTTGCGCACAGTAATCTCAGCATCACCTGATTGTTCTTCATGACTGATGTTATATAAATGGCTGCTCCATATGCCTTTTCTGAAACGTCCGTAAAAAGAGATTTTCCCTTCAAATATGTGTCGTGGAATTTCCAGGTCCTTTAAATGTTGCAATTCGTTACGGAATGTCATCCACCCCTTATAAAGATTTGTTGGTAATACATCATTCCAGTTTTGTTTTCCAAAGTCTTGAATAAGCATTTTATAACTGACTACAATTGGTGAAAGTTATCCTAATGGATCAAATAGTCTAGCTAAATTTGAAGTAACTGTACGGTTGGTAAGTTCTTGAATTTCGTTGAGCATCACCTTTATACAAAATTTACTACGTTTTGGAATCCATGATGAACCTAAGGCTTTTACTGTGTGATTATTTTCACTGTTGAAGTCAAATTTCTTGTTTCGCTTCTCCAACTATTTGATTTTTAGCCCACTTCTTTAACTTAAATCCATGCTGGTTAAGTATATATTTCAATTCTCTCTGAATTGCTATAGCTGTGCTTCGGCTATCATCTATCAACCCATCGTCCACGTAAAAGTTTTCAAACAAAAATCTTGATTTGGCATTTTCTTGCCAAATATGGGGCAGCTCGTATTCTATAGGTGACAGTATTTAGCTGATAATATTTTACTGCTATTTTGAAATTTTCTATCTTCTGACTGTATTAATATATGTCGGCACATCTGTTCAATGTCTGTTGCAAACACGAAACGTAGCATTCGGAAACTAAGCAAGTTAGAAAATAGTTCACTTTCAACTGTTGATCTTGTGTACGTTAAGTCGTTCAGAGATAAGCCCTCAGAAGTTTTTGTAGACGCATTGAAGACTATACGTAATTTTGTTGTTAGGCTATCAGGCTTGAGTACGCAGTGGTGAGGAATAAAATATTTTGGCATATAATTAATTTTCATGTCTATTTGAGTCATATGGCCCAATGCTTCATATTCTTTCATGAAAGCTCTGTATTTCTGCTTTAATTTCTTCCACTTTTGTTAGTCGTCTTTCTAGTACCAGATATATTTTGAATGCGATTCCATGTGAATCGCCTATTATCTTAGGGTTGTTATAAAATGGTAATCTCACCATATATTTACCGTGTTTTTTCGATTGTGCGAGTTTATGTAAAATGGTCTTCACACAGTCTCTCTGTCAGGTGATTTTATTGCTTCGATTTCTCAGAGTTGAGCGATGGTTTCTTCCAAGCTGTCTTCCTGGTTAGTACATACTCTACATGAATTTTTATGTAAATTGTATCAGAAAATTTTTCCGAAGACAACACATTCAAGTACAGTGTTTTGTAAAGTGGGTAAATCATTTGCTAGTTGAATCTATCCCTGTACTAATAATTGATAATAAAACTCTGCACCCAATAAAACGTCTATTTTGTCTGGTCAATTAAATTCTACATCCGCTAGTAGAATTTTTTTGGAATTCGCCAGTGCTAAATATTGATAAGTTGCGATGGTTGAGGTGATATTATGTGTGGTAGAATAGCTGCCTCCAACCGAGCAGAAAAGTTGCCAACTTGAGAATGTATGCCAATGTTTACTAGATGTTGAACTCTAGTATTGCTTGATCCAATTTCGCTGATGTGGATCGAAGCTTCTTTGGGTGAGATTCCGAGACGCTTGGCTAAACGTTCTTTGACAAAGTGGAGCTGTGATCGTGAGTCGAGAATTGCAATGCATAGTATTTCTTTTTCGTTCGCTCTAACTTTGATCAGTGCCGTACTAAGAAGTACGTAATTGTAGGAACTATAATGTTTAATTGTAGCAACCGAAGTGGCTTCCTGATTAATCTGAGAACTGTTTTCTTCTATTGGTACACGTTCCTTAGGCATATAATCTTGGGACATATTTTTTGTTGATGGCTTGTTGATCTGTTCCAAATGATCCAGATGCAAAAGCGTGTTGTGTTTTTTAGAACAATTGATTCAATTTCCTTGACAGTTGGAACTTCTAGTGGATGCAAAAGAGATTATTCGTATCGAAGAATTGTGGCCTGATCTCTCCTTTTTAATAGCAAATGTAAAAGGTAAAGTATCTATTTGAAGATTTTTTAATAATAAAAGACACCCCTGAGTTCTGTCATGTAGTAATTTGTAGTTATCACTTGTGGTTTTACCTGGAGCATCCACTAGTTCTTCCATCGGCTTACTGACTAGTAATCTTTTATTATTATAGCGATCGGTTACTACAGCCCAGGCTGCCTCGAAATTTTCTCCAGTTACCGCGAAGTGCTTGATTAGATTTGCAGCTTCTCTCACCAAGTGTGTTTTTAAATACAAAATTTTTTTAACACTAGGTATTGGTTGCATAACTATAGGGGATGAAAACAAGTCATGAAACTCTCTTCACTTCAAACAACTTCCATCAAATTTCTGTAGCGTTATTTTCGGAATTGGTACTGCTACATTATCTAAATGTCTATTGTTATTCTCCGAGTGGCACGAAAATTATGAATTACCGTTGATCACTTTAATAATGTTCCGTAATTTCATTTCAAGTTGAATGTATAGATCCATATTGTATCCCTGACTCACCGTATCATCACTCATTCCTGCTATACTCTAATATAGTTAATTAATATTTGTCCACAGTTTTTGTGCAACTTGGGTATCCTCACTTGTGAAGACGTCAGTTAAACGCTCTAGCGATCCCATCCTCACAACATGACTGCGGATACTTCTAACAAGTTCATTATTGCAACTGGCTGTTGCCTCATGTTGTTTTCTTTTCTGCTAGCTTATAAGCTGTTTTCTTGCTTCAGCTGGAGCTACTTTTAGTAGTCCTTGCTCAAATAGCTCTCTGTATTGATACACGGCATACATTATTGCCTAGTAATAATCATCACTGAAATATTTGTGTTCCAGCGGTAAATCTTCCAGTAGTCGAATTTGGTTTTCGGTCACCTCGAAGTTCGACCATTCCTCGTCCAGTCTTTTTAACAGTTCTTGGAATTATCTGGTGGGCTCCTTTTTCGATGAAGGGTCCTTTTAAAAGTTACGAATTATTGTTTGAATCCGTTCTCCAAACAACTTTTGTTTATTGAGAGTTCTTTAAACGGAGCCATGATTAATTAATGTCCTGTTGCAGGTTCAGGAATTTATTGTCGGGCATTTGCGTACAGGATCACGTTGGGGTCACTAATAATGTTTATGTTGGTTTGTGGTTTCTTAAAAGCACATGCAGCCTGAAGAAATCGTTGGGTTTTGTTGTCCTCTCCAGCATTTTAACCGGGAGGCAGAGTTCTAATAAAAGCAACTCGGTTACTGTCTTATTAAATACTCCGTCCTTAAACTTTATTTGATTATTCTATACAAAATAATTAAAGTAAAAAACCTATTAAGAACTAAAATATTAATTTGCGGAAATGAAATTGCTAGCTTAAATATTTATGATTATTAAATGCGCATATGGTTATTGACATTTATTTGTGTATAGCGAATAAAAGTATTAAAATAATATTGACATAATTTAACACATTGAGGACTGGTTAGCACTTTTCAAAACTAATACTACTGATGATTTGGGTGTCGAATCATAAAATAAAAACAGTTCGATTCACATCCGATTTTACTTGACAAAATAAATTCATTTTAAATGTACTTAATTTTTGTGTAATCGGCTGTCATAAGCAACATTTATATTTGATTTCTACGGGATATATATTTGATATTCGATTTCTAATTATTTTATATATTTTTTTATACTTTTAGCAAATTTGGTACAAATGGTACGACGAACCAAATCGAGATATCACACTTATTTGTATTTATCGCCAATAAAAATGCTTGTATTTGCTTCCATTGCATTCTGTTTTCATGGACAGCCAATAGAGGAATATATGTCAATATTTACCGAAGTATGGAGTCCTCATAAAATTTTAATCAAGAGGGTAAATAATAGAGTATTCATTTACTTGATTTTTGGTTTTCTTCGATGAAAGCTGTATTCACCAATGGTTTCAGAATAAAATTTTTGTTCCAAAACAATTTTAGTTATTTTAGAGTTTGCTATTTTAGAGTGCGATTCAGCCACTTCGCACATATGCGCTCGAAAATCAAGGCTACCATATTAAATAATTTTGTAAATTATGTGTGTGAGTTTTACAATTGTGAAACACAGTAGCATATGAATGCAATTTGCTTGTTTCCTTGACTTCACACCCATATTATTTATTTTGTAATAACAAACTACAATTTAAAAAATCTAAATAAAACACAAGTGCTTTTCTTAATAGTCATTGAGTAAAGGAAAGCGCGTTTAATGAAAAGATGTGAAAATAAATTAAAAATTTATTTCGTACCTTTTGTTACTCATGTCCCTGCCTGGCTTTTACATATCTGCAATAAGATTCAGTGCAATCGATTCATTTGAATCCATTTCAATGTATATTTACTATTATTAATTTTGTGTAATAATCAATATAAAACAAGTTCTGTATTTTATTGTGCATATGTATATATAATATGATGTGGCATCTCAGTTCAACTTTACTTAAACCATTAAAGTAGCTGGCCTATTCATGTTCCAGAGCAAGTTAACTATTTTGCTAACTCTCTCTCTCAAATAGAGAGACGTCAAACAAAATATCCAAAAATGGTTGAATCCAGCTTAAGAAGCAAAGGTTTTGAATTATTCGAATAAACTTAGAAAAATCACATAACAATAAATTTTAGTTCAGCCGATGAAAAAGCACTCTAAACACGTATACAAGATAGTAGTGTGTCGTAGAAAACATATTGAAAATAGGAAGACGCAAATCGTTAATGATATAAATAAAAGAAAAATGATATAATTAAAAGAAAAAGTGATTAATATATTTTAGTTATATAAAATGGTCATATGCATTAAGCCTTTCAATACATTTCATAACGTTATTGGGCACTAAGGCTAAAACATTTACATAAGTTTTCTGTAAAATATACTCTAACAATTAGCCTATGAATATTAATTCAATTTAACATAGCAATATAAAATGTTCGTTAAAATAATTACCATACAAATTCAAGCTAAGGCTTCAGCTACCAATGAAAATTGGAAAAACCGTTCAAATATACTGAAGTATAAAATTAAAACCAAAAAATTTTGACTTAGGTATGATGGAACAAAAAATTTTGAAAAATGGGACATGAAGAAAATTATCAAACGGTAACACGGGTATTAAAACAAAAACGTGTTAACATCAGGTTGATACAGTTCTCGGATTCTTTTTCACAATAAAATTTGTGTAAATAGAAACTGTTATCACATTCAACTAAGCCACCTAAAACGTGGTGACAAACACAATATACACATGAGCACTGATGATGAAAGTGTTGCAACTTTCGAAAACAGCTGTTCTGCTCTGCTGTGTAAGTTGAATAAAACTGATGTTGACTTTCCTTTGTGCCTTGGAATATTTATCATCATGTCTTTCTGAGATTTTAAATTAATTTCTAACCATTAGCCTATGAATATTAATTCAATTTAACTTGTTTATTATTTTTTTTAGTAATATTTTGTTTATGTTATTATATATATTTTTTTAATTTTTTTTAATTTCCTTTTGTAATCTTTTTTTTCTTTTTATAGATTTGCTTTGGTTTTTTTTTTATAAAATCTGGACTTTTCTTTGCTTAGAACTACCTTTTCCTATAGCCCAAGAGCAGTGCTTTCGAAGGAGGACCAATAATAAAAAGTTCAATAATTGCTGTTTATGGTTGAAACAATCATCTCTGAACCATTTCGGGGTTGAGCGTTTGCACAAGTTAATAATAAATGATTTTATACCATTTATTGGATTAAGGATATTGTGAAATGCTATAATATGTTTTTCAATTGCATCCATTAGTTTGTCTGATGGAGCAGCTAAATCTTCAAAATCTGTCAGAGACTGATAATTCTTAAAGAATATGAAAAGCTCGTTTGGCGTGGTTAAAACTTCACATTGGAATAATTTTAAATGCAACTTACCCAACGAAGTATCTCATGGAAACCAGTTAAAAATTTATGTTCTGAGAAGTATCAAATATATCTTCTAAGAAATAATCTGCATATACATACATCATCGTCAAATTTAACATCAATTTGGCCAATCTCGTCTTGTTCAACTTCACAGTTACTGGAAAAATTTGATTGAACAATTTTAGCAACCATAACTTTTGCCAAAATAGTATACAACTCGGCTCTCTTTTGCCGCAATACAGAAAATATATTTTCTAACTCTTCCTGTTTAAGAGGTTTTGTCATTACATAATATAAATCACCCCCTTCTTCTAAAATGTCATTAACCAGTAAATGGACTGAATTAAGAGTGAGCTTCATACCATTTAAAAAGAAAACACACTCCTTCTGGTCAACGAATTCCACTTCATCCAGATATTCCATAAATTTGTGAGGTTCATTGTTACGTTGAACTGCAGATATATAGCAGTTATCACCTTAAAGGGAACCACTATTAAGACAATCGAAAATCTTATAATTCTTTTCAGAAACTGATCTGTTGAAAGGGCCACTTCTGCGAAAGAGCTCTTAAATTGTGTACTTTTGCATATTGTTTTAATAGCAGCTGGAACAGTTCTGCTAACAACTTGGTTTGGGAATTTCACCTCCATTTTTTTAAATGTGTTTGAATATATATGTTGTCGTGTCAATTTCTGTTACATTTTGATTATTGCAGTTGCTTCCGTTTCGTATAGCTCTTTAATTACTTGCATGCTCACAGTTCCATCAGGTATTATTCTTTAGGCCAGGTTATAGAAATTTTATTACCGCCCACCGATTCAGGGTGGAAATGTGCGGCAAGTTAAAACCTAACTTATTTTTAAGAGAATTGTATGAGGATTGAGATATTTTGAGCTAAATTCCTTACGTCTTCTTTATATTCCCTTAGTTGAGAAATAACCTAAAGCTTACATGCAATCCATGCTAATATATTGGAGACAATAAACAGATTATTCAACAAAAACTCCTAAGCTTTTTCTGACAGTTCTAGATATCTTTCTGGAATTCAAAACTTTCTTGTATTTTCATAAAAGATCTTTGTATTTTTCTTATATAGATTTGACAGTTTTATTTGTTTTTCACAATTTAAACAAAAGGAGTCGACGACAATTTCAAAGAGAGTGTTTGTTAGTAAATTCTGGAATTCAATATATTCCTCTTCCTCAATTTGATCTAACTCTATAGTTGGAAAGGCTTTCGCCTTTAGTTTTATAGCCCAGTGAATGAGTTTTCAAAATTACGATGTTCTTCAGGAATTTGAAAGTTTTCCCGCCGAATTCGCCCTAAGATCTGAAGATGAAAACTCAAAAAATCGTAAGCCTTTAAAATGTCTTTTAGATGTTTTATGCAGCATTTCCTGCACATTATTAAATTGTTTTTTTTTCTCACTTGCTTTCATCATGTATAGCAAAGACACGCACATAAAATATTCCTTTTGCTCTGTTAAAAGCTGACAATAATTAAAAATATTGTAGCGCAATCATTAACAATGTTTTTAAATGAAAGTAGAATTTTTTGCAATGAACTTAAACCAAGTTTGCAAGTGTTTTTACCTTATGTTTTTTATTTCACTTTCCCTTGAGTACCTTAAGTTAAATTTGGTGAAACAAATTTTAAACAAGATCGATGAACACCGATCCAACACTTTGGTTTCTGCTTCTTTCTTTGTTTTTTCCCTGCCCACGGCACCAATAAAGATATTAAGATTTAATTTCATGATTTGTTCGACATGCATCTTCTTATAGTTTATATTCTATGGTTTTAGTTAAGATTTAATTAAGCAATTATTTTTTTAACGTTGCATACGTTATATTGAAAATCCATTTCATGTGTCCAGTTCCATATACATAATTAGTTTACAATTTGCAAATGATGAACCAATCAGGAAACCAAAAACAATATTTATTCATTTGATGTACTTTATTTGAGTCAATTTTTTATACATTTGCCTTGTTTCTTGTGGGTTGTAATGCTTCATTATTCTTACTGCATTCGTTATATATATGGAATTCAAAAACACTTAAAATTTACCAAAAACAGCAAATATTGAAAAGAAAATGACTTAGTTTTAACTTGCTGAAAAATTGTTTACATCGGAGAACGTGAAGCTAAATATACAATATTCGTAGATGTGAAGGACAACCATCCATGATGTACAAAGAAATCTGATAATAAATCTATATCAACGACATTCTCATTGTTGCAATGCATCCAGCTGACTAAAATTATAACAAGTGACTCGTATGAATAACGAATAAAAACGTCCATAGGCTTGACTATTTATTTTCATTTCTACACAAATATTTTACTAATGGTCTTTTACTATAGATTGCTCAACGCTCTTTTTAAATTTTCTACTCATAAAAACTTATTTAATTTTTCTTGTAATTGACTACTAAAACAGAAAATTTAAGCTTGTCTTAATTGGATATTATCTGCAATTTACTGACAATGACGTTATAGGTATTATTTTTCTTATCTGTGCTTCTTCTCGACAAGGTGTTTGGTATTATTTTATTTGGCTGTATGTGTATGTAGGTATCTGGCTTTCCACGATAGCTTTGTTTGACACACTGGATGTAAGATCTTTGTGACATGAGGATGTAGTTACGTATATGGATTTTATTTTGTTTTGAGATTTACTATTTCATATATTGTCATACCCTTATTATGAATGCAATTTATTTATTGGATGATTAAGGAATCTATAAACGCATTTCATTGTTGTCAATTCATATATAACTATACAAGTTTCAAACCCTAAAACACTTATTATAAAGACTTTGTATAAGACGAGAGGTTGGAAACTTTTCGAAACTGCGGTTGAACTATACTGATGATTTGGGGTTTGAATCATAAAATTATACAGTTGGTAATATTCATTTCAAAATCTGTAAATAGTACATTTCAATATTAATATATTCTCGAAATAGTTGAATTGAGACCAGAATCCAAATTACCGCATCCGATTTCGATCGAAGTTTCCATTATATACATATAATAATTTTGTGTGATTTTATTTTTATTGAACATTTTTACTTTGCTATATTAATATTTATATAGGCTAAATTGTTCTAACTTAGTTAAAACCTCAGAAAGACATGATCATAAATATTCCTAGGCACAAAGGAAGTCAACATCAGTTTTATTCAACTTACACAGCAAAGCAGAACAGCTGTTTTCGAAAGTCGCTACACTTTCATCTTCAGTGCTCATGTGTATATTGTGTTTATCACCACTGTTTAGGTGGCTCAGTTGAATGTGATAACAGTTTTCTATTTACACAAATCTTATTGTGAAAAACAATCCGAGAACTGTATCAACCTGATGTTAACACTTGTGTGTTATGATACCTGTGTTACCATTTGATTATTTTTTTCATGTCCAATTTTTCTGAATTTTTTGCTCCATTAGACATTAAGTCAAACTTTTATGGTTTGAATTTTATACTTAAGTATATGTGAACGTTTTTTCCAATTTTCATTGGTAGCTCAAGCCAAAGCTTAAATTGTATGTGATTTTATTTTTATTGAACATTTTTATTTTGCTATATTAATATTTATATATGCTAAATTGTTCTAACTTAGTTAAAATCTCAGAAAGACATGATGATAAATATTCCTAGGCACAAAGGATGTCAACATTAGTTTTATTCAACTTACACAGCAGAGCAGAACAGCTGTTTTCGAAAGTCGCTACACTTTCATCTTCAGTGCTCATATGTATATTGTGTTTATCACCACTGTTTAGGTGGCTTAGTTGAATGTGATAACAGTTTTCTATTTACACAAATTTTATTGTGAAAAACAATCCGAGAACTGTATCAACCGGATGTTAACACTTGTTTGTTATGATACCTGTGTTACCATTTGATTATTTTCTTCATGTCCCATTTTTCTGAATTTTTTGTTCCATTATACATTAAGTCAAACTTTTATGGTTTGAATTTTATACTTAAGTATATGTGAAAGTTTTTTCCAATTTTCATTGGTAGCTCAAGCCAAAGCTTAAATTGTATGTGATTTTATTTTTATTGAACATTTTTATTTTGCTATATTAATATTTATATAGGCTAAATTGTTCTAACTTAGTTAAAATCTCAGAAAGACATGATGATAAATATCCCTAGGCACAAAGGAAGTCAACATCAGTTTTATTCAACTTACACAGCAGAGCAGAACAGCTGTTTTCGAAAGTCGCTACACTTTCATCTTCAGTGCTCATGTGTATATTGTGTTTATCACCACTGTTTAGGTGGCTTAGTTGAACGTGATAACAGTTTTCTATTTACACATATTTTATTGGGAAAAACAATCTGAGAACTGTATCAACCTGATGTTAACACTTGTGTGTTATGATACCTGTGTTACCATTTGATTATTTTCTTCATGTCCCATTTTTCTGAATTTTTTGTTCCATTATACATTAAGTCAAACTTTTATGGTCTGAATTTTATACTTAAGTATATGTGAACGTTTTTTCCAATTTTCATTGGTAGCTCAAGCCAAAGCTTAAATTGTATGTGATTTTATTTTTATTGAAGATTTTTATTTTGCTATATTAATATTTATATAGGCTAAATTGTTCTAACTTAGTTAAAATCTCAGAAAGACATGATGATAAATATTCCTAGGCACAAAGGAAGTCAACATCAGTTTTATTCAACTTACACAGCAGAGCAGAACAGCTGTTTTCGAAAGTCGCTACACTTTCATCTTCAGTGCTCATGTGTATATTGTGTTAATCACCACTGTTTAGGTGGCTTAGTTGAACGTGATAACAGTTTTCTATTTACACAAATTTTATTGTGAAAAACAATCCGAGAACTGTATCAACCTGATGTTAACACTTGTGTGTTATGATACCTGTGTTACCTTTTGATTATTTTCTTCATGTCCCATTTTTCTGAATTTTTTGTTCCATTATACATTAAGTCAAACTTTTATGGTTTGAATTTTATACTTAAGTATATGTGAACGTTTTTTCCAATTTTCATTGGTAGCTCAAGCCAAAGCTTAAATTGTATGTGATTTTATTTTTTATTGAACATTTTTATTTTGCTATATTAATATGATCGATATCGAATGCCAATAATTTCCTTTAGGATTGAATATGTGGCATTTGTTAGCTTGATTAATTAAAAATTGTACCTTCTTAAAGTGCCTATTGGTTTGACATTTTCAATTACTGATATTTAAAAAAACGACAGCATTACTGCGCAACAAATTTTTCTATTCTCAAGCGCATAATAAAAAATCGTAATATATTAAATCTAAGTTTCTTGAAAAAGATGAGCCATCGTGTGGTCCTGAGGAAGGCTGGAATTCTAACCAGCTTCACACTCGCCAAGCTATCCAAGTGTGGCAAAAAGCTGGAGCGCAGTGCCATCGCTCTTGCGCTGTTCAAAGCAGGGTACTGACACAGAAGACGGAGCACAGTTTCCTCTTTTTCTTCATTATGACAGCTCCTACAGAAGTCGTTATAATCCAGACCCATCCTTCTTGCATGTGTTCCAAAGTTGCAATGTCCAGTTAGGACATTGCCTCAGACGGACATTGCTTGAGCTAAGAAGTTCGCGTATTCTGCTTGGGTCATTGCGGGGCCACGTGGATCTTGCTACGCGGCAGTTGGTTACGTTTTCCCACCTCAGTTTTCCATTGTGAAGTGACAGATCATAGAGTTCGTCAGCTCTGTCTGGCGATTCCGTCAGCAATAAGGTTGCCAGGACAGTCGGAATGTCCTGGTACTCAAACAAGTGTCACTCTCGAATGTCTCACTACCTCATTTAATTATAGTCAGCATTCAACTACAGCTATGGATGTGTTGTACACACCATTGATAGCAGAGATGACCGGCTTACTGTTGGTAAAGGCATAGATATATTTCGATATCTTATAATATTTCGGCTTGCAGGATGCTGCAACCATCCCGAAACCTATATGAAGTTTTTACGTTAAAGTTCTATACGTAAGAACCCCCGGCTACACTAGTTCTCAAATTAGATCCGTCGGTAAAGAGTCTAAAGGAGCTTTCGGAAAACGAAAGTCTAGAAGCCTGTTCCCTGTCTCCGACAAGAGAATGGAACATTCCGCCAAAGAAAGGTTTTGGTGTGCAATAGTAAACGTTGTTATGGGACCTGATGTCTTGGTTTTTAATCAGAATCCTGGCATGCCCGTAGTCAAACCTTGACTATAGGCACGCAGAGTTCAACCTGACCGCAGAGAATAGGGCCAGCTTTTTGGCCAGAATGTCCACTGGAAGCCAATTCAACATGGTCAAGTGTGCCCCACTTAGAGTTGATCTGAGCGCGCCTGTCATTAGCCTCGCCACTAGGCGAAAGATTTTTTCAGAAGTCCTGCTATGGGTGGCCTTCTCCATCACATTTCACCACACAAGTACTCTTTAAAAGAGTATCGCTTTGATAACAGCTTCAAAAATGCAGTTGATCCCCTTGTGGCTTATACCCGAGTTAAGACCAACTGCCCTTACCAGCTCTCGCTTGGATGTTTATGATCTATGATAGTTTGCTATCTAGGATTACACTCAAATACTTGGCGCTGTCAGATATTTTCAAGAGGGTGCCTTTCAGCTTCGGCTACGTGAAGCTGTCCGTTTTATACTTCCTTGTGATGAGTACCAGCTCCGTTTTGGCTGGATTTATACCGAGCCCGCTACTGGAACTCCACTTGCTCAGGATTGCCAGTGCGCACTCCATGTATTGAGATATGGTATCCAAGTGTTTACCGGAGATCGCAACCGCAACATCGGCGTATGGAACAGTCTTGACCAGTCTATGCTCCAGAATTAGCACCAGCGAGTTAATAGTCAGGTTCGACAGAAGGGATGATAGGACTCCTCCCTGTGGGGTACCCCGGTTGCCTGCTCTGTATGCAGTTGCATCCCCAATCGAGGGCCTGACGATTCTGAAGGTAAGCAGATTCCTAACAAATCTGCAGATGTCACTGTCAATCCCTACCGCCAGCATTCCTTCAATGATGGATTCAGGGTTGACATAGTTGAAAGCACCCTCTAAGTCCAGATAGGCTACCAATGTGAACTCCTTGTGCCCACTTGAGAATGCAGTGCGGTTTTAACAGACTTGCCTTTTGTGTATGCATGCTGTGACTATGAGAGAAGATTCTTAAGTATGGTCATTCTCAAGTGAATATCAATTGCTGTTTATAATGTCTTAAGAAAAAATAAATGAGACTTTATATAGCTTAGTACTGCCATTGTGGTTAATGGTATCTTGCGCAATCTGTTGGTCTCTGAGGATCCTTCAACTTCACTTTCTCCGAAACTTCCTTTTTGCGTTTTCAAAACGATTCAATTAGGATCTATATGCCAGCCATTTTCCTGACCTCTTAGCCGCATTGAACAACCTGCGACATTCCTTACGTAAATTTGCGGTTTCAACGCTCTGGATTTGCCCCTACAAATTACTGGCCACCATGCCATATTTGTGGCATAGTGGAATAATTCGCTAAGAATCTCTACAACAGAATCAAAGTCGCCTATATTACTTATTGTTGGAATCGAAGATAGGGAGTTACTGAGCAGATTATTCTGTTATTCCCAGTCAGTCTTTTTTATATTTACTATAGGATTTAGCCTCTCGACACCTAGCTTTATACTAAAATTTATATAGCGATGGACAGAGAATGGGCAGTCTTTCGAAACTCTCCAGTCGCTAATGAGATTTATGTGACCTAAACTAACCAGTGTGATGTCTAAGACATCTTCACGGTGGGACACATTAAATCTGGATTCTGAACCTCTGTTAGCTATTTCCAGCTTATTATTAGTTAATATAAAATCAAACAGACACTCACTCCGTTCGTTGGTATTACTACTTCCCCACGAAGTATGGTGCGAGTTAGCGTTAGCACATATGATTAACGGCGTCCTCGTGCTCGAGGCTCTGGTCACAATTCCACGAACCTTATTATTATGTGGTCCGTCTATTTCAGATAGGGTCTCCAGGGCTGCAGTTACGGTATACGCATCACTCAATTCAGATAAAATGAAGATACTCAAAAAGTTTTTAGCCAAAAAACAAGATCTAATATTACTTGTGTTACTGGCAAAAATAAGCTTATAGCCCTTGGTTTGTAGTCCCTGAACCCGACCCTGGTAAATCCATGGTTGTTGGACCATGACAAGCTTCTTTTTCCTCTCAGCCGGAGGAGCAAAGCAGCCGATGCTGCTTTAGAGTGGTGAAGGTTTATCTGCGTCACCTTTATCATCAGCAGTAACGACGGTTGTGTGGACGTTCTCTTGGCTGGAATCCAAAAGGGCGTCTTCGTCATCCTCCGCAACATTCATCCGCTCGCAGAATTCACCCACCAATTCAGACACCTTGCTCGCAATTCTTTCTGACATCGCTCCGGTAGAGACGCAACAAGATCGTACTGAAGCTATAAAATATCTTGTTGTTCCTCTCCCATATCGTTCCCTGTGATTCTTTGCTCAGAACCAGAACCACACTCCTCTAGACCCTTAGCGATTAAAGTTTATATTTGTGAAAAAGTGTGCAAGAACTGTATCAGATCAATGTCAACACACTTTTACTGAGGATCTGCGTTGCGTTTGCTTTTTCTTCATGTCCTATTTTTTCGAATCGTTTGCTTCATGTTTCTTAAGTCATATTTTTTGGCTTGAATATTCTTAAGCTCTTGCCTGTTATTTTTGAGATAGGACCAGCAATGTCTTTATGTATTTCATTGGTGCTTTTACCAAATCATGATGACACTTATGCAAACCAAAACTCAACAAACAACTTTTATTTCATAAGAAGTCTAAAATTAATTGCATATAGACATTGCTTAATCACCCAATAAATAAATTTCATATTATATTATTTCTACATTAAATATAATGTTATTATATTTTTTTTAATTAAAAACAGTACAACTCAGCTGCGGTAGTGTTAGAGATCAAATACTGTATGCAACATGTACATTGCTACAGCAAATATTTGGGTGGTATTATTGATTGGTCTGGGCAGGACATAAAAAGTCGATAACGGCAGCTTAGTAAATAAAAGATGCATATTATTGTTTATTTTAATATAAGTAGAACATTGTTATATTATAATGGTTGAGATACATAAGTGGTATCAAGTAACGTATGGTATTACCACGTTAGCAACGTTCTCGAAAATATACCAAGAAGTACAATTGTATCAATGATATACTCACAATATATCCTAGAATTAAACTTATATATTACCCTTAACTAAACGAAACTCATACATCCCACAGGCATCGGCAACATATTGTAACCTGACATCATCACCATCAGCAAGTTCAACACTATTCTTAAATAATATAACGCAAACGTTTTATATTCAATCCAACTCAAATGCTGCCCTTTATATAGTGCTTATTCAAATTTCATCATCATATTTATGTTACATTTTTGGAAAATTTGCATGTAAAATAAAAATCCAGAAATTCAGCTATGCTCTGCCATTAAGTTTGACCTCTCCTGTAGCTGCGATTGCTATAGTTACTTTGATATGGCTACGCCAAAGAGATGTGTGTTCACTTAACGGATATATTCCAAATTATATGTCATTTAATGCAGTTCTGGTGTCTAATAGGGGCTTGTGGCGTTTTATGAATGAGGTTACTGAACATTACATGTGGGTTTGGCTCTTGTGGTGGGTATCACAATTGTGGATAACAAATCATATTTGGCGTCCAAAAAATGATAAAAATTTACCCACTGAAAAACTCTTTATTTGTCCATGGTATTGCGGTTTTTTAGTTGAACAATGCATAACATTAAATAGACGCATTGTAGATTGGAATGAAGAATACTTGTCAACTAAGGTAAGTTTTTGCAAATGATGGAGCAAAAAAAAGTTTTTTTACCCACATATAGGCTATACATAAATACTTACAAACATAAAATGATCTTTGGAATATTCCGTGTTTTTCACCTAGTTATTCCTTATTTCTAGATAATACTTTTTTATTTATTTGCTTACAATGTAAAATAACCATAAACTCATAAAAATATATATTAAGGTTGTATACTGTAATCACAAAAGCCTGTGTTCATACGAGTCATGTTTTATAGACATAATTGCTAGATTATTAGCGAGTGGTACGAGGGGAAAAGTAACGAGTACTCATTCGTTTTGCTTTCTCATTCGTAATTTTAATTGGAAATAATTTTTGATATGTTCTTTTATTTTATTTTGTTTCTTCGAAACAATTTCAAAGAATGTATTTTTAAAAAGTGTCAAAAACGTACAAATCGGCAACAAGACATGAATTGTATGAACACCAATAGAAGTTCAAAGAAGAAAAAGTAAGAATCTTGTCAACAAGACGTTACTCGTATGAACACAGACTTATATATAGACCTTTCATGAAAGTCTTTAAATTTCCTTGGAAAAAAATCAATTTTAATCGCTGGATTGAAATTAACCAATTTCTTTATATGATAGTTCACAAGCAAATATAAAATGTTTTTATATTGATAGAGATGTATATTTTTGTACATTTTTACTTAAATGTTATTGCTATTATAGCAAATAACTTAAAAAATTGGCAGAATAGTTAAAAATATTTTTTAAACTCTTTAATTTTAATTATGTGCTAGTTCTTTTTTCCCAAATTCTTAATAAAAAATTCAAAGTGATCAATTGAGGGGTTTTAGCTAGTTCCTATGCGCATTTCACTAGGGCTAATGCAGATCATCAAGGAACCTTTACCCAACATTTTTTAGACTAACTAAAGACATTTATTTCAAACTTCCACTTTACTAAGTGAGAAGCTTTGAAAACAAATATCAAAGTCACAACAAGAACTCGCTGATCACTTTTCCTTTTTTATATTCTTACGTTTTGTTCTACAACTGGTTGGTTTTTTGCCGACTCAAATTGTATGTGTAAAAGAAATAAAGAACAACAACCAATAATTGTTTTAATATAAAAACAATTTATTTACAGTGTTGACAACATCAGTTGTTTTATTTTGCACAAGCACTTGCATAATTTAAATATATCAGTATATATTTTGTGGGTTTTTTAGCTAGTTCTTTTTTCCCAAAATCGGATATACATATATAATTATGCACAAGTTATCAGAGAAAGAGGCCCTCAGGTTTGAAATTGAAAAGTAGAAACAGGAAATTCAATAAAAGATACGAGTGTAAGATCCATCACTTCATGTAACATAAAATACAGAATGGAAATTTTAGCTCCCTATTAACCCCGTTTTTCACAATGTCAATAGAATTATTTCTTTCACACAATTAATTTTGAAACAAAAACAAATTTTTATAAATTATTTTTGTTTCAAATATAATTGTATGATTTGTATTTGAGTTTTCATTGAGGTCGGTTGTATTTTGTTTATTCAAAATATATTCATAGAAAATATACTCATAGAACACATTTTCAAATTTAATATATATATATATATATATATATATATATATATATATATAAAGTTCATTGGAAAGATATTAAAATAATAAATTCGTATATAAAACAGTACTACACAATCAACATGAATACTGGTGAACCAAATTTAAGTGATGACGGTAGCGGTGATGAAAATAATTCAATTTGGCACAGTATACCAAAAACGAAACGGTCGAATTTGAATAAATATGCAGCTCTTAGTATTGATGATGATGAAATTGAAATCAACGAAAATTAATCCAACGAAAACACACCACCAAAACCTCCACCTATCTATATACCAAATGTAAAAAATATTACCATTATGTTGAAAAAACTTAATAGTGTAATTTCGGTTAATGATTTTAATGATAAGTCATTAAGAGAAGGTCAAGTACGTTTAATGATAAATACAGTAGATCACTACCGTAAAGTTGTTAAATATTTAGAAGTGTCAAAAATTTTTTTCCATACTTACCAATTGAAACAGGAAAAATCATATTGAGTTGTAATAAAAGGTCTTCACTACACAACTCCTATTGAACGCAGAACTTATAACGCTAGGTCATCAAGTCACGGAGATAATAAATGCCAAAAGTCGTGTTACTAAAGAACCTTTATCTATGTTCTTTGTTGATTTGGACCCCAGTCCAAACAACAAAGATGTTTACAATATAAAACAAATCAATAATGCTTTGGTTACAATCGAGCCGCCGTTTAAAACCAATGATTTGGTACAATGCCACTGGTGTGAAGAATTTGGCCATACATACTGCAAAAAACCATATAAATGTGTTAAATGCGCTATGGATCACGCTACTTCTCTTTGCTCTAAGCCTCTGGAAACGCCGCCGCGTTGTGTTCACTGTCTAAATAACCATACAGCCAATTATAAAGGATGTAAAGTGTACCAAGATCTTGTCTCGAAAAGGCCTTTAAGAGAAATTAATCCCTTGACAACTAAAAAACCAAATAACTTTAACTTAAACATGACAGATTATCCCAATATAAAAGGTAATTAAAATAATTACAATCAACATAGTAATGGTTTCAATATGTCATACTCGGAAGCTGTTAAGTGCCAAGACCCCAATTTTTCACCGCGGTTGGAAAAGTTAGAAAAAAATGATGGAGAATCTCATGAATATGATAACAATGATATTGAAAAAATTATGCAAATATATTTTAGAATGGGAATATGGAATGCCAACGGGCTTTCTAATCATATAAATGAAACCGAAATTTTTCTCAAAAACAATAACATAGACATATTCTTAATATCGGAGGCTCACTTTAATAGCAAAACTTATTTTAAAATACGCGGTTTTGATACAATAAATGCTTTTCACCCTGATGACAGGGCTCATGGTGGGGCAGCTGTTTTAGTGAAATCCACTATAAAATACGAAACTTTAGATGCGGTTGAAGAACCATATATACAAGCAGCTGGGATCAAAGTGAAATGTGAAAATTTTTTTCTTAACATATTTTCTGTTTATTTTTCACCAAGGCATAGCGTTAAATGTCTGCGATATGAACACTTCTTTCGTTCGGTAGGATCAAAATTCATTGTAGGAGGAGATTTCAATGCTAAGCACCCATACTGGGGCTCACGATTAGCAAACCCAAAAGGAAAAGAGCTTTATAAGTGTATTTTATAAATCATTATAGTTCAATTTCAACAGGAGCACCCACATACTGGCCAAGTGATCCAACCAAAATTCCAGATCTTTTAGATTTTGTTTTTTTTTAATGGTATTTTAAGAGCGTTACTAGATATCTCGGAAAGTGCTGATTTAAGTTCAGATCACACTCCAGTTATTCTATATTACAATACACGCATCAAGCTTAGGTATGTTCAAAACAACATTTTTACAAATAGAACAGATATTCTTCAATATGCTACCTATATAGAAAACAATATAAATCTAAATGTTTCTTTGAAATCTGGATATGAGATAGAAGATGCTATTAAAATATTATCTAATCTCATTTGTCAGGCAGCGTTCATGTCTACGCCAACAAATGAACAACCAAATGCACATAATGTTAAAATTTTAACAAAATTCGGAATTTGATAAGGAATAAAAGACATTTGAGAAGGGTATACCAAAGAACCAGATGTCCACTGGATAAAACTAATTTAAATAATGCAGCTAACTACTTAAAGCGGAAAGAATATACAAATGAAGCTGTAGAAGACTTTCTAAGGAACTTGGATACAACTCGGAATGATGAGCATAATCTCTGGAAAGCTACAATATATCTTAAAAGACCTATAAAAAGAGATGTTCCTTTCAAAAATGTTAGTGGGGATTTGTGCAAATCCGATCTCTCTAAAGTAAGCGCTCTGAAGGAACATTTGGAAAACACTTTTCAACCATATAGTTTGAATAATCAATTATAAAGAGATGAAATCGAACAATTCCTAGATGTGGCTTGCCAAATTTGTGGTCCAATAAAACATGCTACCCCTAATGGGATTCAACAAATCATCGTCAATCTTAATAACAAAAAGTGTCCAGGCTACGATAAAATTTCTATAAAAATGATTAAATATCTGCCAAAAAAAAGGTTTTATTTTCTTAACTATATTATTTAATTCCATATTACGGTTAAGCTATTTTCCGTCCCAGTGGAAGTATGCAGAAATCATTATGATTAAGAAACAAAATAAGCCAGAACACTTAATAACTTCACGCAGACCAATAAGTTTACTGCCAGTACTGCCTAAGGTATTTGAAAAATTACGGTTGGAAAGGATGCTACCAAGTTTAGAAGTACAAAACATAATTCCAGGGCATCAGTTTGGGTTTAGACATCAACACGGTACCCCAGAACAGTGTCATCGAATTGTGGACTGTATATCTAGAGCCATAGAACGAAAACAGTATTGCAGTGCGGTGTTCATGGATATACAAGAAGCGTTTGATAGAGTATGGCATTCCGGCTTATTATTTAAAACTAAAAAACTGTTACCAGCTCCTTTTTATGTCCTATTAAAGTCTTATTTACATGAAAGAAAATTCTTCGTTAGAGTCAACAGCAAAACCTCTGAATTTGGTTTTATACAATCTGGAGTTCCACAAGGAAGCGTTTTAGGGCCAGTGTTATATACACTTTTTACGTCCGATATGCCAACAACAAATAACACAACTTTAGCAACATATGCCGATGACACTGCTATTATAGCTTCGCAAGATTCTTATCTTGAAGCTTCTAGTAAACTACAAATCTGTTTAAATATAGTAGAAGATTGGCTAAACAAATGAAACATTAAGGTCAACACGGAGAAGTCTGTTCAAGTAACGTTCGCTCTTCGGAAAAATTACTGTCCACCAGTTTCCTTAAATGGATCAACTTTTCCACAATCAAATTAATAAGGGATCTAGGTCTTCACCTAAATAGAAGATTAACTTGGAAAGAGCACATTAAAAGAAAGCGTCAACAACTTAACAATAAGTCAATGAGAATGTATTGGCTCTTAGGACCCAAATCTACCCTGACCATAGAGAACAAAATAAAGTTGTATAAAACTATAATAAAACCTGTCTGGACTTACGGTATTCAACTTTGGGGTACAGCTAGCAACTCAAACACTGAAATTCTTCAAAGATACCAGTCCAAAATATTAAGAACAATTACTAGCGCTCCATGGTTTATAAGTAATAAAAATATTCATCGTGACTAATATACCTACCGTTAAAGTGGAAATTGCCAAATTCTGTGAGAGATATTTACTAAGACTGAGCAATCATTTAAATCTACTTGCCATTAATCTTTTGAATGATAGCGACGAAATAAAGAGACTGAAAAGATACCACGTACTTGATCTTCCTTTTAGAAAATAAATATTATTATATCTATAAGTTAATTTTGATATTATAATTAGTTAAATTCATACAACTTATTGTTTTTGTTTTTATTGGACTCACTGGAGTTCAATAACCTAAGTTCATTGTAAAATTTAAAATATTTGCTTAATGTTTCTTTAGAAAATTGATCGCAAATAAAGAATAATGGAAAAAAAATATATATAATTGTACAAAGGAAAGAAGTCTTTCGACATTGTGAAATAGACAGCTAGTGGTTATTATTATGTGTAAAAACATATATGTATATTTTTATTTTGTTAAATGTTAATATAATGAATTTTTTATTTAATAAACGAGATTTATTAAATTATTTGAGCAGAAATGTTATCACTTGAGCAATCTAAACCACAGCTAATACGGATGGGATGCCATATCGTATGGCCACACAAGTGAATAATTCCACCCCAATTTGCAATACGATTCAACGGGACGACAGATAGATATTGTGTTGCAAATAACTTATTATATTCATCCATGCAAAAGGTGAATTATTATTACAATATTTCGTCACTTCTTTGCATAGCTTCTAAAAAGATATATAAAAAATAGTGTAATTTAAAATTAAATGCTTATTTACTTTATTTTCAATTTAACACATACCAAAAAAATTATTTCAAACAAAATTTTTCAATTTACTAATAGAAACAATATATTTTTGTCAAAATGAAAAAATCAAAAAATTAAAAATTTTAAAATATATGTATATATATATATATATATATATATATATATACATATATATATATATATATATATATATATATATATATGTTGTCAAAATTTTTTTTTTAATTATAAGGTTTGATCCCGTACTTTTCATTGGGAGCCCGCGGGACCCCAATCCTACCAAAAACTGTTCCCGTACTCAAAGTTTGGGCAAGTGAGAGAGTTTGAGAGATTCTTCCTCTTCTTGTTGCACGAAATAGCCCGCAATTTTTTTTCTGTTTTAAGAAGATAAACAATTAAAAGCTGCAAAAAGTTATTATAAATCGATTTTAAATAAAAATTTTATAAAATAAAAGTAAATGTCGAACAAAGTAAATACTGCTTGAGTTTAACTTGTATGCACACACCATATACCATGTATTAATATGTCAAAACACTGATATTAATAAACTAAAATTTACAATATTATAATATTTTACGCTTCCTTCAAAGCTAGCTAGATAAGAAAAATATTATTCATAAATAATTTACAAACAGTCATATTTCAAACAGCTTTATGATCCATTTTCGATCGCTGTATGTTTTGTTATTGTATTTCCAATAAATTGCTTTTTAAGCATTAGATCGAATCATTTTCGAGTCTTTTTCCAAGCGCGCAAGTGATTAATCAGTTTTTAATCGTCAAAAGTACTCGAGGAAGACTCAGTTTGGTGATTTTTTATAAAACAATCTTCCAAAAGCTAGTAGGGTTATAAAATATATGTTTTTGTATCTGTATATAAAAAAATTTAACATTACTTTCTATATAGTGTTTCATGTACATGACAATTCTTTTTCGTTTTGATTGTTAAGCATTTGAATCAGAAAAAAGGAAAAAATTATAATAAAATTACAAATTTTAAAACAAGTCTGATAAAAAATGTGATGCATTGTATAGAATTAAAGTGTGAATTTCTTCTGTATAAACCATTTCTTCAACTTTTCTTTCAAATATTGATTTGATAATTCGCATTCTTTCGTTGGTTGGGTATTTTCATCACTTATTTCTTTTTCTAAGTATAGATCAGATATATTTACAATTTCAGTATTCTATTTTTATACACAGTAATTTGTTTTTTTTATTTTCTTTTAAAATATCTTTTTGTGTTGCTCATTTCAATGTTTTTGCTTGTTTTTAACTTACTAATTTATGGCTGTAAGAGCATTTTGCAACAATCATGTTTTATATCTTTAAATGTCGCTTTTTCAACACACAAGAAAACCGCTGCTTATACTGTTTTCAGACATGCATAAAGTAAATTTAATTTTAATTGAACAATTCAACCTAGTGTTTACACATACTCAATTTAGTTGATTCAGTTATCATTTGACAGCTGATAAGAACATTGTTTTTATATGTTTCGTGAATATTCGTGTTTGTAAATTTAAAAAATGGATGCAAATTTTGGAGAAATATGGAGCTCTTCGAGTCATTGCGATCGATTTTTTATTTTAAATTATCAGTCGTTAAAAACAGAAAATCTTGAGAATCTTACAAAGTTTGAGAAAGCAACAGCTATTGCTCCTTTCATTATTCCAGCAAAATGCAACTCAAAGGTTACCTTCTTCACCATCCATTTCGTTTTTGTTTATTTATTTATTCATTCAGTCTGTTTAAATATTCAGTTTCTTTTGTTTATATATATATATATATTTTTTTACATTTAGCTCACTATAATAGGAAATTTTTCTGCACACTGAACACAGTTCTTAACAAACATTCTTCATACATGTACGAATAAATAAACTGACATGCAGGTGGCAGTCTTCTAATAATGTTCATCGGTGGTGCAGCGAAAAATTACACTGTTCTTTGTTCATAATTTGAATTTGTTTAAAAATTGTTGTAACAACTAAAAATAAAGTAATTGAAAATGAGAATTAGCAATTCGCGTTAAAACATCGTTAAAAAGTACTATGAATTTCTACAAGTCAAATCAATCTACAAGAGAATTACTTGAAGTACTAGTACTTTTGTATATATGTTCTATCGCCTTTTGAACTAATGGTGCTGTACTAGTAATCGTACTGTAGCGCTCTAAGGCGTAAAGACAATGAACGCTTATCCTCCTGAAAGGTTAATGAAACTTTTTTATATGTTTATAATCATTATAGGAACGATTTTTAAAAATGAATTTGAAGTTGCTCATGTTGTAATGTTGTTAAGGTTATGTTATTGTAAAAGTGTCCGAAGTAAAAGTCTCACAATGAAAAGAGTTTTTCTTCCCTCAATGCATAGTATGTTCTCAAAGGGGATTTTCAAAATTGTATGTAATGTATTATAACAATATATAGTATTATAAGAATATTTACAGAGTATTACAAAATTCTTTATAGTCAATATTTACTCCTCCATTCTTAGCTTCCCGCTAGTAATCAAAAGCTAAATCAATAACCACTTACCAATTGATTAAAAAATTAAAATAATAATTATTTTCTTTGAAAATAGCACAAAAATCAGCTTGCAATAGTTTGCGGTTAAAATTATTGGAAAGTTACAGGAATGGCCTTTGCGGTCAACAGTTAAGTGTTTTTTGTTTTATATATTTGGGGGATTTACACTGTAGTCATAAATCATACAATAAAAGCACGAAATATATGACTAGTGTGAACAACCCGTCACAACATGGTCTGCTAAATAAATTTGTAAACATATAAAAATTAACAGCTGCTGCCTTAATATGAGTCGAACATATGGAAAAACGTTCAGTAGCTGCCAGCTACGTAAACTAAACGAGAAACATTTTTCACTTGTATATATTTACTTCTTGCGGTTTAATGCTCTTTTAATATTTTTTATGTTATAAAAATGTGATTTAATGTACAGGCATATACATAGGTATGAACAATTTTTTAACCGTTTCTTAGTCGTGAATCATATATGTATAAGTAACGATGGCAAAGATCTACTAGCGCCGCATTTTATGACTCTATATCTCATAGTCGATATGACCAAATCCAAAGCTGATTTTGAAGTATAACCTGTATCATGTTTCAAACAAAATTTTAAGAGCGATTTGAAATTTATCATCCGCTTACCCGAGCTAACTGTCGAAAAAAGAAAACAAAAAATTTTGAATTATTATTGAAATCAATTAAAATTTATTGTATGATGTGAAAGTACTGATACAATTTTTGGTTTCAATGAGCCTATTTACACTTTAACTATTTACCGTTTTACTTTTGTTCTTTCCAAAACACACCTGATTAATTCATCTGGCATAAAATTGTATACGTATACAGTAGAGTAGAGCTGTACCGAACTGAATCAAACGCTCTCAAACACTCTCAAACGCTCGTTTTTGACAAGAACCTCTAATCAAACCCATGTAATTTAAATAGGTTTGATTAGAGGTTCTTGTCAAAAACGAGCGTTTGAGAGCGTTTGATTCAGTTCGGTACAGCTCTACAGTAGAGCTGTACCGAACTGAATCAAACGCTCTCAAACACTCTCAAACGCTCGTTTTTGACAAGAACCTCTAATCAAACCCATGTAATTTAAATAGGTTTGATTAGAGGTTCTTGTCAAAAACGAGCGTTTGAGAGCGTTTGATTCAGTTCGGTACAGCTCTAGTATACAGAGCTTGTGTCTTTAGTATTTCATAGTCTGTTTGACGTTTGCTTTTCGTTCGCTGTACAGTGTACACATCCGTTTTGAAACAAATTTAGCGGAAATTGGGCTGTAATAAGTGATGAGGAATTGGCAATAATTTTAGGAGAAACTTCTAGTTTCATTATACATATATTTTCGTGTAAATATGTAAATAAAGCCTCAATCAACTAGGACCATATTAACAATACTAGAGAGCTCAGTTAAGACACATTGTATATATGTAAAAAATTATTTATATTGTTAACTTATGTTAATATAGCTTATATATAATTGCTTTTTAAGACCAATAAAAAAAGTATGTAGTTCAATTTACACAAACATGAAAAGTGAATTTTTAAAGGTACATTAATATCAGATTATTTTCTCACACAACATTAAAAAGACTGTTCAAAAACCAGTAGAAGTTTTTACTAATTCATGAGACCAGCAAAAGTCTCATGACAAAAAGTCTTATTCATGAGACCTCAAATTTTTACGGCTTAATGAAATAACTTTTACTAGTACTAATATTACTGCAAAAGCTTTTGTCAGTTTCTTTTATTAGTTTTAACGTTTGCTGACGCGACCAAACCCTTTCTGTTTTCAAATTCATGGTTACACAAAGATGGACAACTAAAGACTAAAAAACGCTCTGTAAAAAAAAAACACAGAACCTGTGTTTTTGTAAGTGTGTATGAATTACTTTTGTTCTGCTAATGCGGGGTTTATTTTTCATTAGAAAAACAAAAGTAAAAAAGGGCTATTACGACGGGAGATTTGGTACGTTTTCGACCATGTCGGCCAATATGTACGCCGGTTTAATAGCCCTATAAGATTGTTAGCTTCTAACGTTATTCTCTCCTAATTTATTAAAATTAATTATTTTACTATATTAATATTTATATTGGCTAAATTGTTCTAACTTAGTTAAAATCTCAGAAAGACATGATGATAAATATTCCCAGGCACAAGGGAAGTTAACATCAGTTTTATTCAACTTACACAGCAGAGCAGAACAGTGGTGATAAACACAATATACACTTGAGCACTGAAGATGAAAGTGTAGCGACTTTTGAAAACAGCTGGTCTGCTCTGCTGTATAAGTTGAATAAAACTGATGTTGACTTCCTTTGTGCCTAGGAATATTTATCATCATGTCTTTCTGAGATTTTAACTAAGTTAGAACAATTTAGCCAATATAAATATTAATATAGCAAAATAAAAATGTTCAATAAAAATAAAATCACATTAATTATTTTAGTGATTTATAAAAGTGAAATATAATTTATTTATAATATGTACATATATTAGATTTTTCATTTCAAAAGGTGAAAAATGTTTAAGTTTGTTAACTTATGAAATTTATCCTTATAAAATTAATCCTTGTTATTCCAGTGAAATATAAGTGCACGAATAAGAAAGAGGAAGATGCATCGCTGTTGCCGACAGAGAAAATAATACTGGAAATTCGGCAATCTCCAACTACAATACTGTCTGCTCCCACATAGCATTGATAATATCTAAAACAAGTAAAAGTGCTATATTCGGCTGTGCCGAATCTTATATACCCTTCACTAACGTACGTCTGCTTTCTAACTTATAAAATAGTTTCAGTTAGCAAAAAATAAAAGCAACTTCAGTTGCGTTTTTTTTTGGTTACTTAAAAAAATATTCCAAATTTCCCACCCTTGGAAAAGAAATTTGAATTTTAAAATTTTTTTTTAGCAATAGAAGTCCTCATAATGTGTAAAGCGGTTTTATTTAAGCAAAAGTACAAATTTTTAACCATTTTGGTAACGTTCATGTTATACAAAATATTGCAGTATCCAACCCTGGAATCAAATTTTTTTTTTTTTTTAATTTCTTATACCAATTTTGTTTTGCCGAATTAAAAAATAATTTTAACTTGGAAAAAACGACATTAATTGATTTTTGGTTATGTATTGTATAAAAAAATTTTAAATTTCGGAACCCTGGCTGGGAACTTTAAATTTTTAAATTTATTTTTAATCGATGCAAATCTTAATGATACCAAAAATGGATTTATTTAAGAAAAACTTAAAATTTTTAAACATTTTAGTTACCATATGTACCACAAAATACCGAATGTACCACAAAAAAAAAAAAAATACAATTTTCCACCCCTGGAGACGAAAACTAAATTCTTTAAAATAATGTTTTACCAATGTAAGTCTTTATGATGTATAAAGCGGTTTTATATAAGAAGAATTAAAATTTTTAAAAATTTTTGTCACTTTCATGTACTACAAAACATTGCAGTATTCAACACTGGAAACGAAATTTTGATTTTTTTTAAAGTTTTTGAACCAAATTTGTTTTGCCAGAATAAAAAATTATTTTAACCAAGAAGAAATGACGTTAATTGATTTTTGGTTATGTTATTATATGAAAAAATTCAAATTTCCTAACCCGTGATGGGAACTTTAAATTTAAAAATATTTTTTCAGCCAAATACGGTTTTATTTAAGAAAAACTTTACATATTTATACATATTAGTTACTAAATGTACCACAAAATACCGAATGTGCCCAAAAAATATGTCAATTTCCGATCCCTGGAGGCGAAAATTAAAATTTTTAAATTATTTTTTACCCATACAAGTCTTCATGATGTATAAAGTGGTTTTATTTAAGAAAAACTACAAATTTGTAACCATTTCTGTCACTTTCCTGTACTACAATATATATCAGTTTTCGAGCCCTGGAATCGAAATTTGTTTTTTGTTTTAATTTTTAAACCAATTCTGTTTTACCAGGACAAAAAATAATTTTAACCAGGATAAAACGACGTTAGTTGATTTTTAGTTATTTTAATGTACAAAAAAATATTAAAATTTCCTAACCCTGGATACAAATTTTTAAATTTTTAATTTTTTTTATTCCATCTATGCAAATCTTCCTGATGTATAAAACGGTTTTATTTAAGAAAAAATTTAATTTTTAAACATTTTAATTATTATATGTACCACAAAATACCGAAAGTGTAAAAAAAATATTCAATTTCCGATGCCTGGAATCGAAAATTTAGTTTTTTTAAATTATTTGCTACCAATGGAAGTCTTCATGATGTATAAAGCGGTTTTATTTAAGAAAAATTACAAAATTGTTACCATTTTCGTTACTTTCATGTGCTACAAAATATTGCAGTACCGAGCCCTGGAATTTAAATTTTATTTTTTTTTATATTTTTGATACCAATTTTGTTTTTCCGAAATAAAAAGTAATTTTAACCAGGAAAAATGACGTCAGTTGATTTTGGTTAGCTTATTGTATAAAAAAAATTTGAATTTTCTAACCCTGGATGGGATCTTTAGATTTTTAAATTTTTTTTCATCGATGCAAACTTTCATTACACCAAAAACGGTTTTATTTAAGAAATACTTTAAATTTTTAAACATTTTAGTTATTATATGTACCACAAAACACCGAATGTACCAAAAAAAATTTTTTTAATTTCCCATCCCTGGAAAAATTTTTTTTTTAAGTTTTAAATGGACAATTGAGGAGTCCCAAGGCATGAAATAGCTTCAATTTTCAAATAAGCAAAAAAATAATCGCTTTTTGGTGTTAATTTTGCGTCGAGAAATAGGTGTAAGCTTCCCAGCTCTGGAACCGTTTTTCTGAATTTCAATACCACTCTAAGTTAGCTCACTTCCAATAGATCAGTCCAAGAATGAAGTCCCTAGCTCTTCTGGGGGCTTGGGAAAACCGATTTCAAGTACAGACAGACGGACAGACGGACATCGCTCAATCGTCATCGCTATTCATAAGGATCCGAAAAATATATACTTTATGGGGTCGCATATTGATATCGACGAAATTACACACGGAATGACAAACCTAAATATACCCTTTCACATTTTTGTGAAGGGTATAATGATATATGTATGTATGTACATATTTAGCACAAAAGCTAAAATTTTGAAAATATTGTTTGTTAGCTTGGGCAAAGAAATCATCTCCAAAAAATTCCAGCAGTTCTGGCTTTATATCTTGTAAAATTAAATAATTAATTGTCCTTGATGAAAACAAAACATTGAATTGACATTTATTCAGCCACTTTTTTTCAAATAAATGTCATAAGATTTTTACATAAACATGTAATGTTCTACCAACAAAATACGTGTGGTTGTTAGTGTTGTAGATTGTTATACTAATGGCCTAGTACACACAAGAGTAATTATGCAGGCATAACATGGCATTTTCGGTGAGGGGAGTGGTTTTTGGTTGGCACAATTTTTCATCCAGCTTCAACCCCGCACTAGCAGAACAAAACTAATACATACGCACTTATGAAAACAAAGAAATCACAGGTTCTTTGTTTTCTATATTACAGAGCGTTTTTAGTCTTCATATGTCCATCGTTGTGTAAACATGAATACGAAATCAGAAGGGGGTTGATCGCGGCAACAAACAGTAGAACTAATAGAAGAAACTCATAAAAGATTTGCAGTAGTTTTTAGTAACTAGTACAAGTAAAAATTTTTGGTTACAGAAAATTTTAGCAATATCTTACTTAGATTACTTAAATAAATTTTAATGGTCGCATAAATAAGCAAAAACTTCTATTGGTTTTTGAATAGTCTTTTTAATTATGTGCGAGAAACTCTTCTCATATGAATGTACCGTTGAAAATTCACTTTTCATGTTTGTGCAAATTGCACTACATACTTTTTTGTTTGTTTAGTTGTCTAAAAAAAACGATTATATATAAATTGTAATAACATTAGTTAACAATATAAATAATTTTTTACAAATGTAAATATGCAATTTTGTATATGGTCCTAGTTGATTTCTACAACATATGATTTAGGCTTATTTATTTACATGAAAATATATTTATAATGTAACTAGAAATTCCTCCTATAATTATTGCCAATTGCTCATTACTTATCCGCTAAGTTTGTTTCAAAACGCATGTGTACAGCGAACGAAAAATAGCACCAAGTGAACAAAGAAATACTAACACACACAAAGCTGTGTATACGTATACAATTTTATGCCAGATGAATTCATCCAGTGTGTTTTGAAAAGAACAAAAGTTGTGCGGACTAGAAATTAGTCTTGTGTGTACTAGGCCAATGAGAGTTAGAGCTGTACCGAACTGAATCAAACGCTCTCAAACACTCTCAAACGCTCGTTTTTGACAAGAACCTCTAATCAAACCCATGTAATTTAAATAGGTTTGATTAGAGGTTCTTGTCAAAAACGAGCGTTTGAGAGCGTTTGATTCAGTTCGGTACAGCTCTAATGAGAGTACCTGTTTAATCTGCCTCGCAACCTGACATGTTATGCCAGCATAATTGGTCTAGTGCAGTGATGTCAATTGCGATTGTGTTAGTGAGACTGTTCTTGTCTCTTACATTACCACAGGGTGAAATGTGCGGTTTCTAGGTCTTTAATTAAAGGCCTTTTCTATTAGTATACTTTTATATTCATATTGCAGTTTCGCAACAAGAAAATATATTTTAGGTTTGCGGATGTTAACTTATTGTGTTATCTTGTTTTTCCTAAATAAAAAAATACTTATAACTAGTAAAAATAAACGACGTTACTTTGGTAACTTTTATGCATAAAAAAATTTCAATTTCTGATCCCTGGAAGCGACGATTAATTTTTTGTTTTTTTTTACCAAGGCAACTCTTAATGAGGCATAAAATAGTTTTAGAAAAACTTTGTTCGTCACTCTCATGTATCTTAATATATCACAGTTATCCAACCATGGAATCGAAATTTACATATTTTTAAGTATCTAATATTAATTTTGTCTTTTCCTGAATTAAAAAATAGTTTTAATTAGTAAAAAAAGGGCGTTACCTGCTTTTTGGTTAATATATGTATAAAAAAATTTAAATTTTTTGCCCCTAATAGATAAACTAATTTTTTTTTGTTTTTTTACCAATGCAAATCTTAATGATGTATTGAGCGGTTTTATTTAGGAAAAAGTTAAAATTTGATACCATTTTTGTCTCTTTCATTGCATTTATCCAACCCTGAAATCGAAATTATTATTTATTTTTAATATGTGAAATTAATTCCCTTTTTCCTGAATTAAAAATATTTGTAAGTAGTAAAAAAGGGCGTTAGTTGCTTTTTGGTTTGTATATGTATAAAATAATTTTAATCTCCCATCCCTAGAAGCGAAGATTTAATATTTTAAAATTATTTTTTACCAATGCAAGTCTTTATGATGTATAAAGCGGTTTAATTTAGGAAAAACTACAAATTTGTAATAATTTTTGTCATTTTCATGTACTACAAAATATAGCAGTTATATAATCCTGGAATCGAAATTTAAATTTTTGTAAAAGTTTTGACACCAATTTTGTTTTGCCAGAACAAAAAACAATTTTAAGCTAAAAAAAACGACGTTAGTTCCTTTTTGTTTATGTCAATGTATAAACATTTTAAATTTCCTAACCCTGAATGGGAATTTTCAATTTAAAAATTTTTTTTCATCAATCCAAATCTTCATTATGTATAAAACGGTTTAATTTAAGAAAAAATTGAATTTTTTAAGCATTTTTGTTATTATATATACCACAAAATACCGAATGTGTCAAAAAAATTTAAATTTTCCACCTCTGGAATCAAAAATTTTATTTTTTAAAATTATTTTTTACCAATGCAAGTCTTTATGTTGTATAAAGCGGTTTTATTTAAGAAAAACTACAAATTTGTAAATTTTTTTTGTCACTTTCATGTACTACAAAAAGTCATCCAACCCTGGAATCGAAATTTTGATTTATTTAAAATATTTGATATTAATTCTATTTTTCCTGAATTAAAAAATAGTTGTAATTAGTATAAAAGGGCGCTAGGTGCTTTTTGGTTTATATATGTATAATAAAGTTTTAATATCGCACCCCTGGAAGCAAACATTTAATTTTTTAATATAATTTTTTACCATTGCAAATCTTTTCGATATGTAAAGCGATTTAATTTAAGAAAAACTACAAATTTTTAACTATTTTTGTCACTTTCATGTACTACAAAAATTTTTGTTATCTAACCCTGTAATCGAAATTTTGATTTTTGTAAATTTTTGAAACCAATTTTGTTTTGCCAGAATAAAAAAGAATTTTAACCAGGAAAAAACAACGTTATTTTATTTTTTGGTATTCTAATGTATAAATACATTTTAATTTCCTAACCCTGGATGAAAATTTTTAAATTTTAAAATGATGTATTAAACTGTTTTATTTAGGTAAAAATTTCAAATTTTTAAACATTTTAGTTTTTATATGTATGTACAACAAAATACCGAATGTGCCAAAAAAAAATTTATATAGACAAGTGAGACTTCCCAAGGTATGAAGTAGGTTCAATTTACAAAGAAACAAGGTGTTAATTTTGCATCGAGAAATGCGTGTAAGCTTCCCAGCTCTAAAACCGTCTTTCCGATTTTCTTGCTCTATATAAGTTCATTTCCATTCCATCAGTCCAAGAATGAAGTATATAGCTTCTCTGGGGGCTTAGAAAACCCGATTTCACGTACAGACAGACAGACATTGCTCAATCGTCATCGCTATTCATAAGGATCCAGAATATATTTAAGGGGTAGCATATTTATATCGAAGAATAAACCTAATAAATTATCGCAAGATTATTTCCGTAATAGAAAATTGATCTACGATGCAGATGTAGGGATAAGAAAACGCACGATTCGTAGCGGAGTTCCTTAAGGGTCAATACTTGGACCATTATTATGGACGATAATGTGCGATGGAGTACTCAGACTAAGTATACCTGAAAAAGTAAAGTAAAATACATTGACAACATAGCGTGAGTGCGAAAATCCAAAGAATTATTAATGGGTGATTTTATAAGAGCTATCGGAAATTAAAAAAAAAGAAAACACACAAAATTCAGAAAAATGCATGAAATATTTATTTGGATTGATAGTTGGGTCGATATAATTTAATGTTTGAAGATTATTTCATGCAAATGTTGGCCGCGGCTGCGCCTCAAATGGTCCATCCGCTTAGTCCAATTTTGGCATACTCTTTCCAACATTTCGGCCGGTATCTCACGAATAATGTTGGCAGTGTTGGCTTCCAGTACGTCAATCGAAGCGGGCTTGTCGCTATAGACATTAGCCTTAACATAGCCCCACAAAAAATAGTCTAGAGGCGTTAAATCGCACGATCTGGGCGGCCAATTGACTGGTCCCAAGCGTGAAATAAACTGTTCACCGAACTCGCCTCTCAATTGGTCCATTGTTTCGCGTTCTGTGTGGCATGTGGCACCGTCTTGTTGAAACCACATGTCATGCAAGTCAAGCTCTTCCATTTTGGGCAAAAAAAAGTTTGTTATCATCGCACGGTAGCGCTCACCATTCACAGTAACGTTGTGATTCGCATCATCTTTGAAGAAATATGGCCCAATGATGCCGCCAGCCCATAATCCGCACCAAACGGTTGTTTTTTGTGGATGCATTGGTAGCTCTTGCAATGCTTCTGGCTGCTCTTCACTCCAAATACGGCAGTTTTGCTTGTTCACGTATCCATTCAACCAGAAATGAGCCTCGTCGCTGAACACAATTCTTCGATAAAAAAGTGGATCTTCATTTAACTTTTCAACAGCCCATTCACCAAATATTTGGCGTTGTGGTAGGTCGTTTGGCTTCAATTCTTGCACCAGCTGTATCTTATAAGGCTTCACACCCAAATCTTTCCGCAAAATTTTCCACGTAGTGGAGTAACAGAGGTCCAATTGCTGCGAACGGCGCCGAATCGATAATTCACGGTCATCACCAACACTGGCCGATACGGCAGCGATATTTTCTTCAGTTCGCACTCTACGTAAGCGTGTTGGTGGTTTAATGTCCAACAATGTAAATTTGGTGCGAAATTTTTTTACAATAGCCCGAATAGAAGCCTCAGTAGGTCGATTAAACTGACCATAAAATGGAAGAAGCGCGCGATGAACTTTTTAACAGAGCACGCATTTTGGTAATAAAATTCAATAATTTGCAAGCGTTGTTCGTTTGTAAGATGATTCATGATTAAATTATAGACCAAACTGAAGATGTTTGACAGTGACACAAGATACAAAACGTGCGCGAGCTGTCAAAACTAGTGTTGCCAAAAAGATAATAGCAAAAAAATCACTCGTTATAAGAAGAAACCATTGAGAATGCCAGTGTACAAATTGTAAGGACCTGGATTACTTCAATGGGATTAACTCTAGCTGATCATAAAACCGAAGCGATTTTGATTACTAGCCGTAAGGCTAGGGAAACTATCACCCTGAATGTTGACCCCTGTTATATACAATCAAAGGCGTTTCCAAAATGTCTAGGCGCGATTATTGACACACTTGCGATATATAGCATCCAAAGCATCAAAAATCTGCTTGGCGCTATCTCGGATCATGCCATATACAAGAAGGCCAAATTATCTTCAGAGGAAACTGCCAGCTGGAGTAGTAAGGAACATTATTCCATATGCACACCGAGTATGGTCAGATGTACTTAGATACTCCACATATGTGGGGTTGGTATCCTCATCAGGTTATGCCTGGCTACCCAGAGAACCTTGGCCAGTATTTCGATTGTCGAGTTCAGTCAATCTCGGTTCTATAGCCTATTATATTACTACATTTTTAAGTAATAGAAATGGCTTTTTTCTAGTATGATATTTGTGAAAACAATTAGAAAACGTATAAATATTTGATATCGTGGAATCCATATGCCCCTGTACATCAATGCCTGTATGAGTTAATCCCATCCAGCAGTGTAAGGCGCTCCAAGATGGATGATTTCTTAGGGCTTCGACGAATTTCTCTCTATCTGTGAGTGTCTGGATTGGTAGTCTGTTATCAACTTCCTTCAACTATTTTATCCCTACCGTAATGGCCCCTCTATCAGAGTAAAAGGTTGTACCTATTATGATTCACCCGATCGATTATACTCTGATAAACTTAAAAAAAAACTCAGGAAACTACTTAGCGTGGGGTGTAGGCCTTATTGAGTACACGATATATCGTGGAAAAAATTTCAGAAATACACCCGAGCTTAGGAGTTACACGTGTTTACGAAGAAAACAAATAAAAATGCTTAAATTCTATTTCTTAAGTAAATGATCACAGTTAAATTTACAAAAATTTAAAATGAGAACATTTTCGAATTTATCTAACGGCAAGATTTTTATAACAATGAATTCATTTAAGGGCTAAAAGAATGCAATGTTAAATGAAATTATAATTAATTACAATAAGTAAATTATTAAATATATTATGACCAAACATACTCCGGCCCATTGAAAGGGCTCTTTCAATTCGTTTTGTCGATTGGTAAGGGAGCAGTTTTATGAATTGATCTTCGGAACGTACCCTTGGACGTTTTCGAGTCCACTTCTCGGATTCTGCCATCACGACCTGGTATGGTTTTAACAATACGTGCGAGGAGCCAGTGCTGCGGAGAGAGATTATCTTCATGTACTATTACCAAGTTGCCTTCTTTGATTTCAACAGTTTCTTTGAACCATTTTGCAGACTTAGGACATAGTCTCGAGTCCATTGTAACCAAAATTGTTGCTTCAAGTAAGTGACAAGTTGCCAACGCCTTAAGTAACTTATGTTCTTGTAGTGTTCTAAATTTTCATAGGGCAGAGTCAATAGTGATGACCCAATAAGCATATGGGCTGGAGTTAAATCTTCACCATCATTTGGGTCCTCAGATCTTGCTGTCAGAGGACGAGAGTTAAGAATGGCTTCGACTTCGATAAGAATGGTCTGCAGTTCTTCATAAGTCACATTGGCCTGAGACATTTCTTCACTAAAAGAGTTTTTGTAAACTTTACCGCCGACTCCCAAAGACCTCCGAAATGACGAGATCGGGGTGGAATGAATGAAAATTGGAATCCAGTAACTTCGCTATACTGCATTAAGGCCTTTGTGTTATCTTCATCGAAAAAACGTTGTTTGAATTCATCCAGCTTCGACTTGGCACCAACAAAGTTTGTAGCGTTGTCGCAGTACAAGCGTTTGGGTATTCCTCGTCTACCTATTAATCTTTTCAAGCATAAAATAAAATAATTAGTTGACAAATCTGACACAAGCTCAATGTGAATAGCCTTGGAGGCGAAACAAACGCAAATAGCCACATAAGTTTTGTACAGGGCTTTTCCTCTAATCCTAAAGATGTATAAAAAGGACCACAGAAGTCGACACCACAAACAGAGAAAGGCCGTTGAACCGTTACACTATAAGCTGGAAGATCACCCATAACTTGTTGTAAAAAATTCGAAACTGTTTGCCTTACAACGTCTCTAGCGTTGATAATCCATACTTGTTGACGAAGAATAGCGAGAAGCGCTTGTGGCCCCGCATGTAGGTGTTTTATATGAAGATACTTGACGTAAAGTTTGGTAAATCGATGATCTTTCGGGAGTAGAGCCGGAAATTTGGTGTCATATGGTAAAGATGCATTTGCTAGCCTCCCGCCAACTCTGAGAATCGATAAAGTAGATTTGTAACTCGGTACTTCTTGTAGAAATGGCGATAATTTTAGTAAGGAAGGTTGTAACGTTAAACCCCTTTTGATATTATTAATTTCATTTTCAAAGGCGGAATGTTGAACGTCATTCACGACTTTCCAAAAAGCAAGTTGTACTTCTTCTGCTGTTATAAACAAATTTCTTTGTGATTTGTGAAATAACCGATGAACATAAACGATGATGTGTAGTAATCGAAGATAGGATGATTGGCTAGAGAAAATCTGAGAAATGATTGAGTTTGCGACGATTGTTGGTTTGAACGATGACTTTCTTAATTCAATTGCAGGTACTTCAATATTTGAAATTGAACTTTTGGGCCAATGTTTTTAATTTTTTGAAAGAAACTCTGGGCCACTGAACCAGATTGTTGATGTCAGTTAATTGGCAAGACACCTACGCGATACAACATCTGGGGGATTTACCTTCGACGGTACATGTTTCCACGATATATTATTTGTAATATTCTGAATTTCTGAAACGCGATTCGCTACGAAGCATACATATGACGATGAATGGTTTTTGAGCCAATTTAATACTATTTTCGAATCTGACCATAAAAAAGTACGACATTTATAACATTAAAACTTATCTTTGATTTTTGCACACATTCGACTCAATAATAGAGCTGCACACAATTCCAACCTCGGTAAAGACTGTTGAGCTACAGGAGCTACCTTTGATTTCGCGATAAGTAGACTTACGTGAAATCCTTCAGGAACAGCCACTCAAATGTATAAGCAACAGCCGTATGCCAATTGAGAAGCGTCAGCAAATCCATGGATGTCAAATTCAGCATCAGGAACAATACCCACATATCTTGGAATTTCAATACTATTAATGTGTGGTAATGTCTCTTCAATTTGAGCCCAACGATTCTTTAATTGTTCATTTAATGGTGAGTCCCAATCAATCTGATGTTTCCACATGTCTTGAATTAAAATTTTGCACGACACTACAATAGGGCTTAATAATCCAAGGATATCAAAAATTCTAGATACTTGTGATAAAACTGATGGCTTCGTTGGTATTTCAATTGTTGATAAAACGAATCGAAAGCAAAAGACACCTTGATATGGCTTCCAAGACATTCCGAGGGCCTTTATAATATTCAAATTGTTAATTTTGAAAGTCATTTCTTCATTTGAATGAGTTACTTGTGGGCAATTAGAGCTCCATTTTGATAAAGTCAGGCCAGGTCTTTCTAAAATTTGAGTGATTTCAGTTTTATTTTCTGAAAGTTCAACTATATTTGCAGCACCTGTAAGGAAGTCATCCACATATAGGTTTTGTTTAAGAATTTGTGCGCCAATAGGAAATTCGTGCTTGTATGTGTCAGCTATAAGGAAAAGACTTCGTATGGCAAGAAAAGGCGCAGCCGAAGTACCGTACGTAACTGTATTGAGCTGATACAGATTTATAGGACTATTTACATCATCTCTCCAGAGAATAAGTTGGAAGTTTCTGTACTCTTCATTTACGAGAAACTGCCGGTACATTTTGCAAATATTAGCTGACAAGGCGTATTTATGTAAACGAAAGCAGAGCATTGTGATGATTAGTTCCTGTTGAATAGTTGGACCAACCATTAAGATTTCATTCAGCGAAATATTTGTAGACGTTCGAGCCGAAGCATCGAATACCCCCCTTAGCTTTGTTGTTGAACTCTGAAGGCGCAAAATCGAATGGTGTGGTATTAAATAATGTGGCTTATTTAAGGCTTCATAACTAACTAACGAAATGTGCCCGAGATTGATGTATTCGTTCATAAAGTCGATGTACATCTTTTTCAATAGTTCATGCCTTTCAAGGCGTTTCTCGAGGTACATAAATCGACGGCGAGCTGTCTCAAAGGAATTACCAAGTTGACTGGTCGAAAGCTTAAAAGGTAAACGTACTTTGACTCTGCCATTTTGGTCGAAAACTGTGTTTTGCACAAATTGTAATTCACATTCTTTCTCTTCTTCAGTCATGATTGATTTGGTTTTAGAGAGTTCTTCGATCTCCCAAAAGGCTTTTAACATTGTGTCTAATTCTTGGTTAGTGACGACATTGCACGACAAAATCCGGTTTGGTAGCTGATAATCAATTTTACCTCCTACTATGCATCCAAGTGTAGTGTTTATCAGACAAGGCAAGCCCTCACCAACTTTAATTTTACCATCCAGCAAGAGTTCGAAGAATATTTCTGAGCTAAGAAGTAAATCGATGCGTTGAGGCATGTAGAATTGTGGATCAGCCAATTCGAGGTTAGCCGGAATATTCCAGTTATCGGTGTTCACACGCTCCGCAGGTTGCTGTGACGAAATAGATTTTGTGACCGAAAATACTGAAGTAAATTCAAATTCAGATATGCGAGACTTAATGGTAGATGTAACCTTATATTTTAATTGAACTCTAATGTCGGATACACCAGCTATTTCTTGAATAGATCGAGATTGTTGAATACGAAGACGACTGGCAGGTTCTTGCGTAATTAAATTGACTTCTGAGCACGAATCTAAAAGAGCTCTTATAGGGTGTAAGTTCCCAAAATTATCTCTTACTAAAACAACAGCTGTGGGAAGTAGTACACGACGATAATAGCGAGTAATAAACGATGAATTTGTTTTCAAATGGACGGTTGCAGAGCTGGTTGTTGCGTTTGATGACGAATTTTGTTGATTAGAATTGGCTTGATACGACGAAGAGGCAGAATGTTGACCTCATGATGACGATGGCAGAAACGATGACGATGAAGGATTTAACGACGACGAAGATCGTTGAACTGACGATGAATTCGAAAAAGGTTGGCGATGAGACGATAGATTTAAAGACTGCTGATGATCAGATGACGATTGCGAATATGGATTATGTAACGACGAGTGATGAGAAATTCGGTACGTGCGACATCGAAATTTCGACTGACATTTGAATACCATATGACCTTTACGAAGACAATTGATACAAAGACCATTTGACTTAACAAAATCAAACCTACGACCAACAGGCAATGATAAATACGAAGTACAACTTCCGATAAAATGTTCTTTGCTTTCACAATATTCACATAAAGTATTCGATGTTACTAAAGCTACACCTGGACGTCTAAATTTTGGTTTAGTTTTTTGTTCACAATTATGAAATGAGTCGGCTTCAGCTGTTCGGTTTTCAAGAAATTGACAACGACGACTTAAAATAGCGTAGAACTCATTCCATGATGGTAACTTATAAAAATCCTGCTTTTCATCATAATCCATTTTAGATTCAGAATCAGTTTTTGTTAAAACAATGTGTATTAAGATTGCATTCATAACATCAAGTTCAGAGCCCAAAGACAACAATGAACTTCGAAGGGCTGAACCATTATCTAATATTGAACGCAACGAAGCCGCATTGGGCTTAGTAATAGGCGAAATTGAAAATAACGAGTTTACGTAATCGATAAAAATCAAAGATTTGTTGTCGTAGCGTTCTTTCAAACAATCTAGAGCCTTTTGATAATTTTCCTCCACGATTTGAAACGGTTTCACTAAAGCTAGGACTTGGCCGCTAAGACAATTTAACAGGTAATTAAATTTGTCGATAGTTGGTATACAACTTTCGTCGTGGACTAACATTTTGAAAGAACTTATGAATCGCGAATATTCAGAATATTGTCCTTCAAATTTTGGTAATTTTAGTTTAGGAAGTCGATTCTGATGACATTAGCACGTCGTTTTTTATTCAATAGGTCAACTATAAAACTTTTAGTGAATGAATTCATTTAAGAACTCATTCAACAAGTAAATTATTAAATATATTATGACCAAACAACACGCAAAAAACCGATTTTAACGAGGCTCAACAACTTATCGACCCGCAACTCAGCCAGTTTCCATCCGATTTTATTTTATTATCATTTTCAACACATTTGAAAATCAAAAGTATTTTTTTTAAGAATATCTAATAAAACAAAATTTGTCCACTTTGTTGTCTTTAGTACCTTTTTACTGCTTGTTCTTATATGAAAGTTCATAAAATTTTATATACATATGTATATACAACACGAATATTTAGTTCCTAATAAAACGTGGTTTTAAAATTTTAAATCATACGATAAATAAAATAATAGAATAAAAAATCTTAAAATTTTAAAATTTGTGACAATCGGAGTGCAATAAATTTTAAAAAAGTAATAAGCAAATTTTCAATTTTTAAACTAAAACTCAGAAGCTTAATTTTTTCTGAAGTTTATGATAGGCGTAATAATTTTTTTATGTGTGTGGTTTGTTTGTTGATAAAACAAGTGAAAGTGCTATATTCGGCTGTGCCGAATCTTATATACCCTTCACTAACGTACGTATGCTTACTAACTTATAAAATAGTTTCAGTTAGCAAAAAATAAAAACAACTTCAATTGCGTTTTTTGGTTAATCAAAAAAATTTCCAAAATTTCCCAGCCTTGGAAACGAAATTTAAATTTTTCAAATTTTTTTTTACCAATACAAGTCCTCATAATGTGTAAAGCTTTATTTAAGCAAAAGTAAAAATTTTTAACCATTTTGGTAACGTTCATGTTATACAAAATGTTGCAGTATCCAACCCTGGAATCAAAATTTTTATTGAATTTTTTAATTTTTCATACCAATTTTGTTTTGCCTAAATAAAAAATAATTTTGTCTTGGAAAAAACGCCATTAATTGATTTTTGGTTAATTATTGTATAAAAAATTTTAAATTTCGGAACCCTGGATGGGAACTTTAAATTTTTAAATTTATTTTTCATCGATGCAAATCTTCATGATACCAAAAATGGTTTTATTTAAGAAAAACTTAAAATTTTTAAACAATTTAGTTACTATATGTACCACAAAATACCGAATGTGCCAAAAAAAATATCAATTTCCCACCCCTGCAGACGAAAAAAAAATTTTTTAAAATAATGTTTTACCAATGCAAGTCTTCATGATGTATAAAGCGGTTTTATATAAGAAAAACTAAAATTTGTAAAAATTTTTGTCACTTTCATGTACTACAAAACATTGCAGTATCCAACACTGGAAACGAAATTTTGATTTCTTTTAAATTTTTGATACCAAATTAGTTTTGCCAGAATAAAATTATTTTAACCAAGAAGAAATGACGTTAGTTGATATTTGGTTATGTTATTGTATTAAAAAATTAAAATTTCCTAACCCTGGATGGGAACTTTAAATTTAAAAATATTTTTTCATCCATTCAAATCTTCACGTTACCAAAAACGGTTCTATTTAAGAAAAACTTAACATATTTATATATTTTAGTTATTATATGTACCACAAAATACCGAATGTCCCCAAAAAATATTTCAATTTCCGATCCCTGGAGGCGAAAACTAAAATTTTTTGAAATAAGTCTTACCAATGCAAATCTTTATGATGTATAATGTGGTTTTATTTAAGAAAAACTACAAGTTTGTAACCATTTCTGTCACTTTCTTGTAGTACACAATCATATATCAGTTTTCGAGCACTGGAATCGAAATATGTTTTTTTTATTATTGATAAAAATTCTGTTTTACCAGGACAAAAAATAGTTTTAACCAGGATAAAACGACGTTAGTTGATTTTTAGTTATCTTAATGTACAAAAAAAATTAAAATTTCCTAACCCTGGATAGGAATTTTTAGTTTTAAAAATTTTTTTTCCATCTATGCAAATCTTCCTGATGTATGAAATGGTTTTATTTAATAAAAACTTAAAATTTTTAAACATTTTAATTATTATATTTACCTCAAAATACCGAATGTGTCAAAAAAAAACTTAAATTTCCGAACCCTGGAATCGAAAATTTAATTTTCTTAAAAGTATTTGTTACCAATGGAAGTCTTCATGATGTATAAAGCGGTTTTATTTAAGAAAAATTACAAATTTGTTACCACTTTCGTTACTTTTATGTACTACAAAATATTGCAGTACCGAACCCTGGAATCGATATTTTGATTTTTTTTTTAAATTTTTGATACCAATTTTGTTTTGCCTAAATAAAAAGTAATTTTAACCAGGAAAAATTACGTCAGTCGATTTTTGGTTAGTTTATTGTATAAGAAAAATTTTAATTTCCTAACCCTGGATGGGAGCTTTAAATTTAAAAATTCTTTTCATCGATGCAAATCTTCATTACACCAAAAACGGTTTTATTTGAGAAAAACTTAAAATTTTTAAACATTTTAGTTATTATATGTACCGCAAAACACCGAATGTACCAAAAAAAAATTTTTAATTTCCCATCCCTGGAAAAAAAAATTTTTTTTAAGTTTTAAATGGACAATTGAGGAGTCCCAAGGCATGAAATAAGTTCAATTTTCAAATAAGCAAAAAAATAATCGGTTTTTGGTGTTAATTTTGTGTCGAGAAATAGGTGTAAGCTTCCCAGCTTTCAATACCACTCTAAGTTAGCTCACTTCCAATCGATCAGTCCAAGAATGAAGTCTCTAGCTCTTCTGGGGGCTTGGGAAAACCGATTTCACGTACAGACAGACGGACAGACGGACATCGCTCAATCGTCATCGCTATTCATAAGGATCCGAAATATATATACTTTATGGGGTCGCATATTGATATCGAAGAAATTACACACGGAATGACAAACCTAATTATACCCTTTCACATTTTTGTGAAGGGTATAAAAAAGTCAATTGCTTTTGAAAACCAACAAAGCCTCTGTTTTTAATTGCTCATACAGTTATAGTAGATGGTATGTTTGTACAAGCTGTTCGAGTGTACTTAAAAGTATCAATTCGGAAAAGTGCAAAAGAGCGTCCTTACCATTTTTCCCCGATAATATAGCATCACAAAACAAACTACAATTGTTATAAATACAAAAATCGTGACAACATTAGGTATACAAACTTATTAACTATTACTAAGCCAGTACTAAATTAAACTAAATTTAATGAATCTTCGCTTTTAAAAGAACTCGTTTCTTTTTCGATAAAATCAGGTTTTTCACAAAAAAATATTGTTTTAACGGAACTATTTCCAAAGGTATTTATTGGTACTACGTATTTTTAACAGAAATTCATTATAAAAAGAATTTTGTTTGCAATCGAAACATTTTAACTTTGAAAAAAGTTAAATAACTTTTGCACATGTAAACCGATATCAATAAGTAATGTATCGTTTTTTTTTTCTATATAGAACTAGCTTTAAAAAACTGTATAAAACAACAGAGGTTTTTATAGAAAAAAATTTTTATAATTCTTTTGAATCTTAAACACTACGAAAAACTTAAAAAGAAGCGAAACTTTTCATAAATACTTACATGATTTTTTAGAATACAAGCGTAATGCACACAGCTTGTAAAAGCTTGATTACTTGACTTTCCAAGAATCGCTCTGCGAATGTGTAAGTTGGTGGAACTAAAGTACTACGACTTACCCGAAAACAGTTTTTCGCAAATATCTCAAAATTTTGCACATGTTTCGAAGTCTTTGAAAATGGTTTTATATATCCCCACCCAGGCCTATAACCCCCACTTAGTGGCTTTTCAAGTTATTACAAAAGTTTCTCATTTGTGTCACCGTGTAACCAATCTTTGAATTATCCGTTTATATGATAGTTGTGGGGTTAGTTAGTTCATATTCTTATTGTAATTTCCCATCCCATATTTCCTGATACCATAGTGGTGCAATTTGTTTGAGGGTGTATAGTTGGGATTTTGTCGCACGTAACAGCATCAATATTATATCTGGGTCAGACATGCATTATAATTTGGTGCTTGATTGGTAGTTCCCCTTGTCAGTTATTTGCCTGTTACTATCAGCCTTGGAGCGTTAGAAGCTCTTCATACTTAGGTGTACATTAATTGGTAGGATTGTTAGAATTTTTTCCTTCGCCTTACTTAATGTGTTTTGGTATTAAGTTTCCTTGTTAGAGATGTCCATCATACTCACGAGGCTACGTTATAACTATCCCTATTAAACTCGTATACAGTTAGTATTGTTTTATTAATATATATATATATATATATATATATATATATATATATATATTAGATCTTTTATGCATAAAAAATCTATTTCTCACCCCTGAACCGAAATTTTAATTTGCTTTGTGTTTTATTACCAATGCAACTTATTATGACGCTTGAAATAGTTTTATTATAAAAATTAAAATTAGTAATCATCTTAGTTACTTTTATTTATCACAAAATATTGCAGTTATCCAATCCTGGAAGAGAAAATTTTAATTTTTTTTTTATTTTGAAACCAATCTTGTTTTTCCTAAATTAAAAAATTATTTTAACAAGTAAAAACAAACGACGTTACTTGCTTTTTGGTTACCGCACAGTAAGTTGTCTAGTGAATAAAAAAAAAAAAAAAAAATCGAATTTATTAATAAAATACATATGAAAGCTGACACCCCCACGATTCCAAGTGTGGTTTAGTTTTTTATGTGCGTTACACATATAAAAATTTATACGGCCTTAAAGTCGAACTATTTTCATAGTTTTTTCATAACTTTTAAGTAACAAGAAATGGGTTTGGAAAATGAATATAATAAATTCATTTTTCAATAAAAATGCTTGCAATTATATTTGTTTTATTCAGTAATGTAGCAGAAACAATGAAAAAGTCGAAAAATTAAAATATTTATAGCAACACTGTAAGAAAAAATTTGAAGAAATTAGCCAAAATATGTACTTAAACAAAAAAAAAAAAATCAGCTTCATTGGACCCGAACAACCAACATCACAAAATGACTTTTATGAATCAATAATCTTATTTTCTGATATATATATATATATATATATATATATATATATATACTAAAATATGTATAAGAAGGTTTAGGTGTTTTCTAAGCCAACTTTGGATATATAATGATTTTAAAAATCATCTATATTTTATATTTTTGTTATGATATTTTTAATGTTTTATAATGTATGATGCTTGAAACCAAAGAATACCAAGTAGGATGATTCTAACACACATAAAACCTTATTCTCACATATTTGGACACCATGTGAAACTAACCCTTTATTGATACAAATGCGTACTTAAGTGAGAACCGTCAAAAAGTCGGGGTCGAAGTGATTTATATGACAAGCTAAACCTAAAGATATGAACAAAGTTAGCATTATTTATTCTCCCAACAAAGACCATTATAGATATGGAATTTCACCTTTACATTGTTTGCTAAGATGCTTTGAGTGCATGTTACACATGCGTATCGATTCCCTTTTAAGACTTTGCAAGTTAGGAATGATAAGAAAACACTGTACAATAAAAGAAAAAAAAAACAAATTCAAGATAATTTTTGATGTGAGATGGGATTAACAGTTGATAAAGTGAAGTCTAATTTTGACACAAGTAATGATGGCAATAAAGCTCGAAAATATTTTAACGAATTCAAAAAATCGTCCGAGATTACTGGAGTTAATGAAAAATTTATGTATAATTTGAATTTAATCTTAAAAACAGTATACTCTGGAAAACCTATAAAATATCTAACTTTAAACAGCTAACGGAGGAAAGTCGAGAAATATATTTTAATAACTATGATTGGTATTATATGCCATCAACGTTGCATAAACTTCTCATTCATGGTTGTGAAATTATAAAACATTTTGATTTACCTATTGGTAATATATGAATACCTGTATGAAATAAACATTTTTTTTTCAAATATTTCCTTGGTTTATTTGAGAAATTCTTTCTGAAGGTGCTTCAGAATATCTACACAAAACAATTAGAAAAAACAGACTTGACCACACTCGCAAAAATAGCAGAAAAAATTGTAATCAAAATTTAATGAATAAACTCCTAATTTCTTCTGATCCATTAATTTCATCTAATAGAAATACAATAAATACAAGCAACTATTACTACAATAATCAAGAAATTAGTAATTACATAATGGTAGATGAATCTTTGAACACTGATTTAGACTCAGAAACTTATTTTAATGATTAAGAAATTCTTTACAATTATTGTCTTATTTGAATTTGTTTGTTACTTTATTATTAATCTTTATATGAATATGTTCTTTGTCTTAAATAATAATTTAATTTTTAATAAAAATTATATTTTGAAATATTTAGTGTTGTCAATTTGGCAACCCTATTCATATAATTTTATTTGAATACCAATGGTTGTTTTCAAAACTGTAAACAAAAATATACTAAAAAGTTTAAAATAATGTTATATTAAAAAAAGGTATACGGCAACCCTAAATAATTAGTGATTGGTTCTATTTCATAAGAAAACTATCACGCTATATCATTTTGTATGTGAGATGACAGATTAATATTCAAAAAAATAATAGTTACTGATATGGGGGAATTTTTGGTATTTCATTGTCCCCGCACCGGAAAAATACCAGGATTTCTAAAAATGTTTATTAATTTTCGCAAATAGTAGGCCAAGAGAGATATGTGCCAAAAATTTCATTAACCTACCATAACTCCTTAGATTTTTTTCCACTCTTACAATGGGGACTGTTCACTGTGCACCGTTATGAATAAAAAAATTTCAATTTCCGATCCCTGGAAGCGAGGATTAATTTTTTTGTTTGTTTTTTTTACTAAGATAACTCTTTATGAGACATAAAATAGTTTTAGAAAAACTTTAAATTTGTCACTCTCATGTATCTCGATATATTGCAGTTATTCAACCCTGGAATCGAAATTTAGATTTTTTTTAATATTTGATACTAATTTTGTCTTTTCCTGAGTTAAAAAGTATTTTCAATTAGTGAAAAACACGGCGTTAGTTGCTCTTTGGTTTATATATGTATAAAAAAATTTCAATTTCCCACCCTTGGAAGCGAAAATTTAATTTTTAAAATATTTTTTACCAATGCAAATCTTCATGATGTAGAAAGCGGTTCAATTTAAGGGAAACTACAAACATGTAACCATTTTTGTCACTTTCATTTACTACAAAATATTGCAGTTATCCAAGCCTGAAATCGAAATTTGGATTTTTTTTATTTTTAATACCAATTTTGCTCTGACAGAATAAAAAATTATTTTAACCAGGGAAATGACGTCGTTAGTTGCTTTTTTGTTATGTTAATGTATAAAAAAATTTTAGTTTCCCAACCCTGAATTAAGTTATTAAATCTTATCTCAAGAAATAGGATTTTTTTAATAAGTAAATTTCTTTTATAAAATATTATTTAAAAAATATTTATGTTTTATTTATTTGGAAGCCAAATTGGAATTGAACAAAAAAATTGTATTAAAAATAAAATTAATATAATATTGAAATTTAAATCTAAAACTATTTTATAAAATCGTAAAAGGAAAAATAAAGTAAAAATAGTTAACATTAAATATAAGTAACTAATATAAAAATATTTATATAGTGGAAAAGATACATATATTCATTATCAGTATATAAACATATAACTCCCTCACCTCTTGATAAAACATTACTCCTGAAACGTTTATGTTAATAAATTTGTGTAAAAGTATAATATATAAATAACAGTAAAATACATCAAAAAGAAAAATATTTAGAATCTATTTCGGTGCAAAATAATTTTCAATATGTTTTATTATAAAAAAGTGTTTCATTTTTTTTATTGTAATATAGTTGTATTAGAAAAAAATGGTATATGTTTAATTTATTTATTATCTCTTTGAACATAAATCCTTCCAGTACCAGGTATATCTTTTTGGTATTTGAAAACAATTTTTACTATTTGTCTATCTCGTTTGCAATTTCTTGCATCTATAAAATGGGTGTCAAGTTTTTCCTTAACTTCTTTAACAATGTATTTTGGTTTTTGTTTCAAATTATAAAAGCCTAAATTTTTAACAAGTTCTTTCTTTCGAAAATCATGGCAATTCTTCCTATTTTCATTTAATTTTTCACAAATTTTGTCTTTTGTTTGTTCTACTTTTTTTGTAAATTTTTCCACTCGGACTTATCGAAATGATTATGTAACAAATCAATGGGTTTGTAGCCTGTTGTTGAGCGAATTGTAAATTTGAACAGCTTTAAATACTAAACTTTTATCATCAAGCTCATTTTGTTGGAATTTAAATAATCGAATATGTTCATTTAAAGTAGAATGAAATCGTTCAATGTCAGAGTTTCCAGCATGGATATTTGGAGATAAAAAATGGTAACTAACATTTTCTGATTCTAGGTAATTTCGAATACTTGCCGTATTAAATTCATTGTCTGCTACGACTTTTAAAGGTTTTCCCAATGTAGAAAATCTTTCCCTTAATATATCAATTATAGTTATGGAGTTCCTATCTGGTAATAAATGTGCAGAAACATGTTTTGTTAATTTATCAATACAAGTAAGGAAGGTTTTATTCTTGTTTAAAAACCAAATATCAATATGCAGAACTTCGTTTGATTTTTTGGGAGTTTCCGTTATACATAATTTTGGTTTGATAGGATGTCTATCATATTTGAACATATTGCAAATCATATAATTATATATACATTTTTGTATTTAATTTTTTAATTTAGGTATGATTTCGGATAAGTGTTCTTTATCGAAAATATCTTTAACAAAGTTTGAACATTTTATAAATATCATAACTGTTGAGTTGGAGAAATAGTGTACTAATGTTTGTTGCAAATATTTGAATATTGTTAAATTTGGACAATAGATTGCAACTTTTCCTTTGTATTCTTTTAATGAAATAGTGTGCCTAAGTTTTGTTCCATAAAGCATTTTTTTGCAATATTTATCTTGGTTACCAAGTTTAATAATAAATTGGTTTTTATACGTATTAATAGGAGTTTCAGTTATACTTATATGATCATTAACATTTTCTATACCACTATGTATTGTAGCTAAATCCGATGCAATTGTTCGCTGTTCGTCTAATTCTAAATTATTTATATATGCTCTATTGAGAAAATCAGCAACTTGATTGGCTTTGCCTTTAATATACTCGATATCAAAATCGTATTCATTGAGTTTTATTTTCCACCTTTGTAGTTTTATATTTGGCTCTTTTAAGGAGTGGAGCCACACTAGTGGACGGTGATCAGTTTGAATAACAAATTTTCTCCCATATAGATATGGCCTAAAATATTTAGTTGCCAGACAATTGCCAGAAATTCCTTTTCTATTGTACTATAATTCGATTCATGTTTATTAAGTGTTCTGGAACTAAATGTAACTGCGTGTCCATTCTGAGATAACACGGCACCTAAAGATTCATTGCTTGCATCGGTTGTTAGAAAAAACATTTTTTTAAAGTTTGGATAAGCAAGAACTGGATTTGTACATATGAATTTCTTAAGTTTATTAAAGTTGTCGACATACAATTGTTCATTAGTTCTAATGATTGATCCCTTTTTTAGTTTATTAATCATGTGTAACCCTACCTTACTGTAGTCTTTTATAAATTTCCGATAAAATCCAGTTAATCTCAAGAAAGAACGAATTTGCTTAACTGTTTTTGGAAGGGTTATTTTTTGAATGGCATTAATTTTATTCGGATTAGGTTTAATACCATTAACCGTTATTATGTGCCCCAAATACTCAGATTCTCGCTTTAAAAAATCACATTTGTCGATTTGTACTTTAAGATTATATTATGATAATATTTTCAATATTTTTTTAAAGAAATCATATGTTCTGTCAACGATGTTGAAAATACCAAAATATCATCCAGATAGACAACACATATCTTATTAAGGAAATCATGTAGAACTTCGTTCATCATCCTTTGAAATGATGCTGGAGCATTTTTCAAGCCAAAAGGCATACGAGCAAACTCATAATGTCCAGTATGTGTTGAAAATGCAGTTTTGTGTCTATCGTCAGCTAAAATAGGAATTTGGTGAGATCCTTTCGCGAGATATAATGTAGAAAAATATTGAGAATTGCCTAGCTTAGAAAAGAGGTCCTCCATGTTTGGAATTGGGAACTTGTCCTCTATAGTTATATCATTTAATTATCTGTAATCTATAACTATCCTCCATGTTTGTTTTCCCGAGTTGTCCAACTTCTTGGGAACTACCCAAATCGGGGAATTGTGAGGACTGCAAGACTTTGTAATGATTTCGGATTCAAGCATTTCATTGATTTGAATTTCAACTTCTCTCTTGTGGATTTCGGGAAATCGATATGCTTTGGAGTAAACTGGTATGTTATTAATTGTTGGTATGCGATGTTGATATTTACTAACTGATGTAAGTTTATCGCCATCATTATTTAGTAAAGCTATTAGTTAAGTTTGCTCTTCATGATTAAAATTATTCATTTTTAACTTTTCTTTCAAAACATCAATTTCCAATTTTTAACAAGGTATATCATGTGTAATTAAATTAAAATACACTTTATCGTGTTCGCTTATTTCTTTTTGTGATTCGTCAAATATGAAAGAACATTTAGCATCATTAGTATTAAGTAATTTTTGTGCAAAATCGATTTTTGCACCAAGTGTTTTTAGAATATTACACCCTATTATTCCGTCAAAATCATTTAACATGTCGGCTTCAATTAAATCTATTGTTGTATGAGGTTTGTTAAATTCTTTAAAAAGTGGAATTGTTATTTTTGACTCTGAATATGATTTTGACGAAATAGTATTGAGGATTTATTTTTATTTTGAATGAATTGTGAAATAGTCCTTTTCTTAATAATTGAAGTACCTGATCAAAAGTTTAAGAGGAGAAGCTTAAGCAGGGAAGTGATCTTCCGTTACCAATTGAAAATTTGAGCGTTGAAAACTATTGTCAACTTCCATAGGATTTTGTTTAATATTTTCCGATCGCTCTCTTGCTTGTCTTATGGTTTTTTCTTTACTGCACAAAAAATGTCACCTTGTTAAAAGGCGCATGCATAAAATATCTTGCCAACCCTGTAATAATGCAATTTGTTATTTCATTAGAACAAAACACAATTTGTGGAGAAATGTCAATAAATTTAAAATTTCATCCTCATCAGAAGAGGAGGATGAATCTAGCAATAGACTAATTGCCATTTCTGCACGTATAATTGATGCGGCAATATTAATATTTTTAACTTTTATTAAAAGGTTTAGAATTGTTAAAAATTTTCTTTTTTTTTTGTTTTCAAAAATTATACAAACAGTAAAAATTGGTTGCCAGACTGCCAGTTTATCGACCCGAAGCTTTAACGATTTTTTATATATAAAGACTTTTTTGAGCGCAATTTCAAAACTCCAAATCCTGTAAGATTTAATATCAATTAATGTAATGTTTTCTCATAGTTGTTATATAAAACAGTAAAGATATTAACTTTAAAATGTAACTTTTTACTTAGTAATTCTAGGCGATTTCTTTCCAAATTCTTCTGGTAACACTATTAATAAACAAAAGTCAATTACTTTTCAGGGCACTATCAACACTGTCGATTTGTATGGGGCATAAAGTGCAATACCTTTCACCATTATTGAGGGAGATATTTTTTGAATCAAACACATTTTATAGAGCAAAACATTTTTAAGAAACGAACAAGAAATTACTCTTTTTACATGGAAATGTAGTATATTTTTGTAGAAAGAAAACACCATTAATTTATCATCATAATCATTTCGCTGTCCATAAAAATTTGTAGCATTATTTCCTTTTAGGTTTCTTTTGCCATTGAAATTCCTATACAAATGGTGTGAACGACGAATTCACATTAAGGATATTTTTTTCGAAATTATAACAATTTGCATTATACTGCTCATATGATAGAGATTGCAAACAATTTTTCTCATTTTTACATTTTGAATAAAAAAATCTGCTTCTATAAGAATTTCTTTTGCTTTTAATAAGGTATCAGGATTTATTGCGTTTAACTAGGTAATTTTGATACAAAAATATTAAGAACCATTTTTTTCATTTGTTTCACAACTATACCACTCAACACTACATTTTAAATTAAGTTTTGCTAAAAGCCCAAGCAAATATTCATACAAACTACTTATACTAGATCTAAAGTCCGCAATTTTCATTTTCTTTATAAAAGACTCAATGCTTTCCGAAATATTAAAGTTAATTGCTAGAATGTTTTTCACAGTTTCCCAATTTGAAGGATTGTTCCTATTAATAATTGTTAAATTAGCATTACCTACAATTTTACTCCGGATTCTGATATCAAATAGATTAAGGAAATGTGGCTCAACATATTTGCGAACTTCATCAACATGTTTGATAAAAATATTAAGCTCACCCGGTTTTCCATCGTAATTTGGGATGCTTGCAATAAAATCAAAGATATTTGCTATTTTGATTAAAATTTTTTGGAATTTCCAATAAATTAAGTTTTTGCTTATAGGTTCGCTTGACTGCGCCAATTAAGTTATTAAATCTTATCTCAAGAAATAAGATTTATTTTTTTTAAATAAGTAAATTTCTTTTATAAAATATTATTTAAAAAATATTTATGTTTTATTTATTTGGAAGTCAAATTGGAATTGAACAAAAACATTGTATTAAAAATAAAGTTAATATAATTTTGAAACTTAAATCTAAAATTATTTTATAAAATCGTAAAAAGAAAAATAATGTAAAAAAAGTTAACATTAAATATAAGTAACTAATATAAAAATATTTATATAGTAGAATAGATACATGTATTCATTATCAGTATATAAACATATAACTCCTGGATGAGAATTTTTAATTTAAAAACTTTTTTTTCATCAATGCAAATCTTCATAATGTATAAAACGGTTTTATTTAAGAAAAACTTGAAATTTTTAAAGATTTTAGCTATTATGATCTACGAAAAGGCTTTCTTTAGGCATTTGAATTGGAAACTTTGCTTTCTTGACAGTAATGTCGATGCCATGGCGGAAACGGTGGAAACGGTAGTTCTCCCATCCCGACTCTTTTGAGAGATGAACAATTGTTCACTGACCCGGTCGATATAGTTAACCTCTTAGCTGAAATATTCGCAAGTAGTTCGCACTTGCCGGAAAAAATCAACCACTGCTGGTTCTCGAGGGCGTATCCACAACTAAGCCAAATATACGCTTTCGGGTTCGGGCAGTTAAAAAGGTCCTATCGGATCTCAATGTACACAAGTCACCTGAGCCGAATGGAATTCCAGCACTGGTCTTAAAGCAGTGCTTTTCGACGTTAGCTCGTCCTCTGGCAACCCTTTTCAGCTGGAAGGTTGCGCATGTAACGCCAATCCCAAAAAAGGGAGAGGCTAACAACCCCCAAAACTACCGCCCAATCACTATTTGTTCTGCGCTTTCCAAGATGATGGAAAGCATAGTGAATTTCCACCTTGTGAAATATCTGGATTCTAACAGCTTACTTAACGACCGTCAATATGGCCTCCGTAGGTGCCGCTCTACTGGGGACCTTCCTTTCGGAAAAGTGGTGCCAATCTATATAGCACTTCGGCGAGAGTAAAGAAGTGGCTCTGGATATTTCTAAGGCATTCGACAGAGTGCGGCACGGAGCACTTGTGTTGAAACTTGTGGCTTTTGGTGTCGGTGACATCTTCTCTCGATTCATATCGAGATATCTCAGAAATCATGCTATAAGAGTTGTTATAGACGGGATTTCATCAAACGAATACAAAATCAGCTCTGGTGTACCGCAGGGCTCTGTTCTTTCTCCTACACTATTTCTAAATGACCTCCTATGTCACACCTTAAATTCTATCTACTCTTTTGCAGATGATACTTTCAACATAATTGCAGAATGGGGTCGCATAAAAGGGGGTAAATTTCAATGCCCGCAAGACACAATGATGATTGCTTACACATCGACGCAAGCCTGATCACGCTGCTTCATCTGTAAACATGGATGGTATAGATATTGAGGAAGCAGAAGGTCTTGATGTTCTTGGCGTGAAGATTCAGTGCGACGTTCGATGGGCAGAGCACGTTTTTCATGTTTCAAAAGAAGCATTCAAATGCCTCGGTTTCCGCGTACAGGAGAGGGCGAAGAAACTCATAGGTGACGGTAGAGTAGCCAACTCAACTGACTCACTTGAGCATCGACGCAATGTCGGGTATGTTTCACTGTTTTATCGTTACTACAATAGGTTTGTTTCCGACGAAGTCAGGGACCTCTTTCCCGAAACGTGCACTTTTCTACTCGTTTCACTTCGATCACACCTATATGAAGTGGATTTGCCAGTGAACCGCACTACGCATTACAGAGAAAATTCCGTCTTTGCCCGTACTGCCCGTATGTGGAATAAACTCCCTGCGGAGGTCTTTCCTGCAGTATATAGCATGGAGAAATTCAAATCGTAGACACTACTCCTTATATCCTCCCTCCCACAACCAAATTTTCTATTTCCAGCACATTGTACGCATTAGTAGAAGTCGTCCTCTGAGTGCCAGACCTAATTACAAACAAACAAAAATACCAAATGTGCCAAGAAAAAAACTTTTAGTCTTCCATCCCTGGAAAAAAATATTTTTTGTAGTTTTAAATAGACAATTGAGGCTTCCCAATGCATGAAATAGGTTCAATTCACAAATAAACAACAAAAAAATTGGTTTTGGCTATTAATTTTGCGTCGAGAAATTCGTGTAAGCTCACCAACTCTGGAACCGTCTCTCCGATTTTTCTGATATACCCTATTTAAGTTTATTTCGTATCCATCAGTTCAAGAATGAAGTCTCAGTTGAGGGGTTTTAGCTAGTTCATATGTGCATTTCACTGGGGCTAATGCAGATCATCAGGGAACCTTTACCCAACATATCTTAGAATTACTAGAGATATTTATTTCAAACTTCCTCATTAATAAATGGGAAGCTTAAAAAAACATCAAAGTCATCACAAGAACTCACTGATCAATTTTCCTTTTTTATTTTCTTACGTTTTATTCTACAACTGGTTGGTTTTTTGCCGACTCAAATTGTAGGTGTAAGAGAAATAAAGAACAACCAATAATTGTTTTAATATAAAAACAATTTATTTAGAGTGTTGACAACATAAGTTGTTTTATTTTGCACAAGCACTTGCATATTTAAATTAGTTTATATTTTGGGAATTTTTTAAACTCTTTAATTTTAATTATGTGCTAGTTCTTTTTCCCCAAAATCTTATTTAAAAAATTAAAATTGATCAGTTGAGGGGTTTTAGCTAGTTCCTGTGCGCATTTCACTGGGGCTAATGCAGGTCATCAGGGAACCTTTACCCAACATTTTTTAGAATAACTAGAGATAATTATTTCAAACTTCCACATTAATAAATGGGAAGCTTAAAAAAACATCAAAGTCATAACAAGAACTCACTGATTAATTTTTCTTTTTTATTTTCTTACGTTTTATTCTACAACTGGTTGTTTTTTTGTCGACTCAAATTGTAGGTGTAAGAGAAATAAAGAAGAACAACCAATAATTCTTTTAATATAAAAACAATTTATTTAGAGTGTTGACAACATAAGTAATGAGTAAGAAATATTCACATGAAAGTTATCAAAATGGTTACAAAAATGTAGTTTTACTTAAATGAAGATTTGTTTCGGTAAAACAAAATTTGAAAAAATTAAAATTTCGTTTTCAGGGCAGGGAACTTTGAATATTATTCATTTATAAAATTAACAAAAATAAAATTCAACTTAAGTTGTTTGTTTCGCTAACTGAAACTATTTTATAAATTAGAAAGTACAAAATTGGACCTTAAAAAATATATGTAAAGCCAGACGTAGGTTGGTGAAGGGTATATAAGATTCGGCACAGCCGAATATAGCACTTTTACTAGTTTTATATTTATTTCTTCGTTTTTTATATAATTACTTCCTGAACCTTTTTCTTTATAAATTCTATTAGTTCATTAAGTTCCACGTTAAAGTTATTTAGTGGTGTTTTTTTTTTTTGTTTATTGTTTTTGTATCAGGTTTTAACAATTTCATTAGCAACCTTTTCTTCAGGCTGCTGAGAGGCATTTTAGATGTTGATACACAATAATCATTAACATGACCTTCAATTTTTTATACCCTTCACAAATAAGTGAAAGGGTATATTTAGATTTGTCATTCCGGTTGTAATTTCCTCGATATTATTATGCGACCCCATAAGGTATATATATTCTGTAGCTCGTTTCTGTAATTCTTACATCGTAAAATGTCTCACATGAAGTGTGAAACAAAAAATTCAATCGTTTCTCGATTTGTAAGAAAAACGTGTTTTGTAATTTAAAGTGAAAAGAAGCAATGCTAATTACATTTTTATTAGAGTATACCAATAAAGCAAATGTCAAAAAGCAAAAAAGTAAACAAATAAAAGTATATAAACAAATATTTTTTGTGGAAAACAAATATAACTAAATAAATACAGCAGTCCCTCGATTTACGAATAGGATGCGTTCTGTAAAAGTAGACGTATATCGAATATTCGTATAGCGGGTTAATATTAGATGTCATTCTACTGAAAACAAATAGATACGTTCCAGGGATAAAAAATATTGGTAAAGGGAGATCCATATTAACATTATGACATAACATATCGATTCTTAAGTTAAGGCAAAATTGTCACTGAAGATGTATAAATATGTAATGTTATCAAAGACTTATTTTACATCGACATCGCGGATGCAACGAATTTAACTTATCGTTAATATTGTCCTACCAATCATTACACTCTTAAAAACAAATTATTTAAGTTTGCATTTGAGTTTTTCTTACTTTTGTAAAGTTTCAGAACGATAGCTCTTTATTTCTGTGCAAAAAGTAAACTATTTGCATCGCCGGTGCAACATATTAAGAGTGTATTCTAGCAGTCAATAATTCTTCATAAACAACAACATATACTTACAATTTTTGAAACAAGAAGATAAACGAATATTTTCACTTTACGTTTACCCGGTAAAACATAACTTCAAACAGTCAACAACAACTGTTTCGCGCCACTGTTGCTAGTTATGATATTACAGTTTTCATAAATTTTTCGAATAGTGATATTTTCAAAGCCGCCAAAGAGGAAGATATGGTATAAAATCAAATAAAAAATTATTTTTTATTATAATAAAATATTATATATAACTAAATATTTTTTGATTATTTAATCTTTATTTAATGTTATTTTTCCCAATATTTCGAATAGCTTCGCTATTCATCTTCAGGGGAACAATGTAAATTAAAAATTAAATTAAATTATATTGAATTAACATATTTTCAATATGTCGATCGTCTGTAGTCCTTAGCTGCGAAAACTGATTTCGATAAAACAAGAATATTATTATAATACAACAGGTCAACTATTAAACTAAATATATATACATTTTTTATTATATCTAGACTGTCTTCTTTGCACTAATAAGGAAAAAAACTACTAGTAGCGTGATTGAAAAAATCAAGTCGAAAATCGTCTACAGCGAAATCGCCCACAAGTTTTTATTACAAATGTATTACAAATGCAAAGATGTGTTCCTAAGACTTTCGCTATATTATACCCTTTTTTTTCAATAAAATACATAATGAATTCATTAAAAAGCAAAGTTTACATTACAGAGACTATTAAATGTTAAAATTTAAATAATAACTTAACATATAAAAACATTATAAATTATAAATGTTATACAGTATCTATTGTGATGTATTGTAGCAAATCTCTAATGAGTTATCGATTTGTAGTAATTTCACACGTTCGAATTTTTCATTCGTATGACCAATTTTATAATTTAATCATAATGTTCGTAACTTCGAAGTTTCGTAAAGCGAGCCTTCGTAAAACGGGGGAATACTGTATATTAAAAAAGCTAATTGTTAATAAGATTTAGTGCGAAACATGGTGCGGGTATTTCGCCAAAAATTAAGGGATTCTTTTACCATCATAGAGCAGTGTTTTAAGGAACTTTATCGTTTTATTATTAACAATTTGTTATTGAAAATAATTAAACTAAATTAACATAAAACCTCTACATTTTTCTTATATATTTTTATTTATGTGATAATATGCACAAATATTAAAGTATATACACATATATGAGTTTAAAACAAAAAAATAAAAAATTACTACATCATAAAAACGTGTAACAAAAATTCTTAATTCTAAGCGTTTATACAATAAAATATTTTAAAAAAAGAGATTCACAAAACAAACAAAAAATATTAATAAATATATAAAGCTTCACTAAAAATAAGTAAATATAAAAACACAATCAAACAAGAATATATAAAATATTACACAATTTAAAAAAAAATGACTTCTTGCGCCGTTTTAAATTGTGAGTTGTTTTGACAAATCAAGTGTAAAACTTCTCACAAAATTTCCTTACAGAAACACTTTTATTCACAAATTTCCAGTGACTTACGTTAAAACGGTCGAATGACAGACAGTTCTCACAAAAAATAATTACAGAAACACTTGCATGAGAGAAATGGTTTTTTGTTTCAATTCACATTGTTTTTCATTACCATCGCTTCGTGTGAAAAATTTGTCGATACGAGAGTTACAGAAACGAGCTACTGGATTCTTATGAATAGCGATGACTATTGAGCGATGTCCGTCTGTTCGTCTATCTATAGGTGAAATCGGGTTTCCCAAGCCCCCAGTAGAGCTAGAGACTTCATTCTTGGACTGGTAGAATGGAAATGAACTTAAATAGAGTGGTGGTCAGAAAAATCGGAAATACGGTTGCAGAGCTGGAAAGCTTACACCTATTTCTCGACGCAAAATTAACACCAAATTTTTGTTTATATGTCAATTGTGATATTGTGATATATGAGACTGACCAAAATGGATATATATATATATATATATATATATATATATATATATTGTTACAAAGATTAGAAATAGATTTAAATAAAACGACAATGTGGCTATATGTACTTGGCAGCACTGCCAATTAATCTATAGTTGTCAAAATGTTACAACCCTGGTCAGCACTATATAGATAATATTCAAATTAACGGAAATGGAATACTCCAGAATATACAAGATCATTCAAGGCTGTGCCAATAAGAGTAAACCACAACAACAACAAACCTAGCAACATAAATGCTAAGAGATGTTATTCTTAATGATCTTGTATGCAAGTATTCGCTGCTAATAAAGCTAAACAGATTCACAAGTATACACGGCCATGTACACGTAGAAGAAACAAAACCACACACTCATCCATACAACCACTCATAGTTACCATAGGCAAAACACACAGAACACTCATACATTCAACCACACATAGTTACCATAAGCAAACCAAAGAAGTCAGCATTGCCATGTATACAAACACACATATGTCAAGTAAAATACAACCACCATACCTAGAAATTTCGCGAGGTTACCAGACGACGTCATTTTTACTATATAAAGGCGCTGCCAGAGCTCAGAGAGTCAGTGCGATTTCAAACATAGACGTGTAAACATCGCTAAGTGTGGAGTAGTAGAAATACTCGCGTAAATAAAGTAATAAATAAAGTGTTGCCGCATTATATTTCTAAGATTAGTTTGTCCGTGTTTTAATTTGATGCAATAAAACGAATCCTTGAAGGATAAGTAATAAAACCGTTTTTACGAAAAGGTCTAAAAACGTAACAATTGGTGTCAGAAGTGGGATTGCAAAAATAATTAAAAGGACATTGCAATTTAAGAAAAAAAAGACATTGCAATTTAAGAAAAAAAGGACATTAAAAAAAAATTTAAATAAATAACCATGAAATTTGATGAGTTAAAAGTTGAACAGCTGAAAAAGGAGCTCAGCAAGCTGGAATTGCCAACTGCAGGTAATAAGGCTGAACTGCAGAAGATGCTGATAGATGAGTTTAAGAATCGCGGCATGGACATCGGGACATATGAGTTTGATGACAAAGACGATGTGCAGGTATGCCCTCCTGCCACGACCAGCAGCATGGACATAAATTCAATGTTCGCTGCTATGATAATCGAAATGAAACAGAACACTCTGCAGATGCAGGAGGCATAAAGGGTCAACACTGAAAAGCTTTTAGCCGAAACTCAGCAGATGCAGGACAAACTTGTTGCCGAAATAACTGAAATAAAACAGAATTCTCAGCAGATGCAGCAAAAGCTTGTAGCCGAAATACAGGAGTCAAATAAGGCCACGAACGAGACCCAGGTAGAGGTTTCTGAAGCCACAGGAGGGTGGATGCTGTTGAGAATAAATTCTCAGAGGTGGAGGAGCATGCAAAGGAGTTCGAAGAGAAATTGCATGCTCTAGAGGACAAAATGCAAAACCTGGAGTGTAGTGGCGGGCCAGTACGAGCAGTTGCGGAAGTTTCTGCATGGATAAAAGCGCCATGCTTCGACGGCAGCGTAACATTAGGCATCTTCAAATTCCAGTTCGAGACGGTTGCTAGCAGAAATGGATGGGATGCTGAAGAAAAGGCCATAGAGTTGATCTTGTCCTTAAAGGGTACAGCCGCAGACGTACTTGAGACTGTGCCAGTAAGCTGCAGAAACAACTATAATGAAATAATGGCAGCATTGCAGCGCAAGTATGGTGGTGAGCACAATCGCGATTTATACAGAATGGAATTGCGATGTAGAGTTCAGAAGCCTAACGAATCTCTACAAGATTTCGCAATGGAAATCGAGCGTTTAGTGCAGCTCACATATCCAGGCGAAAGTCACCCTTTCCTGGACCATTTTAAAACTGACGCTTTCGTTAACGGCATTCGCGACTCTGATGTTAAACTGGCGGTGTGCGCTACGCAGAAATCCACTTTCGCTGAAACTGTGTCATTTACGCTGGCTCAAGAGACTGCCAGGGTGGTTTTCAAGCCACAGATATGTAAAGTGCAGAATGTGGAGGTTTTGTCTGAGGAGGATATCAACCTAGTGGCTAGCGTTAAGGAGGCAATGCGATAACTGCTGGCAGAGAAGGCTGTCAAAGAAAAGCCTAAGTGCTTTAACTGCGGAAAGATAGGTCATTTTCAGCGCAGCTGCAAAGCACAAAGGAAGAGAGGTAGATCTGTGTTACCACCAAGAAACAGCAAACGGGGGAACCAAACAACATCACAAGAGTCCCCGTTAAACTAAAACGAGCTAGAACTAAGGGGCAAGAGCTAGCTCTCACAAACGAGGCCCCCACAATCTCGATATCAGTGATGCAGCAGAAAAATAGCAACCTCACTGTGTCCGGACACATCAACGGGGAAAAGCACGTACTTACCATACAGGGGCATCGCAGTCAATACTAAGGCCCGATATAGTAAAGGGGAAATGCGAGCGGTTAAGCAATATACGGCTACGTACAGCTACTGGAGAGCCTGCCACTGTCTATGGTAAGATTGAAGTGAAGGTGACTATAGCCAACAACAACGTGAGACATGTGTTTATTGTTGCCGATATTGTCGATGAGGTTATTATTGGAGCCGATTTTATGATTAACCATGGCATTAATCTATATATGGGACAACAGCTGATGATTTGGCGTAATGTGGAAATACCCCTTAATGTTGGATATGACGAAACAAAAGTATTTGCTATTGCGAGTCAGACGTTACCGCCGCAGTCTGAAACAGTCATATGGGCGCCGATGAAGCGAGATTGTGAGGACATTCGGTTGTGGGTTGTAGATCTATCTTGTGGGTAGCAGATCTAAAGAGAGAGCTTATAACAGCGAAAGCTCTAGTGAAAACTAGTAAAGGAGGAATAGTCCCTATAAGAGTGCTTAACTTGTCAAACCATGAAAAAGTCACCAAAGAAAATTCCGATGTTGGCCAGTGTACTCCAGCAGAGGCAATAAAAAACTGCGAAAAGAAGATAGAGCCTACCAATTTGTCCGCAAAAGAACGTGAACAATTTAAGGAATACGTGGGGAAATGGGTAGAAGTTCTATCAGCGACAGATAAAAATAAAGCCAAACAGTTACTAAAAAGGCATGCCAGTATCTTCGCCATGGGAAGCCAAAGCCAGGGTAGAACTGCATTGGTTAAACATGAAATTAACACAGGCGAAGCTAGGCCGATTAAACAGCCAGCCAGAAGCGTACCGCTAGCAAAGCGAGATAAAGTAAAAGAGCTTGTAAGTAAAATGGAGCGTGATGGCGTAATTGAGCCATCTTCTGGTCCTTGGAGTTCGCCTGTAGTCTTAGTTAAAAAGAAAGATGGCAGTACTAGATTCTGCGTAGACTACAGGAAGCTAAATGACATAACCAAGAAGGACAGTTATCCGCTCCCCATAATCGATGACACCTTGGACACGCTAGCTGGTACCAAATGGTTCTCTACGCTGGACTTGCGAAGCGGATATTGGCAAGTGGAGATCGCAGAGAAAGACAAGGAGAAAACTGCCTTCAGTGTCGGCAACGGATTATGGCAGTTCAAAGTCATGCCATTTGGTCTCTGCAATGCTCCGGCCACATTTGAACGCCTAATGGAGAAGGTACTGATAGAACTTCACTGGAAGACATGCTTGGTATATCTCGATGACATAATCGTGATGGGGAAATCTTTTGGTGAACACCTCAAAAACATGGCAGAAGTTCTTCAACGGATACCATCAGCTGGATAGAAACTCAGCTTGAAGAAATGTGCATTGTTCCAGAAAGAAGTAAAGTATTTGGGGCATCGTGTTACAGCAGACGGAATCTCAACAGATGAAGATAAAATAAAAGCAGTAAGGGACTGGCATCAACCTAAAAATCTGCATGAATTGCGCAGCTTTTTGGGCCTTTGCACATACTACAGACGTTTTGTGCCGAATTTTGCCAGTGTAGCTGCAAACTTGCATGAGCTGACAAAGAAGTCAAGACCATACCATTGGGGCGAGCCACAGGAAAAATCCTTCCAGAAACTCAAAGAATTATTATGTACGTCACCAGTACTAGCGTATCCCATAGCTGGAGAAAAATTTGTGCTGGATACTGATGCGAGCGGCTATGGCATAGGGGGTGTGCTCTCCCAAGTAGTAAATGGCACTGAGAAGGTCATAGGGTACTATAGCCGTGTACTCTCAAAACCTGAGAGGAACTACTGTGTGACACGACGTGAGCTTCTGGCGGTATTGGAATGCATTAAACATTACCATAAGTACCTGTATGGTTAACACTTTACATTACGGACCGATCATTCTGCACTGAGATGGCTATTGCCGTTTAAAAATCCTGAAGGGCAACTTGCAAGGTGGATTGAGCGCCTGCAGAGCTACGACTTCAGCATTGAGCATAGAAGGGGCACAAAGAATAACAATGCGGATGCTCTTTCGAGAAGAACGTGCTGTTTAGAGTGTAAACATGGAGTTAGAACCGAGCAAAAGGAAGGCGTTGTGGATGTTCGGCTAATGCACATCGGCCCTGATGAAGACTGGTCAGCGGCACAGAGGGACGACGATATACTAAGGAAAATTATAGCGGCCAAAGAAGAGGACAGACGACCATGCCGAAATGAAATTTTGGCTAAAAGCCCACTCGCCAAATCTTATTGGGCTCAGTGGAACAGACTCAAGGTAATAAAAGGGTGTTTATACCGCGTATGGGAAAGTGTAGATGGCAAAACAACTTCAAATTTAATAGTTGTGCCATACTCCAAGATAAGTAAAGTTTTACAGGAGTTTCATAATGGACCCAGTGGCGGTCATCTTGGAGTAACAAAAACACTTGAGAAACTGAAGCAGCGTTTTTATTGGGTTGGATGTCAACAAGCCGTAGCTGACTGGATAGCAAACTGCCCACAGTGCATAGAAGCCAAAGGCCCAGTAAGAAGAAGCCGGGGACAGCTGCAACAATACAACTCAGGAGCACCATTCGAGCGGATCGTAATGGATGTAGCAGGTCCCTTTCCCGTCACCGAAGCCAGAAATCATTATGTACTTGTGGTAATGGACTTGTTCAGTAAATGGCCAGAGGTATAAGCTATACCTATCCAGGAAGCAAAGACAATTGTAAATGCATTCGTCAACAACTGGTTATGTCGCTATGGTGTCCCAATAGAATTACATTCCGACCAAGGAAGGAATTTCGAGTCTGCCATATTCAAGGAAATGTGCGAGTTGTATGGGATAAAGAAAACCAGAACGACGCCGTTGCATCCACAGTCTGATGGCATGGTAGAAAAGTTCAATCGCACCTTAGAAGAGTACCTACGAAAAGTAGTAAGCAACCATCAGAGGGATTGGGACGAGCGTTCTCGATACACGACTCAACATCGAGAACGCCAGACAAAATTATCCTCGGGACGGAATTAAAACTACCTGGTGATATGGAAGGAGCTATTACGTCCCAAGAGAAGGAGAACTTAAACGAGCTGCATGAGTTCGTGCGTAATAAAATCAAAATGGTCAGTGTCAAGATGAAGGCTAGGTATGAACGCGCAGCAAACTCAGAGGGATTTATGGAAGGACAATTGGTTTTACTGTATAACCCACAACGGAAGAAAGGATTGTCCCCAAAATTACAGACTCACTGGGATGGCCCGTATAAAGTGATTAAGAGAGTGAATGACGTTGTATACCGGATACAGAAGCACAATAGCCCGAGGTCGAAAATGAAGATAGTACATCTCGAACGATTGACGCACTATGGAAGAGGTGATTGTATGCCTATTCGGGTCGAACAGGCTTAAGTGGGCGGCAGTGTTACACAGATTAGAAATAGATTTAAATAAAACGACAATGTGCCTATATGTACTTGGCAGCACTGCCAATTAATCTATAGTTGTCAAAATGTTACAACCCTGGTCAACACTATATAGATAATATTCAAATTAACGGAAATGGAATACTCCAGAATATACAAGATCATGCGAGGTTGTGCCAATAATAAGTGTAAACAACAACAACGAAAAACGTAGCAACATAAATGCTAAGAGATGTTATTCTTAATGATCTTGTATGCAAGTATTCGCTGCTAATAAAGCTAAACAGGTTCACAAGTATACACAGCCATATACACATAGGAGAAGAAGAAACAGAACCACACAACACACAGAACACTCATCCATACAACCACTCATAGTTACCATAGACAAAACACACAGAACACTCATACATACAACCACACATAGTCACCATAAGCAAAACACACAAGTCAGCATTGTCATGTATACAAACACACGTATATAGCTACATGTTAAGTAAAGCACAACAAACAACAACCATGCCCAGAAGTTTCGCGAAGTTACCAGACGAAGTCATTTTTGCTATATAAAGGCGATGCCAGAGCTCAGCGAGTTAGTATGATTTAAAATATAGACGTGTTAACTTCGCTAAGTGTGGAGTAGTAGAAATACTCGTGTAAATAAAGTAATAAATAAAGTGTTGCCGCATTATATTTCTAAGATTAATTTGTCCGTGTTTTAATTTGATGCAATAAAACGAATCCTTGAAGGATAAGTAATAAAACCGTTTTTACGAAAAGGTCTAAGAACGTAACAATATATATATATATATATATATATATATATAATGGGTGATCTTATAAGAACTATCGGAAATTAAAAAAAAAGAAAACACACAAAATTCAAAAAAATTCATGAAATATTTATTTGGATTGATAGTTGGGTCGATATAATTTAATGTTTGAAGATTATTTCATGCAAATGTTGACCGCGGCTGCGCCTCAAATGGTCCATCCGCTTAGTCCAATTTTGGCATACTCTTTCCAACATTTCGGCCGGTATCTCACGAATAATGTTGGCAATGTTGGCTTCCAGTGCGTCAATCGAAGCGGGCTTGTCGCTATAGACATTAGCCTTAACATAGCCCCACAAAAAATAGTCTAGAGGCGTTAAATCGCACGATCTGGGCGGCCAATTGACTGGTCCCAAGCGTGAAATAAACTGTTCACCGAACTCGCCTCTCAATTGGTCCATTGTTTCGCGTGCTGTGTGGCATGTGGCACCGTCTTGTTGAAACCACATGTCATGCAAGTCAAGCTCTTCCATTTTGGGCAAAAAACAGTTTGTTATCATCGCACGGTAGCGCTCACCATTCACAGTAACGTTGTGATTCGCATCATCTTTGAAGAAATACGGCCCAATGATGCCGCCAGCCCATAATCCGCACCAAACGGTTGTTTTTTGTGGATGCATTGGTAGCTCTTGCAATGCTTCTGGCTGCTCTTCACTCCAAATACGGCAGTTTTGCTTGTTCACGTATCCATTCAACTAGAAATGAGCCTCGTCGCTGAACACAATTCTTCGATAAAAAAGTGGATCTTCATTTAACTTTTCAAGAGCCCATTCACCAAATATTTGGCGTTGTGGTAGGTCGTTTGGCTTCAATTCTTGCACCAGCTGTATCTTATAAGGCTTCACACCCAAATCCTTCCGCAAAATTTTCCACGTAGTGGAGTAACAGAGGCCCAATTGCTGCGAACGGCGCCGAATCGATAATTCACGGTCATCACCAACACTGGCCGATACGGCTGCGATATTTTCTTCAGTTCGCACTCTACGTAAGCGTGTTGGTGGTTTAATGTCCAAAAATGTAAATTTGGTGCGAAATTTTTTTACAATAGTCCGAATAGAAGCCTCAGTAGGTCGATTAAACTGACCATAAAATGGAAGAAGCGCGCGATGAACTTTCTTAATAGAGCACGCATTTTGGTAATAAAATTCAATAATTTGCAAGCGTTGTTCGTTTGTAAGACGATTCATGATTAAATTATAGACCAAACTGAAGATGTTTGACAGTGACACAAGATACAAAACGTGCGCGAGCTGTCAAAACTAGTGTTGCCAAAAAGATAATAGCAAAAAAATCACTCTTATATATATATATATATATATATATATATATATACATATATATATCACAGTTGCCACTGTGGTACAATTGAACCAAAAATTTTTGTTTTTTTTACGTTTGGTTTCCTAGTTCATTTTTTTTTTTCTTTTAATATAAATAAATTTTGAAATAAATAAAATTTAAAGCACAAATTGACAATTTGACTTCAGTGTAAAAAGTATTGTATTATGCTAGTATGCAAATAAAATTGAAAAAATTGGTTCTCCTTTTTTATTTTGGTTCTTTTTTATGGATTTTGGTCCGAAGAAAAATTTTGAGTGGCAACCGTGATATATATATATATATATATATATATATATATATATATAATTATTTTTAAATAAAACTATTTTATGCCTCATTAAGAGTTACCGTGGTAAAATATAAAAAAAAATTATTTTTCGCTGCCAGGGATCGGAAGTTAAAATTTTTTTATGCATAAGAGTAATCGAGAAGACAACTAACATCGTTATTTCCTGATAAAAACCATTTTTTAATGTAGAAAACACTAACTTGGTTTCAAAATTCATTAAGTTACGTTAGTGAAAAAAACAAATGAAATTTTTTATACATAAATGTAACAAAAAAGCAACTAACGTCGTTTATTTTTCTAATGAAAACTATTTTTTAATTTAGGACAAACAAGATTGGTTTCAAGATTAAAATTTTTATTTCAGGATTGAATAGCTGCAATATTTTGTGATAAATGAAAGTGACTAAGATGTTTAAAAGTTTTAATATTTTTTAATATAAAATTTACGCGTCATTGCATTGGCATAAAAACACAAAGCAAATTAAAATTTCCTTTCAGGGATGGGAAATTGATTTTTAATACGTAAAAAGGCAACTAATTAAAACATTTTTTTAATCACGAAAAACAAAATTCGTATCAAACATTTAAAATAAATCAAAATTTCGATTCCATGGTTGGATATTTTGAATCACATGAAAGTTACCAAAATGGTTACATATTTTTAGTTTTCCTTATATAAAACCGCTTTACACATTATGAAAACTTGTACTAATAAAAATATTTGAAAAATTAATATTTCGTCTCCTGGGGTGGGAAATTTTGAATGTTTTTTATATATAAAAGTAAAAAACATACGCAACTGAAGTTATTGGTAGTTAAAAATATATGTGAAGCCAGATGTACGTTGGTGTAGGGTATATAAGATTCGGGACAGTCGAATATAGCACTTGTACTTGTTTTAAATATTTTTTATTGCAATGTTTATCATTGTCTGAAATTGCATTATAATTATTTATTAGTTGTTTACTCATTGTACTGTTTTATGTTTCGCTTTTTTTTTTATCATCCGAAGAATTATCATTTATATGTTTAGTTCACCCATCATTTAAGGGCCATTATTACAACTTGACGGCAAAGTTGGTGGTAGTAAATGCCAACGTTAGCATAACAAGTCGATAAAATGGCAGGTAGCAACTTTTCATTATTACAACTTGCCGGTGATATTAAATGTATATTTCTTATTGTGTGGCAATACCACTAGCAGTTAATGACTCTATTTGGATCGCGAAAAATTGTAGTGGCAACGACACACTTATTTTTACCTTTTAAAAATATATGTATCTTTTATTTGTGAAAATACAATAAATATAAAATAAAAGATAAAAATAATAATGTCAGCATCTAAGGAAACAATCGTGCGAGCTGTGAGAAGACGGGCAAAAAACTTATGGTGCTACCATATTAAAAAATAAGAAACTATGGTAATATAAACACAAATCCTCCTGGTAAAACTTATCGCAAAGTCGAAGTTGCCTTTAATATATCGCACATACCTATATTAAAGGAAAGTTGTAATAATGAAAATATGTTTATCTGATCAACAAAATCTCACTTTAAGATAACACCAAGTTGCAATAATGGTCTTAAGACTTTTTTCTGTATGCGTGTATGTTTTATTTCTTCTTTTCAAAATATTTTTTCCGTTATAATTTTGTTTATTATAACTATCCCGACTCGTCTCGCGAATCTTCAATATGATTGCAATATGAGTATATATATATATATATATATATATATATAATATACATATATAAGTAATATATATATAAATATATATATATATATATATATATATATATATATAGATACATACATACATATATATATATATATATATTTATATATATATATATATATATATATATATATAAATATATATATAAATATATATATACATATATATATATATATATATATATATATATGTATATATATATATATATATATATATATATATACATACATTATATATATATATATACATACATATATATATATATATATATATATATATATATATATATATATATATATGTATAAGTTAAAGTCAATTTTTAATTGAAACACATTTAATTTTTTCAAATTCAAATTATTTGGGTTTTTATTGATTATTAATTAAAAATTTGTTCATAAACATTTATCACTTAACATTTAACTTTTGCTTTCCTTTCTGATGAGGATTGCTTATTACACGATAGACAAATTAATACTAAATTGAAAATGATAATTGATTAAACATAAAAAAGAGAAATCGCGAGTTGGGAGAAAATAATTTATCATAAAAATATATGTATCATGAAGACCGTGTTAACTATCCTCCTTCTTAAGAGCCTGTCGTCCTCAACTGTAAACCATAATTCTCCGAATGAGGATTGTCTAAGCTTTTCAGAAATACAGTGCATAACATCGGCGGGTCGGAGTCCTGTTACCGAGTGGACTGTTTGATTATATTTCGAAACAGAAATTAGAACTAGGTCATTCGTATCGGCATACCTCCCTTCTGCCTTCAGACACCTTGCAATTTCAGCCAAAGTACTATGAAAGCGTTCGACCTGACCATTACTTGAACTACGAGCAGGTGAAACTGTGAAAATTTCAACGCTAAATTGGTTTAAAAGAATAGATTTTATAGTCTTCGAATTAAAAGCCTTCTCATTGTCGCATACCATCGTTTGAGCTCTTGGAAAAAAGTTCATTATTGAAAGTAATGGAATTTTGATATCCACAGTAGATCGAGACGCAATTGGTAATACTAGAGCGAATTTACTAAATTTGTCGATACAGGTAACAAAATGTGATTTATCTGTAGAAAAGATGTCTATATGTATAAGTTCGCCTGGATTTTTAGGGATAGGAGATTTGCCGATTTTAGATTTTTGAGGATGCCTAAGATACTTCGCTTCTTTGCACGTTTTACAAGATGAAGCGTTCTCTTCTAACTTCTTTCGGATTGTTGGAATATAATATTCTCTGAGGATTTGGTTAAGATTTTTATGAATGTTACGACGTGCTCTGTTGTGTTCTTTTAATGCGATCTCAAGCTGATCATCAGGATTGTGAATATCAATCACCATATTTCCACTAAAGACAAATTTTACAGATGGAAAATCTTTTATAACCTCATTCTGGATTTGGCCTAACGTGTGATGATCGGAATGAATGCAATTTACTACAGGGGGGCTTACAGCTTTTTTAAAAAATCTCATAATATCTGCAATTTCATTAAAACTGATTAAGTGCCTCATTTGATTAGCAAACACGTTTTCTGAAGCTAAAGATGATGTTGATGTCTTGATTAGAATGATCTGATTTTTAAAGCAATTTACTGGATTTACAACAGACTTAATAACTTGTGTGGAAGACTCTTCACTATGAATTGTCCCAATGGTCGACGTCTCTGACGCTGTTAAAGTATCAGAACATTCAGATCTTTCACTTGCAGAGATTGTCCCAGATCCTATTGTGGCATTTACACTCATTGAGTCCCTTTGCGTATGGTGCATATACTGACGGGATAAGGCGTCTGCAACTATATTTTCCCTGCCAGGTTTATAGTGAAACTTAGGAGAAAATTTCTCTATAAATGCCTTCCATCTTCTAATTTTGGTGTTAGGATTTCTCTCCGAAAGAGAAAATGAGAGCGGTTGGTGGTCTGTGTAAATGTTTTCTGCACCATAGAGATAATTCCTTAACTTTTGAAGTGACCACACTGTAGCCAAAAGTTCCCTCTCATTGGTGGAATAGTTTTCCTCCGTTGAAGATAAAGTCCGTGAAATCATCGTTATAGGTCAGCCATTCTGCGTCAACACAGCACCAATTGCGCTAAACGAAGCATCGGTGGAAAGTTCAAATGGTTCGTTAAAATTTGGATGGAGCAACAAAACATCTTCTGAAGCCAATATATGTTTTATTCTCTCAAATGCGGCAAGTGCCTCTTCGTCAAGAACTTTGATATTTCGAAGGCACCTTGCTGACACGTTGCCATTCTCTCCGCGAAGGTATTTTGTGAGGGGTTTTGTTATCACTGCATAATCTTTCACAAAACGGCGGTAGTACCCTGCTAACCCTAAAAATGACATCAGACTTCGCAATGTTTTGGGAACCTCATAATTTATAATATCATTGACTTTTTCTTGACAGGTCCTAATACCATCCTTTGAAACTACAAAACCTAAAAACTCTACAGGATTTTTAAAGAACTTTGGCTTCTCCCTCGAAACTTTCATATTTGCCCTGTAAAGCCTTTGAAGGATTCTGTCAATGTCAGACAAATGCTGTTCAGCTGATGACGAGAAGATGATGATGTCATCGATATATACGTGGCAGGTTTTTCCGATTTCTTCGCGTAAGATATTATCTATTTTTCGCTTGAAAATGCTTGGAGCATTCTTTAACCCAAACGGGAGCCGACAAAATTCAAATTTCCCGTTGTTTAACTAAACGCTATCTTTTCTCTATCATTTTGCGCTAAGAGAAGTTGCTGGAACCCGGATTTTAAGTCTAGGGTACTAAAGTAAGCAGATTTTTCTGGATTCGACAAAATAGTAGCTTTTTCGGGTGTTGGGTACCGATCGCTTGTAGTTTTTGAATTTAACTTTCTAAAATCAATAACAAGCCTTAATAATCCATATAGGATTATTATATGGAGAGCGAGAAGGTCTGATTATTCCATTTTTCAATAGATCCGCTAGCTCGAACAAATTCATTCAATGACAATGGGTACGGATATGACTTTGAATATACTGGCTCGTGGTCCTCAGTTCTAATAGTGGCTACAACCTTAGTTACAAAGGGAAGGGACTCTACTGGGTCAGCAAAAACTCTTTCGTGAGCCTCTAGAAAGTTTCCGAGTTTCTCTATTCATTCAGGCGGTGCATCACAAATTCCATGACTAAGTTACTAACTAAATTACAGTAAAAAAACGACAATTTTTCTTCTCCATCTTCAAACTTTAGTATTCCTGCTTTGCAGTCAATTTGAGCCTTAACTTGGTTTAAAAGGTCAAAACCAATTATTCCATCAAATGTAGTCAAGTCTTGTAAAATGAAAAATTGAGAAGTTGTGCCCAATAAATAGGCTAAACATTTTGAAATAATTTTCGAACTTCCATTGATTGGTTTTACTAAAAAGGGCTTATCAAGTGGTTTAACTGATTTTAAGTTCGGAAGATTCTTAATATAATTTTTATTATCTTAATATAATATTTTTAACGATTTTCCTACTAACGGTCTTTCTATGTACGGGAGGAGGGATCTTGTTTTAAAAAATTTACCTCGTCCTGAATATTCTGCTCTTGAAGTTCAAGTTCTGGGATATAAGACTGCTGACGCTCCGGTGGAAAAAAATCTAAACTTGAATCAAATCGCTCGTCATATTCATTACAAAAAAAGTTTTCCCCAGAATAATGTTGATTTAAATGATTAACTCTTTGGAATTTCGAGAGATTTTGACGCAAACTATCAGCTGATCGTTTATGTTGCTGTTGGCTAAAACGGTTACTAGTATCGATATCCATCGGCTCAACATTTCGTCGATAATTGTTAATATAATACATTCCTTTCCCATTAGAAATAACATTTTGATGTGGATTAGAAAATGGATTGCAGAATCTATTGCTATTTCTATTAAAGGCTTGATTTTGTGGTGGTTGGTATCTATTGTCCGACTGATTGTTAGAAATTAAACTTTGTTGTATATCTCTATTATGAGAATAAGGTTGTCGAATGGGTTGGTATTGTGGTAAATTTGGAAAGCTATTATTTTGAGAATGAGGATCCCTAATAGCCTGATAGTGAGATGAATTATGACTTGAATTATTCCAAAAGATTGTTGCAAAATTATATCTTGTTTGATTGGTCTGATAATAAGTGGAGCTGCCCTCGTATGGTTCATATAACTTGTGGGCAGTTATTGCGGCCTGACGCCAAGACATATACTTCGTTACATCTCCACTGAATTCAGGAATAGATTTCACTATATCTAGAGATTCAGAACACTTAACTCCTACCCTGATAATTATAGGCTTATATTCTTCGACTTGTACAGGAGTTTCTAAGATAGATAACACTAGGCAACAGCCATTTTGTTATTTGGTTCTAGCATACTTTTTCTCATGGATTTGGACCTACTGAACACGAAAATGAATTTTAAAAATTTTTCTGTCGATTGGTTTGCGAGATACAAATTTTTTAATTTTTTTTTTTTAATTTTTGGAGGTACACTTACTATTTTGAGCATATCTTTAGTCTTCTTTGACCTATTATATCCTACTACTACTCAAATTAAAGACAATTGAGCCGTCTACAACTTATTCTCAGAAAATTTTCAAATCGGGTTAGTAGTTTTGATGTTGGCGGCTTAAAAAGGTTAAGTTACTTAAAGAATAAGTTGTAGACGGCTCAATTGTCTTTAATTTGAGTAGTAGTAGGATATAATAGGTCAAAGAAGACTAAAGATATGCTCAAAATAGTAAGTGTACCTCCAAAAATTAAAAAAAAAAAATTAAAAAATTTGTATCTCGCAAGCCAATCGACAGAAAAATTTTTAAAATTCATTTTCGTGTTCAGTAGGTCCAAATCCATGAGAAAAAGTATGCTAGAAACAAATAACAGACAAAAGTTTGTTATTTGTGACCTAGTGTAATCTATTGGTTAAATCATCTATTGTGTCCTGAAAACTTCGACAAGCTTGTTCAGTTGCCTGGGTCAAGGCAGTATTTAACAAGGCTTGCACGGTGTTGGAGTCCATATTTCTAGAGTCTGAAAAATTACCCTCTGAGCTAATTCTAAAATTTTCTATATCTGCTATCAATTTATCGCTGCTCATAAGGACAAAAAATATGTTTTCAAAACATTTTTTATTGTTTTAAATTCTGTTTATATTAATTAATTACCAATTTCAGTCATAAATATATATATAATAAAAAGTAAAGTAGTTGCTTTTTTAATTGTTGAATAATAATTACTAGTCTTTACAATATTAGGTTTTAGACAAAAATTACTTTACACATCGTTAGAAAATGATTAAATTAAAATAAATAATTTTTACCTCTTTTAATAAAAATAGCTCATTAATATTTGCTTTTTAACCAGAAAATTTAGGTTTTAAACAGATAAATAATATTTAACAATACGGGTAAATAATCGGTTAGTAAATATAATAATGATAGCTTATCAAATTATAAATATTGTTTAGTTAATACATTTGAACGATAATGTAATTAGTCTCTTTTTTTAATTTATTATTAATGAAAAAACATTTATTTAATGCTCTTAATTCTTAAATTACTAAGTATGTTTCATTCAGGATCTCTTATTAAGCAGAACTCTCTTAATATCTACGTTTTCTCACAAGTTTACAAGTTTTTTTAGGCTCCACTTTCTTAGCTCTCAATTTACCAATTTTAAGTATTACTTTATTTTGTTATCCATATTAATATATTTGAAAAATTTTAGCTTGACTTTTTTTTACTAAATAGCGGTGTTTGTTAAACCCTTTTTTATCGAAGAATTTTTGTCAGTTTTTATTGTTGTTTTTTATAAATGTTCATATTTTACAAACAGGTTTCTGGTCTTAAACTGTTTCATAATTTTTCGCATTCCATTTATCATTTATAAATTTTCCTATTTAGTCTGTTATTTGTTTTAAAAGGTACATATTTTAAATTACGAATTATTATTAATATTAGGTTTTACATTTATTACTTTTGGAGTTTATATTTGCTACTAGTTTCTTCATTTAAATAAATTAGAGTTATTTATTTCGTTAGCTTTATTTGTTTTATGTTTCAGTTTATCGCTTTAATTATTTATTCATGTTAGAAAAATTATTGTTCTAAACTTTTTTAATTTACGCCTTAAATTTATATTTTAATTAAATTCACACAGTTGCTTAAGGGTGGTTGTCTGGTGTCAGGTAAACTGATTTCGGTTGCTGCTTAGCACATGGGTTTCAATATATTTTCACATTAATTTTTTTACACACGTTTTCTGCATTGAAACTGAATAATTATTAATTTATCTTAAATTCTTTAAACAATTTTTGCATTGGTTCATCTTTGAATTATTCAATTTATTTATTTTATATTTATTTTGTAGTTACAATATTTAATGTTGTGTTCTTGCCTCAGCAGCTCCACGTTGGGCGCCAAATAAGTCAATTTTATAAAATTTTTAATTGAAACACATTTAATTTTTTCAAATTCAAATTATTTGGGTTTTTATTGATTATTAATTACAAATTTGTTCATAAACATTTATCACTTAACAATTAACTTTTGCTTTCCTTTCTGATGAGGATTGCTTATTACACGATAGACAAATTAATACTAAATTGAAAATGATAATTGAATAAACATAAAAAAGAGAAATCGCGAGTTGGGAGAAAATAATTTATCATAAAAATATATGTATCATGAAGACCGTGTTAACTATCCTCCCTCTTAAAAGCCTGTCGTCCTCAACTGTAAACAATAATTCTCCGAATGAGGATTGTCTAAGCTTTTCAGAAATACAGTGCATAACATCGGCGGGTCTGAGTCCTGTTACCGAGTGAACTGTTTGATTATAATTCGAAACAGAAATTAGAACTAGTTCATTCGTATCGGCATACCTCCCTTCTGCCTTCAGACACCCTGCAATTTCAGCCAAAGTACTATGAAAGCGTTCGACCTGACCATTACTTGAACTATGAGCAGGTGGAACTGTGAAAATTTCGACGCTAAATTGGTTTAAAAGAATAGATTTTATAGACTCCGAATTAAAAGCCTTCTCATTGTCGCATACCATCGTTTTAGCTCTTGGAAAAAAGTTCATTATTGAAAGTAATGGAATTTCGATATCCACAGTAGATCGAGACGCAATTGGTAATACTAGAGCGAATTTACTAAATTTGTCGATACAGGTAACAAAATGTGATTTATCTTTAGAAAAGATGTCTATATGTAGAAGTTCGCCTGGATTCTTAGGGATAGGAGATTTGCCGATTTTAGATTTTTGAGGATGCCTAAGATACTTCGCTTCTTTGCACGTTTTACAAGATGAAGCGTTCTCTTCTAACTTCTTTCGGATTGTTGGAATATAATATTCTCTGAGGATTTGGTTAAGATTTTTATGAATGTTACGACGTGCTCTGTTGTGTTCTTTTAATGCGATCTCAAGCTGCTCATCAGGATTGTGAATATCAATCACCATATTTCCACTAAAGACAAATTTTACAGATGGAAAATCTTTTATAACCTCATTCTGGATATGGCCTAACGTGTGATGATCGGAATGAATGCAATTTACTACAGAGGGGTTTACAGCTTTTTTAAAAAATCTCATAATATCTGCAATTTCATTAAAACTGATTAAGTGCCTCATATGATTAGCAAACACGTTTTCTGAAGCTAAAGATGATGTTGATGTCTCGATTAGAACGATCTGATTTTTAAAGCAATTTACTGGATTTACAACAATTACTTACAGAGATTGTCCCAGATCCTATTGTGGCATTTACACTCATTGAGTCCCTTTGCGTATGGTGCATATACTGACGGGATAAGGCGTCTGCAACTATATTTTCCCTGCCAGGTTTATAGTGAAACTTAGGAGAAAATTCCTCTATAAATGCCTTCCATCTTCTAATTTTGGTGTTAGGATTTCTCTCCGAAAGAGAAAATGAGAGCGGTTGGTGGTCTGTGTAAATGTTTTCTGCACCATAGAGATAATTCCTTAACTTTTGAAGTGACCACACTGTAGCCAAAAGCTCCCTCTCATTGGTGGAATAGTTTTCCTCCGTTGAAGATAAAGTCCGTGAAATCATCGTTATAGGTCAGCCATTCTGCGTCAACACAGCACCAATTGCGCTAAACGAAGCATCGGTGGAAAGTTCAAATGGTCCGTTAAAATTTGGATGGAGTAACAAGACATCTTCTGAAGCCAATATATGTTTTATTCTCTCAAATGCGGCAAGTGCCTCTTCGTCAAGAACTTTGATATTTCGAGAGCACCTTGCTGACACGTTGCCATTCTCTCCGCGAAGGTATTTTGTGAGGGGTTTTGTTATCACTGCATAATCTTTCACAAAACGACGGTAGTACCCTGCTAACCCTAAAAATGACATCAGACTTCGCAATGTTTTGGGAACCTCATAATTTATAATATCATTGACTTTTTCTTGACAGGTCCTAATACCATCCTTTGAAACTACAAAACCTAAAAACTCTACAGGATTTTTAAAGAACTTTGGCTTCTCCCTCGAAACTTTCATATTTGCCCTGTAAAGCCTTTGAAGGATTCTGTCAATGTCAGACACATGCTGTTCAGCTGATGACGAGAAGATGATGATGTCATCGATATATACGTGGCAGGTTTTTCCGATTTCTTCGCGTAAGATATTATCTATTGTTCGCTTGAAAATGCTTGGAGCATTCTTTAACCCAAACGGGAGCCGACAAAATTCAAATTTCCCGTTGTTTAACTAAACGCTATCTTTTCTCTATCATTTTGCGCTAAGAGAACTTGATGGAACCCGGATTTTAAGTCTAGGGTACTAAAGTAAGCAGATTTTTCTAGATTCGACAAAATAGTAGCTTTTTCGGGTATTGGGTACCGATCGCTTTTAGTTTTTGAATTTAACTTTCTAAAATCAATTACAAGCCTTTTGTTCGGCTTCCCGGACTCATCGAAACCTTTCTTATCAACTATCCATATAGGATTATTATATGGAGAGCGAGAAGGTCTGATTATTCCATTTTTCAATAGATCCGCTAGCTCGATATTAACAAATTCATTCAATGACAATGGGTACGGATATGACTTTGAATATACGGGCTCCTGGTCCTCAGTTCTAATAGTGGCTACAACCTTAGTTACAAAGGGAAGGGACTCTACTGGGTCAGCAAAAACTCTTTCGTGAATCTCTAGAAAATTTCCGAGTTTCTCTATTAATTCAGGCGGTGCATCACAAATTCCATGACTAACTAAGTTACTAACTTAATTACAGTAAAAAAACGACAATTTTTCTTCTCCACCTTCAAACTTTAGTATTCCTGCTTTGCAGTCAATTTGAGCCTTAACTTGGTTTAAAAGGTCAAAACCAATTATTCCATCAAATGTAGTCAAGTCTGGTAAAATGAAAAATTGAGAAATTGTGACCAATAAATAGGCTAAACATTTTGAAATAATTTTCGAACTTCCATTGATTGATTTTACTAAAAAGGGCTTATCAAGTGGTTTAAATGATTTTAAGTTCGGAAGATTCTTAATATAATTTTTAGATGTACCGGTGTCAATTAATATTTTTAACGTTTTTCCTCCTAACGGTCTTTCTATGTATGGGAGGAGGGTTCTTGTTTTAAAAAATTTACCTCGTCCTGAATATTCTGCTCTTGAAGTTCAACTTCTGGGATATAAGACTGCTGACGCTCCGGTGGAAAAAAATCTAAACTTGAATCAAATCGCTCGTCATATTCATTACAAAAAAAGTTTTCCCCAGAATAATGTTGATTTAAATGATTAACTCTTTGGAATTTCGAGAGATTTTGACGCAAACTATCAGCTGATCGTTTATGTTGCTGTTGGCTAAAACGGTTACTAGTATCGATATCCATCGGCTCAACATTTCGTCGATAATTGTTAATATAATACATTCCTTTCCCATTAGAAATAACATTTTGATGTGGATTAGAAAATGGATTGCAGAATCTATTGCTATTTCTATTAAAGGCTTGATTTTGTGGTGGTTGGTATCTATTGTCCGACTGATTGTTAGAAATTAAACTTTGTTGTATTTCTCTATTATGAGAATAAGGTTGTCGAATGGGTTGGCATTGTGGTAAATTTGGAAAGCTATTATTTTGAAAATGAGGATCCCTAATAGCTTGATAGTGAGATGAATTATGACTTGAATTATTCCAAAAGGTTGTTGCAAAATTATTTCTTGTTTGATTGGTCTCAAGCTCTTGGGCAAGAGCTAGAGCAGGAGGCATGTCCGGAGGTCTGCACGGAAACAACACAGCCGACATTGGACGTCGTAACCCGGATATAAATACACGTAATGCATTTTCCCTGTATTTCTGACCAAGCGCTTCAATTAATGCAGGCTTTCCCTCATTACTCATAATTACTTTGTTTAAAATCAGTGCCAATTTTTTACTTCATCGTAGAAATTAATAATGCCGCGAGAGCCTTGTTTTAATGTCGACAATTCCTGCTCAAGTGTGAATATCGATCTCTTATCTCGAAATGAAAAATCTAGCCTAGATAAAATTGCCTTAAAATTCAACACAGTATTGTACGAGCTAAGTACAGTATCAGCAGCTCCTACGATTTTGTGTCTTTTAATACCTACAGCCTGATAATAAGTGGAGCTGCCCTCGTATGGTTCATATAACTTGTGGGCAGTTATTGCGGCCTGACGCCAAGACATATACTTCGTTGCATCTCCACTGAATTCAGGAATAGATTTCACTATATCTAGAGATTCAGAACACCTAACTCCTACCCTGATAATTATAGGCTTATATTCTTCGACTTGTACAGGAGTTTCTAAGATAGATAATCTATTGGTTAAATCATCTATTGTGTCCTGAAAACTTCGACAAGCTTGTTCAGTTGCCTGGGTCAAGGTAGTATTTAACAAGGCTTGCACGGTGTTGGAGTCCATATTTCTAGAGTCTGAAAAATTACCCTCTGAGCTAATTCTAAAATTTTCTATATCTGCTATCAATTTATCGCTGCTCATAAGGACAAAAAATATGTTTTCAAAACATTTTTTATTGTTTTAAATTCTGTTTATATTAATTAATTACCAATTTCAGTCATAAATATAAATATAATAAAAAGTAAAGTAGTTGCTTTTTTAATTGTTGAATAATAATTACTAGTCTTTACAATATTAGGTTTTAGACAAAAATTACTTTACACATCGTTAGAAAATGATTAAATTAAAATAAATAATTTTTACCTCTTTTAATAAAAATAGCTCATTAATATTTGCTTTTTAACCAGAAAATTTAGGTTTTAAACAGATAAATAATATTTAACAATACGGGTAAATAATCGGTTAGTAAATATAATAATGATAGTTTATCAAATTATAAATATTGTTTAGTTAATACATTTGAACGATAATGTAATTAGTCTCTTTTTTTAATTTATTATTAATGAAAAAACATTTATTTAATGCTCTTAATTCTTAAATTACTAAGTATGTTTCATTCAGGATCTCTTATTAAGCAGAACTCTCTTAATATCTAGGTTTTCTCACAAGTTTACAAGTTTTTTTAGGCTCCACTTTCTTAGCTCTCAATTTACCAATTTTAAGTATTACTTTATTTTGTAATCCATATTACTATATTTGAAAAATTTTAGCTTGAACTTTGTTTTTACTAAATAGCGGTATTTGTTAAACCCTTTTTTTATTGCAGAATTTTTGTCAGTTTTTATTGTTGTTTTTTATAAATGTTAATATTTTACAAACAGATTTCTGGTCTTAAACTGTTTTATAATTTTTTGCATTCCATTTATCATTTATAAATTTTCCTATTTAGTCTGTTATTTGTTTTAAAAAGTACATATTTTAAATTACGAATTATTATTAATATTAGGTTTTACATTTATTACTTTTGGAGTTTATATTTGCTACTAGTCTCTTCATTTAAATAAATTAGAGTTATTTATTTAATTAGCTTTATTTGTTTTATGTTTCAGTTTATCGCTTTAATTATTTATTCATGTTAGAAAAATTATTGTTCTAAACTTTTTTAATTTACGCCTTAAATTTATATTTTAATTAAATTTACACAGTTGCTTAAGAGTGGTTGTTTGGTGTCAGGTAAACTGATTTCGGTTGCTGCTTAGCACATGGGTTTCAATATATTTTCACATTAATTTTTTTACACACGTTTTCTGCATTGAAACTGAATAATTATTAATTTATCTTAAATTCTTTAAACAATTTTTGCATTGGTTCATCTTTGAATTATTCAATTTATTTATTTTAAATTTATTTTGTAATTACAATATTTAATGTTGTGTTCTTGCCTCAGCAGCCCCACGTTGGGCGCCAGATAAGTCAATTTTATAAAATTTTTAATTGAAACACATTTAATATTTTCAAATTCAAATTATTTGGGTTTTTATTGATTATTAATTACAAATTTGTTCATAAACATTTAACACTTAACATTTAACTTTCGCTTTCCCTTCTGATGAGGATTGCTTATTACACGATAGACAAATTAATACTAAATTGAAAATGATACTTGATTGAACATAAAAAAGAGAAATCGGGAGTTGGGAGAAAATAATTTATCGTAAAAATATATGTATCATGAAGACCGTGTAAACTTATATATAAATATATATATATATATATATATATATATATATATAAATATTTATATACATATATATACATATATATATGATGATTTATTTCTATTGACCTTAACTATTTATTATAATATTAATCAAGCTTAAGGGAAATATCGAACAAAGATTAGACTAAGTAAAATTTAATAAAAAACGACAATAAGTTTGATTAATATTATAACATATATATATATATATATATATATATATATATATATATATATATATATATATAGCAACTAGCAATCGTAGCCCCACGACAACTTCAAAAACGCCGCCCTGGTACAGCTTCGCCATTTCGTCAGGGTGGGTAGTCTTCCCATTATTATTCCTACTTCCTCGTTAGTTCCTAGGTTGGAAGGTTCGGAACTGATGCGCATACTCCATCGTTTCTTACTAGTGAATCCTAGGACGTATTAATTCTTTAACGAATATGTTCTAATTTGTGAAGTTTAATAGAACTAGCGGTACAAAATTGCACACGCTGGTTCAATTTAATAGGGATTCTAGCATGTCCTCATCCTAAACTACATTCAGCATCCTAAGCTATATTCCCACTGTGATGTGGACATCATTGCGATTATACCTGCAATGGTAAAAGCGATTTCGTCCGACACTGTTCGAAAGCAGGTAGCTTACACACAGAGGATACCAACCCTACATATGTGGATTATCTAAGTGAATTTGACCATACTGATACTTTTGCTTTCTTGTATTTGGTATAATCCGCGAAACCGCCGAGCAAGTTTTCAATGCTTAGGATGCTATATATCGCGAGTGCTCCCGAAAAGATAGACGTGCGTGAATCATCACGCCTAGATATTTTAAATCTGATTTTATTTCTATGCAACAGGTGCAAACATTCAGGGTGATATATACCCTATCCTTACGGCTACTAATCAAAATCGCTTCGGTTTTATGATCAGGTACGCTGATATTCGCAATGGCTTCTGTCTCTAACAATTCTTTGGCTTGACACGCTAACGCTATATTGGCTGCGCATCCTACTATCTTTGCTCTTACTGAATCTTAAGCAACAGGATAAACAACCTAAATAAGTAAACGTTCATATATACAGACATAGTAAATCATCCCTACACCGCTTCGACAATATAACTTATGTACGTGCATACACCGCATTGAAGACAACAGTTGTGTGCATTTACTCAAATTTTTTACAAATTTGTAACAATTGTTACTAAAAAGCGTTCACTAAGGAATTAAACACAATAACGACATGATGCTACAAGCTACAACCTGTCAATATTAGAATACACTAGAGCTGTACCGAACTGAATCAAACGCTCTCAAACGCTCGTTTTTGACAAGAACCTCTAATCCAACCCATTTAAATTACATGGGTTTGATTAGAGGTTCTTGTCAAAAACGAGCGTTTGAGAGTGTTTGAGAGCGTTTGATTCAGTTCGGTACAGCTCTAGAATACACGCATTGAAATGGGAATGACTATTTTAGCGACGACTCAACCAAACGACTATCGACCACCGTTATAGCTGTAGCCAAAATTAAACTAATTTCTATATTGGTGAGCGACAATGAGTAGATGCAATGTTGCCAGTATAATATAAAATAAATTCAATTATTGTAAACTTAAAAATATATTGTTTTTTTTTCACAAAAATAAATAACAAACCTTATTTCCAAGCTAATGAAATGATTTCCGGTCATATATTATTGACTTTAAATATATTTTATTGCAATAAAACTATTTAAGACTATAACATATATAAAAGCGGCTACATTGGCGTATGAAGAGAACTACAAACAACAAGATATGGTTATTGATTTGGTGGTGTCGCACAGAGGGTTAGAATAGCCTGTTTTCTTGGATTAATTTAAAAAAAATTTTAAGTATTGTCAAAATTTTTTGTACCCGGTTAGAGTATATAAAATTCTACATCATTTGTCGTTAAAATAAATGTCAAAACTGCTCTGGTGTTTTTGTAGTGAAACTTCAAAGTCAAACTTTATAGAAATTTTTGTGCAAAAAAGGCTGAAAAAAAGTGAAAACTTTCCCGTTGAAAATTTTATTTGTTTTAAAAAGTATTGCAAAAGTTAACAATTTTTCAATGGAACCATCAAGTTCAGGTTATTTTGCAAATACTTCGTTAACATTTGTGTGTCAAATTGTGTGTGGAAGTGTTTTAGATTTAGTTATTTATATTGCAAATGCCAAAAAAATTAGCATTTTTATAGTTTAAATGGATAAATAGTTATTATTCGTCCATAAAAAAATGCACGTGTTGCTTATTGCTGTATCCAGTGGCCATGAAATTAATGATGAAAAATTTAAAATATATGCACACAATACAGGACGACTTTTTGTTGAAACGTATCCTTGGTACAATATGCCTCCCACTTTGCACAAGTATTTTATTCACGGACCCGAAATTGTGTCAAATGCCATTTTACCTATTGAGCACTTATCAGAAGAAGCGCAAGAAGCTCGAAATAAAGATTTTAAAAAATATAGGGAGTTTCATTCACGAAAGTGCAGTCGCGAAAAATCAAACCAAGACATTATTAATATGTTTTTGATAACCTCTGACCCAATTATTTCAAGCATGCAAAAATTTCCTACAAAGAAGGTTCAAAGCTTGCCAGAGGAGGCAATTGATTTAATTGTACCTGCAGCTCCGAACAAGAACAGTGATGTTGAACTTGCTGATGCTGCTAATGATGATGATGAAAATGATGATGATGATAACGATGATGATGATGATGATAACGATGATGATGATGATGATAACGATGATTATAATGATGATGATAATGATGTTGATGATTAACTTTAAGATGTATAAAATGTAATGTGTAAGTTCTAATATGTACTCGTTGCACTATATACCTACACTGATATTTGGCATTATTTAATAAAATTATACTCAAATATACTTAGAAAACAGTATTAACTGAAAAATAAAGAAAAATTATCCGAACATAGCTTCCCTGATTTGATCCAAGAAAACATGCTATTCTAACCCACTGTGTGTCGTGTTAAAAATAATTATGTAGCTGACAACGATTCAACGATTGTAGCCAACGCCTTTTGTAGTCGGTATTCGTGTAGCCTGCTGTCGTTATTGTCATTATTGTGTTTAATGCTTAACCCACAAAATTTGCAACGAGAGAGAGGTTTTTTACAAGTAAAATTTTTACTTGCAATAATTATTCAAACAGCTGTTTTGCGTTTGTGTTTATACAACAATATTTCTAAATTAAGTTAAAAATAAAAATATTTTGAAAAATTTAAGAAATTATAAGTAAATGTAAACGTTTAAAACAATAAAAAGTATTAATAATATAACAAATTTATTTTTGTGTACCTTAGGAACTATAGAAGCAAAATAAGATGTCCAATGGAATTCAACTGAGCAACACAGTATTTGATATGTTTTTGTTTTTTTCTTTAATTTTCACAGACCAGCTGTTATATTTAGTGTTATAAATATTATGAGTACCTAGCTACTCGGTAATTTACACTAAGCAGGCAAATAATTCAATTAGTTCAGATATATATTTGCAAATAAATTTAAATTAACACATAATTTATTAAATTACTTTTTTACTGCTTTTGGGGTTTAATGCTGACAGCAACATGATATTTTATTTTGAATAAAGCTTTTTATTGCAATGAAAATGAAAATTGCTTACATTTGTATCCTTTAAAAAAAATATATATAACCCATTTTTCGCTGGCTGTTTATTATTTTATTTATTAAATCAATTAATAGGAAGCTTATACTTATTGAATATTCGCTTTAAATACTTAAGGAGCAGATTGCTATAAAAATGTAAATATGCTACAAAAAGAAATAGGGCAATTTTATTTGCAAAAACTGAAATATCTTACAAATTCGTGTGTGAAAATTATTTATATTACACTGCCCAGCAGACAAATCCTCCTTTGAATAAAACTATGTGAACTATATGGATTTTGATGCGCTAAACTCGAATCCGTTTTCGGTGTTTTTCCTTCAGATCGAGATTATTTTTATAGGCATGTCAATTTTTTGCTCCTAAATTTGCCACGTGCAAAATTCGTAATTTTTTTCAGTTTGAAATTTAAAAAAACTTAAAGCTAATATTCAACACTTTTCACTTTTGTCTAATAGCTACAGATGTTAGAAATAAAAAAAGCTGTAAACCATAAAAATCTGTTATATACTTTAGACTTTATTTTCAATTTATCGCTGGTACCCAATATGTTAATGCAACCAAGCTTACATACATTTGTATGACGATAGCATTTCGTTAGGTGAGCAGGTAATGGAACTAAAGTACAACGGTATTTTGCATGGTTCTTGGATTTAAAGATTATAATATAGCATTTTTCATTAACCTGTAATTCTTAATCGAGAATATTAGGGTAGTTTCTAATATTTATTGTAATAGTTTATGTAGAAATTGATGGACTATCAGTTAGTCAGTTTTAATTTGATAGCGTGCGGTTGAAATGGGCAAAAGTAAATATATTTGTTATTGTGTAAAGAAATAAAGCAATTAAAGAATCCACAAAAGCTTTCATAGTACAAAATGTCAAGGATTTGTAACAAATATCCAAACTTATTTTGTTATGTATGTGGTCACATAATACCAAATCTTCTCTGTTGAAATAATTCAAAAGGGCTTGGTCTCTATTTCGAAAGTACGAGACTTTCACGTCCTTTTGCAACAAATGATTTTAACCGCACGATATCAAATTAAAATTGACTCACTTATTGTCCATCAATTTCACACATATACTGCTGCAATAAATATTAGAATCTACTCTAATTTTCTCGATTTAGAATTACAGGTTAGTGAAAAATACTATATTATAATATTTAAATCCAAGATCTGTGCAGTATACCGTTGTATTTTAGTTCCTTTACCTGTTCCCCTAGCGAAATGCTATCGTCACGCACATGAAAGGTTGGTAGCATTACAACATTGGGTACCTGCGGTAAATTGAAATTAAAATCTAAATTTCAAAACCGATTTTTATGGTTTATAGCTTTTTTTATTTCTAAGATCTGTAACTATTAGGTGCAAAGTGTTGAATATTAGCTTTAAATTATTTTTTATTTGATTTTTAATCTGAAAAAAATTAAGAATTTTACACGAAAAAAAAATTTTTTCTGGATTAATATCTGAATATTTCCAAAACGATAAGAGATAAAGAAAATCTGTGCTAAAATAAAAACAATTTTGTTACACATCTTCTGGTGTTTTACTTTTTAAAATCGGATGACTCGTTCCTGAGTTAGGGTGAAATATGTCTACGTACCTGGCTAATTTAGGGGCAAAAAATTGCCACGCCCATAAAAAAAAATTTGGACCTGATGGAAAAAAACCGAAAACGGATTCGAGCTTAGCGCATCAAAATCCATATAGTCCACATAGTTTTATTTAAAGGTGCGATAAAAAGTTATTTTTTGCAGAGCAGTGCAATAGAAGAAGTTGTGAGAGGTCAATGGAACTTGGCCTCTTGCCTATGTGCAAGATGAAAAATAAAATGATCCTCCCACCTCCCATACAAGTTGAAAATTAAATTCTTACCTTCGGTATTGATTGGTACTTAGCATTTTTTAGCCCTCAGAATAATTTGTGTGAAATTTTAATAATATCCGCCCAATTTTACGCCCAGCTCCCATACAACTTGTATTGAAAAAGTGGCATAACTTCCTTGATTTGTAATGTCTCAACTCAATTTTCACAAAAAATAAATATAATTGCAGAATGTACTCCTGAAAACATATACCTGATCAGCCCACTTTTACGCCCATATCCCATACAAAAAACATAAGTAGCATAGTCTTTAAATAATTTTTGAAAATCCGTACTACAACTTTTTGATTTGCAGCTTTGAGGGAAATCTATTTATTAATGGGTCTGAAGAAAATAAAAGATTATGAATTACGTCATTAGTGGCTACAAGTCTTCGCGAATGATGTAATCTAGAGGCTCTATAGACTATAGTCTTTATTCCAGAAATATAAATCAGAAACTGTATATTATTGTTGGTACTTAATGCATTACTTATTAAGCTCTAATTAATTTAGTGCAATAAAATGAAGCAGAAATAAAGTGTAGTTATTATTGTGATCAACAATTCAATAACAATTAACACTAGTAGTATGTAGTATGTATGTACTAAAGGTGAGCACAAGACGTTAAAAAGTGTACAATATTGCATATTTTTGAAGCGCAAATATTGATTGTATGTTTATGAGAATATGACTAACAGTAACTACAGAGAACAAGACAGCAAACAACCAAAAAATTATAACACATCATTTGAGTGGACAGTTATATCAAGTGTGCAATAAATATGTTCAATAGTTCATTTTACTTACTCTTTTATGAGTGTAAAATTCTTTTTTTTTAATTGAAAAATCTGAATTAGATGTTTTTATTCATGAATAAACGTAAAAAAATTTAAGCTACTACTGTTTCTAGAATGAGAACAAATGAAATAAAAACTTATGAATAATAAAAAAAGTATTGATCAAAATTAAAAATATTATTAATGAATAATAAAAAAAGTATTGATCAAAATTAAAAATGCTAATAATAAAAAAAAAGTATTTCCAATTACAACTCATTTTCTAAAACCTGATTAAATATAAAATAAATTAAATACAAAGTACAAACCGTTGCTTTTAATATCATACATTTACAATAAGCGTTTACCCTAAAATTTGCACAATTTTGTACTGGATTTTACTGAAATGCGTTCGTTTATACATAAATTTGCAAAAGAGAGCACCAATTGAGAGTAAAGTGACAGTTGGTTGACTGAGAGTCTGCAAATTTTTACTGGACAATTTTTTGCCAGTAAAATCCAGTAGAAAAGAAAAACATATGATTCCATAAGGTAAACAAGCAAAAGTAAGCAAACAAAAAGCATAAAATTTTTATTAAAGTATTTAAAAGAAGAAAAGTTAGATTAAAAGTGTAGCAAAAAACGGAAATAATTATTTTCAACTTGAAAAAAATTAAATAAGTGTGTAATAATCACTTTGTATGTTCCGAAATATTCCAGGAGAGCATACAATTTCAAGTTTTCTTTTTTTGGCATCCATGGTAAAATTTTTGTCTCTTAATTGTTTTATTTCCATTAATGTGTTAGAGATATAAAGGTAATATATATATATATATATATATATATATATATATATATATATATAAATATATATATATACATTTATGAACACTTCTTATGACATATTATTCAGGGTACCGAATTTCAAAAATTATATATTGATGTATTGTCGTATGTTATTTAACCAGTTATATATTGATGTATTGTCGTATGTTTTTTGTGAAAAAAAAACAAGTGTAAAAGCTTCCATAGAAGTACTATTAATAAAACATTTCGCTACGAATTTGTAATTATTAAATTACATTATATCAAGTACCAAAAACATGGATACTCAAAACAGCACATATTATACAACGCTAACGTTTTTAGTGATCGGCTGTCATGATTACTCTGCAATTTTTTGCAATTTTTCCATTCGCGTACTTTTGTGTGCAAGAGAAATTCTGGAGAGTAAAATTTTGAAATAACCCAGAATTTACTAAACTACTGGATTTTACTGGAAAAGTAAACAAACGCACCTAATGTAAATGTTACATATGTATATGTTGTCTCCTATAACAGTATTTCATATAAAGAGACACTATTGAAACACACAATTCGGTACTGAAATTTTATTTTCAACAAAAATAAAGCTGGATTCACCCATCGTTTCAGAACGATATTGACGTTGGACAACATTTCTAGTTTTTTGAGAGTATGCTCTGAAGCGATTCACCCACTTCGCGCATTTGTTCTGCAACATCAAGGCTACCATGTGAAATAATTTTGTAAACTATGTGTGTGAGTTTTACAATTGGGCAATATCACTATTTATTTAATTTTATTTATAACAATATTCACCAGTTATATATTTTTTAATACAAAACAAATGCTGCGTATTTTATTATATACTCAAACTATGCGAAACAAGTGTGTTGTTATGCATACAAAAGTATAAAACAAGTTCTGTATTTTACTATACATATGTACATATAATATGCTGTGGCATCTCAGTTCTACTTCACTTAAGAAATTAAACTTTCTGGCAGCGCCGTTGCAATGTTTCGGAACGTGAATTAAAATTAAACCAATTCAGGTTCCGAAACACGTTACTCTATTTCGCTCTCTCTCTCACTCTCTAAAACAGAAACGTCAAACTACATATAAAAAAAACATGTTTCCGAACGTGAAATTCGTTCTGAAACCATAGGTGAATCCAGCTTAAATATCGCATTAGTTCGAGGAAGAATAAATGCTATTGTATGTTTTTTATTTGAGAGAACAGTAATATTTGTGTACTCATGAAATCAAATGCAAAAAAAAGAACAATTCATTAGTGAACATTATGAACTTGGTCCAACAAGACGTTTTATGCTCAACTTTAGTATGTACTTATGTATATCCCATATGTAATAATATTATGAGCCCAGGAGACGATCAAAAGAAACCAACAAGCTAAGTATGTGTTAGTGTCTTTTAATTCCTGATTTTTCGGAGATGCACAACAAAACTCGTCAATCAGCATTTGTGTTTTGGCTTCGTAGCGTTCGTATGCAAGCATGTCATCATCGGATGATGATTTTTTGTGATTGACTACCTGTGCAGTTTTCTTTAAATATATTTATTATTTTACATCTATAGTTTCTTTCTGATATTGTTCTTTCAATACACTTAATAATATCTCATATTGTTTATTTTTTTCTTTCTTCTCTATTGCTATATGGTTCTAATTTTACATTCCATACATTTATTTATTTTACATATATGTATATATATACATATATATATATATATATATATATATATATATATATGTATATATATATATATATATTTATATATATTTATTAATTTTTATGTCCCCCACACAAGACATTGTAGTCTTATATTGCAGTAAAGGATTGTGTTAACAATACGAAACAAAATATATATATATATATATATATATATATATACATACATATATATATATATATATATATATATACATATACATATATATATATATATATATATATATATATATGTGTGTGTATATAAAAAAATAAAATTGAAGTTGTATAAAATTTAAATTTAGTTACAAAGTTTATAAAAAGAAATATTAGAAATAATGTACATATGTATATATGAATAACTTTATAATGTATAATAAGAAACCATATTAATCATAAATGTATCAAAAAAGTATAAGTATGTATGTATGTACATATATGTGTACTATGTACACATATATGTACACATATATGCTCTATCTAGTAGAGCTGTACCGAACTGAATCAAACGCTCTCAAACGCTCGTTTTTGACAAGAACCTCTAATCAAACCTATTTAAATTACATGGGTTTGATTAGAGGTTCTTGTCAAAAACGAGCGTTTGAGAGTGTTTGAGAGCGTTTGATTCAGTTCGGTACAGCTCTACTATCTAGTATGTTGGTATGCCACGAACATCAGAAAATCAAACATTTTTGAAAACCGACCAACATGTCTCACGACATGCTATTACACCAGGAGATTTGGTACGTTGTCGAGCATATTGGCCAACATGTACGTCAGTGTAATAGCCCTATAAAGAACTATGGCAACAACAACAAGCAAGAGCGAAAATTCATGTTTTTTACTTCGTAATTTTATAGTTTTTAATTTTTTTATTATTTTTTTTTTTTTTGAAAGGGGCAGGTAGGTGACAACTTTTGTTAAACAGCGCTCCACAGCGCTAAAAACATGCAGTCGACTGATGTTGATGAACATTGAAATTTTCATGTTGTTTATATTTTGTTCTACGAAATTTTTTGTAGCTATTTTCCCAATTTTTTTACAAAGTCAAATGATAAATTTATTGTGATTGTACCAAAAGATTGGATAATTTGCATGCTATTTTAAACAAGCGAACGTGTGTGTCTAAGAAAATAATAAATATATCAGCCTAGTATTTCGGAATCATAATACTCAGATATCTTACAACAAAATATCAAAAAATTATCCAAATCGGCGAACATGAAAATAATAAATTTTTGCCACTCTTAAAGCAATGTGCGGCGCACAGTTTACCATTTCGCGAGAAGACAGCCAAACTCATTCAGGTTCATTTGAAAGTAGACACTTGTATACCTCGGGATCCAAAAAATTTAAACTTTATTTTAACTATACCACAGTGAACAGGGTGGGCATTTTCATTATATGGCTAAAATGAGAAATTTCTTAATAAGTATTTAATTTTTAAGCATCTATAAAATTTTTTTGTTTTAAAAGATTTCTAAACAAAATAAAATGTTTATAGCTTTTTGAACTTAATTTCTTAAAATATGTTGTAAAGGTCTGAAATTTTTCTAAATCCTCCCAATTAATAAAAAATAAAGATCATAACTTCTAAAGTTCGTTTAGAAACTAGTACTATCTTATAGTCCAAACTCTACACTCCTATACCCCATTGTATACCCGGCACGATCCGACCGCGAGCACCAGAGCATATATATGTATTTTGAGTAAAATAAGTGTTTTCTCTTGTACTTTTTTGTCAGATTGTTTTTATGAAAGACGGATTTCAGATGGAAAAGTAATTTAGATTTTATTTAACTTACCTTTACTATAAAGGTATAAAATAGTTTTTTTCGGAATTGCTTAGGCATAATGTATATGTTTATATTAACAACCACCTCTATAAAGGAACATATCTCAACGAATTATGGTAAAAACGATTGATATATAAACAAGCGCTCTTACAGACAGAAGTACAAAATCAAAACCTAATGAAAATTAAAAGGGAAATTTCTGGAAAAACGTCAAGGGTTCACGTCTATTTTTTGTACTATGGTCTTCTCATCCTTCGTATGTGCGCTTATGAACGTGTTCGTTTCTTGTAATTTAAAGTAATTCTTTATAATTATAATTTATTAAAATTTCAACTATGGGTAAGTAACCCTACAGATATCTCTCCTATATTTTCTTTCAACAACATGATTTACACGACATTGAATTGCATATACCAGGCAATAAAATTTTTAAAATATATAGTGCAGAAGAAATTGAAATTCACAAACAAAAAATTTGAAATTTAGGAAAAAGATTAATATTACGCTATATTGAATACTCTTATAACAAGAAAAGGATGTACGAACGTTACCATTAATGGTTGTCACAGGAACTTGTTTTCGATATTATATCTACAAATACCAAATGTGGGAAACAGGGTCGACCAGCAAAATCAATTGATGAATGTAGCGAAAGAAGTCGAAGACGTAAATAGAATATCAATGGAGAAATATTTCCAATAATCATCAAGGACTTATTTTTGCACTAAATTCAACCAGCACAAAATAAGAAATTGGGATAATTGAAGCAGTAATAGAAGCGAGCTCAAGACACACAAAAAGGATTTTGAAAAATATCTCTGCACCGAATAAAGACAGGAAATATACTCCAAAAAAGGTGTTAGCATTATTTTGGATTTCAAACTATCTAAGAACTAGTATAAGGAATTGAGAAAACGGGCCAATGAAAAGAATTCTGAGATTTTTCCGGAGTATAGGAATTCAATCTCTGTAAAAAAAGTATGTTTACGCCCAAAAACTGCTATAACTGTCACTTCCACTTCAGTAGAAATTAAATTGCTCAACGGTTGCTAAATACGCTTGAAAAAACTTGCAACTGCCAGCATTACTTTAAATTCTAAATGGGGATGTGATGGGTCCTCTGTTCAAAGATAATAAAAGCAATGCAATGCCGAATATTCATCAGATGCTGACTTATATGTATATGATATCTTTCGTTCCATTGCGCTTACAACAAGTTATACCAGGTTAGAGCCATCTACCAGCAGAGGAATAGAAATTGATGTATGGAAATAGAAATACCCTCATCAACAAAATAAAAATTTCATTATAAAAAGAAACAAAATATGTCATAATTAAAACAAACCCCAAAAAGATCAAATTAATGCCCTTCAATTCGAAAGTAAATTTTAAAAAATATCTCACAATGATTGATGGAAAAGTTGTACAAGCTTTAACTAATACAAAAGTATCGTCAATCTGCGTTATATGCTAAAACACATCAAGTCAATTAAGGCATCCTATTCCAGCATTCGTATTTGGTTTATCCCCTCTTCAGGCAAAAATACGTTTCATGGGGAATATTCTTAAATTAGTTTATGATTCGGATTTTTGCCCGTTAGGCGAAACAGTGAGAAAAAGTAAGGAAAATGAAGAAAAAGAAAGCAAAAAGAAAATAACAAATTCAACTACTTCTAAAAGAAGAAAATCAAGACTATTTAGAAAAAAAGTTATTAAAATTGTTTAAATAATAATAGTTCTTCAAAACATCGTTATTTTTATAATTTTAAGATATAATGTACATACATTAGACAATTTCAAATTTACAAATTTTTCATAAAACTTTAGCTCAACCTTGTTCGAAAGACGAGCCTGTCACCATTCGTAATAAAAATTTCACCGGGGCCGAAGGTTAACATTTTCTGACAAAATATTAATTTCTTAATAAGTATAAGTTGTAAATTTGATTTAAAATAGCAGGCTGTGTGTAAAACAATCCTTTATAATTATTTTTCTAACCAGCCGATTTCCAAGGTTTACACCTTTACTTAAAGCCTATAGTCTCACCTAGTAAACAAAAAAAAGAAATAAATAAACGCGTATCGAAATTCCAATCCGGTAAAAAGTTAGATATATTTGACCGCCTTCTCGCGAAATGTGTGGCGTATATTACCCAAGCTGTATAAACAAACATCAAACAGTTCATTATGTTAACTAATAATTGATATATATCCCATTTGCTTAATATTATACTTTGCATAAGTGTTCAAGTTGTCACTATCATAAGGAATGAATTAGATTACGATTCTTTTCTTTCGCATTATTATTACCGTAGTTAGCGGAAAGATATCCGAAGAATTTATATCCTCCGTTATTAGTCGAACGATATCCGAAGAATTTATACCGTTCGTATTATTATTACTGTACTTGGCGGAACGATATCCGAAGAATTTAAATCGTCCGAGTTATTATTATTTTCGCAATTAACCGAATGATGTCTAAAGAATTTATACCGTTTGTATTATTATTATTATCATCATAATTAGCCGAACGATATCCGAAGAATTTATATCGAAATTTGTGTTCCTAAGAAAGCTTTCATAAGGATGCTGGACCCCCATTGAATTCCAAGCAGCTATCACGTCTAAAGATATTAAAAACAAAAATTATAAAAAGTCTGGATCGTTTGTTGACTACGGAAAGTATTCTGTTAGTCGTTCATATTATAACCTGCTTAATCAAGCTTTATATAAGACTTATTTAATGAAAATGAAAAACAACTTCATACGTGACTCTTAATCTTTCTACTTATTTGAGAATTCAAAGAGACAAACCTGTCGATATCCATCAGCCATGAAATTTAATAATCAAGTATCCAGTAATATGTGATATGTTGCTAGTACTAATTTGGATGCTGTTTTCAATCGCAGAGTTTATTACCCTTATGCGGTTGCTTCAAGTCAAGGAGTCTCCTTCCCTGTGCTTCTAGCAGTGATATTTTACTCAGCCTGAAAAATCTTAAAATTTCACTTAGTCATGGTCCTGATGGAGTTTCTAGTTGCGTGTTTAATCGTTGCGCTGAAACAATCATAGAATCATTAACTTTGCTGTTTAATGCATGAATTAAGATTGGTTATTTTCCCGTATATTGGAAAGATTCGTATATAAACTCTATATATTAATCCCGCAGCAAATCTGAAGTTACGAATTATAGAAGTAATGCAAAACTAAGTGCCATTCGGGAATTGTTTGAGATATTATTAGCTTATTTCCTCTGCCATAATGCTACCTTGTCACCATGGTTATAGAAAGGGCTGCTCAACTACAACTAGTGTTCTTTGCAACTGCAGTTATTCAAGCATTTACACAAAAGAAACAAATTGATAATATATACACTGACTTCAATAAAGCTTTTGATAAAGTTAGCCACCAACTTCTTCTTGCTAAATATATATATATATATATATATATATATATATATATATATATATATATAGATATATATATATATATATATATATATATATATATATATTGGAGGTGACTCGTAACAGTTTAGGATGGTCAAATACTCATTTAATGGGCAGAAAGCAAACTATTAGTTTTAACAATAGCACATCGAAATGGACATTTGCCTCATCCGGTGTTTCTCAAGACAGCTATCTTGGTCAAATTCTGTTCTCCTTGTTCATTAATAATCTTCCTGGCGTTGTTGAGTCCTCCAATGTACACTGACGATATTGAAATTTTTCATTCCTTCGGTAACCTTACTGGCTAAATCTATCTTCAAAATGGTCTAAACAATTTTTTCTTATGGTGTGATTATAACTTAATGGAGCTGAATCTAAACAAATGCAAATGCTCACGTTTTTCTAGAACTCGTTTCTTGATATTGGATTTTGCTTGGTCCAAAATATAAAAACGTTGGGAAAAATAGTTTTCTGGCCCTTATATTACGATGCAGATATACGTATCTTTAGTGAGGCCTATGGTTCAATAATATGGGATCCTTATTGTAATATCTGCAATAACAGTCATGAGTCTGTACAAAAACAAGTATTATTATTTTGTTTAAGGGGCAAAATAAGAAGAATGTGAATCTCTTCCACAAATCTTCAATCCTACACTAGTACATTAGCATTAAGAATATTACTAACTCTGAAAAGCCGTCGTATGATGTTATATGTGACTTTTATGATAAACCTTATTAATACGTGATAAATTCTGTCATATTTAAATTTCCAGTGGTACCACTCGTCATTATAATCCTCTTGTTATTATATTTTTAGATATCAGCTTTTGCTGATCTATTTATGAGGCTATAGCTATGTACACACGATTGGCAGATCTTACAATATTGTAAGAAAAACTCGCAGAACATGTATAACAACCGTCTGAACTTACAATTTTTGTCTTACAACGTTGTCAGAAAAAGCATCTTCGGTGCATTGGAGGACAAAAATATTGTTAGACATCTGACAACAAGGTGTGTAATGTCTAGCAACGCATCTAGCAATTCTTTCCATGCAACAGTCTGACAATCGTTTGAACACACAATTTTTGTTGACAGATAAATGTATGGCCTTGCAATTGTCTGCCAATGAAATTGTAAGATTTTATTACAATCGTCTGTACACCCAATTTACGTTTTGCGAAAAATGTTTTGTTGTCAGCATATTGTTAGGACATTGCCAGATCTGACAATATTGTAAGATCTGCCAATCGTGTGTACATAGCTTATGTCATGAATATAATTATTTGTCTGAATTCATTAACTATTCTTTAAACTCCAATATTGTGAAACGTAAAATTATTCTTCATCCCAATTCATAAATTTTTTAAATTATTTAAAATTAATTCAAATATCATATTAATAGTCTGCAAGGATTAAATCCATTGACTAAATTAAATTAAATAAATTATATGAGCGCACACACATGTGTGTTAAATTTTAGTAGTACACTATTTTATATATGTATACATTTTAGAAAGACGGCAATATTGCGGATAGTACTGATGGTGCTTCAACAGATATTTTAGAATCGGATAAGATCCCGCAGCTAATTATATGTGCAACAATGTGGCATGAAACACAGGAGGAAATGATAGAATTCTTAAAGTCCATTGTACGCCTCGACGAGGATCAGTGCGCAAGACGTATGGCGAAAATACACATTAATGATGGAAAGCAGGATGATGAATATTACGAATTAGAAAGTAAGTTGTATAGTCATTAAAATGATTGGGTTTACATAGTAATATATATTTACAATGTGCATATGTGTTAAACTTCAATTTATGATTTCAACTTATAGCATACTGCAGTGTTTGAAAAATAAAAGAGTCATAAAAAGAAATAAGTATTTCTGAGCACTTCTGCTGAATTATCCGACCATTAAGATCCGTTTTCTGAGAACTAAAACAAAAACTATGATCTGTCTCGCTCTTATTTTAATTATGTCTTTATTGAACAAATATAGCGGCTTATACAGCAAAGTTTCTTAGTAGTCAAAATATATCATGAATTAAAAAAATTTAGTACAATATTGCTGAATATCCAAATAATAGTTCAGCTACAAAAATTATATTTGTCGATAATGCATTGTTATTATATTAAGTCCAAACAAAAATCACTTTTCTCTATTCCGAAATCTCTCAAATTATAAAAAAACAACAACAATAGTAAAATTGCAAGTTAATTTTAGGACTTCCGCACAGAAAAACTCCTTGTTTAACCTCAAGCGCAACGCCATAAATCCAAATATTCACGGTAAAAATATTTATATAATTTAAATTGTTCAACATTGACATTGAAATTTTAAAAATCAAAAAACATTTCTGTTGCGATAGTTTGGGGAATCATTGAACTTGCAATTTCCGCTAACCAAAGACAAATTTCTTTTATCTTATGTTACATATGGTGTTTCTCGTTTGTATTTGTACAAACATATCTCATTAAAGAGATGTGCATAAGTGCACATATACTTCAATACCATCATGAAATTGGTAATAGAGTTCTTGTAAATACGCGAAACAGACTTAGAATATTATTAGCTGTTAAGTTGAAAAAAGGTCTTAGCAAAAAATCTTTAAATGTCGATATAGATATTATATCGATTTCAATATATGCATGTACATATTTAAGTATACATATATTTAAAATATATAATTAAACACCGCTAATAATTTTATTAATAGAGTACTAGATACCAGCAACGCTGAGTTTCATAAAAATAATATAATAAAAATTAAGAATATTTTGGGGAAAAACGATTTTCCAACTAGAGTAGTTAACCAACTAATAAGAATTGAAGTCCAGAAGAGAAAAAACAATAATGTAATAACTGAAAAACCAACAAAAATGTATAGATCAGTACAGTACATACCTGGGTTATCAGAAAGGATAAAAAATTCTGATATATATGACAGAGACAAATACCTACTAGCAATGAAAACGAATACTACAACAAGGAAGTTATTCACAAACATGAAATCAAAAATCAATACAACGGACGAATCAAATTTAGTTTATGAAATAACTTGCAATGGAGACGACACCGAAGCATGTAAGAAAATATATGTTGGCACAACAAGAACAAAACTAAAGACTAGAATATCTGGACATAAATCTGATCTAAACAATAATAATAAATCTTTGACTCAAAAAACTGCAATTGCTGCCCACTGTGCAATAACTGGACACCAACCAGACTTAAACAAAGTAAAAATATTGGAAAGAGAGAAGAATAACACAATGAGATACATGCAAGAGATGCTACACATAATAAATACTCCCACTGACAAGAGAATTAACTATAAATCAGACACTGACAATTGAGCACACATCTTTAGATATACAATAAACAAACACAGAAAAAGGAAAAAAACCAGTGAACAGTAGATGATAAAGTTTAGAAGAATAAACAAGTGACTACAATAGGACTATAAAAATGTAATTATGATTATTGTTGTTGTAAATAATTTAATATTAAGTAGTTTATTGTTTTTGTTTTTTTTTGTTTAGAAAATTTTAATTCCCTGAAGATGACCAACAGAGTTGGTCGATATATCGGAGAAATAAATATATATTAAAAGAAAAATTTTAATATTATTTTAATATAAAAACGATCTCAAGCCGAAAAGGACATCACAAGCAAAACAAATTTATTCAAAAAGGTCTACAAGAAAACATATTTATTTAAAATATATATATACAAATATACATATATATATATATATATATATATATATATATATATGTATATATATATATATATATATATATATATATATATATATATATGTATATATATATATATATATATATATATATATATATATGTTGTAACGACACTCTTTGGGTGGTGGCTGGGGTAAGCTCAGCGGAGTCCAGTGTTGTGTCACATAAATAAATGAACAATAAAATCAGAGCTATTTGTTCCAATTCTTTATTCACAATATAAGTAAATGATACGCCTATAACTAGTGGTTACTATCGATCCTGTAGTTGCTCTGGTCTACTCTGTTACGTGTGACTGCTTAAGCCTATAGCTAGTGGTTGGTGTCTACTCGGCTCTTAATGATTGAATGTTGTCCCTGGATCAGCAACCTGGGTTCCAGTGGCAACCTCCAATCACACTAACTACGATTTCAAACCAGTGATCGGATTCGCCTTGGATCAGCAACCTGGGTTCCAGTGGCAACCTCCAATCACACTAACTACGATTTCAAACCAGTGGTCGGATTCGCGTTGGATCAGCAACCTGGGTTCCAATGGCAACCTTTAATCACACTAACTACTGTTTCAAACCTGTAGTCGGATTCGCCTTAGATCAGCAACCTGGGTTCCAACGGCAACCTCCAATCACAGTAACTACTATTTCAAACCTTTGGTCGGATTCACCTTGGATCAGCAACCTGGGTTCCAACGGCAACCTCCAATCACACTAACTACTATTTCAAACCTGTGGTCGGATTCGCCTTGGATCAGCAACCTGGGTTCCAACGGCAACCTCCAATCACACTAACTACTAATTCAAACCTGTGGTCGGATTCGCCTTGGATCAGTAACCTGGGATCCAGCGGCAACCTCCAATCACACTAACTACTATTTCAAACCTGTGGTCGGATTCGCCTTGGATCAGCAACCTGGGTTCCAACGGCAACCTCCAATCACACTAACTACTCTACAGCAGGGATGCCCAGCTCATGAAACAATTGTTTGGAGAGAACTCACACATATTCTTATGCTCTTTCATTTAGTCGTTGAGAAGTGTACATGTTTAGCGAATGCTTTGTTGCTTTTTTTCAAGTTCACACTCAAAAAATGTTGTGCGGCCATTCAATGAAATGTTAATGCTCTTTCATTTAGTCCTCAATGAACAAGCGATGAATGCGCATGCGCAGCGGCTGTTTTTATTTTTTATTATTATATGATTAGAATCGTTTATATAAGATTCACAATTGCAATCTTTTATTTTTCGAGAAGCGTTTTTTATATTTTATAATGAATTATACAAATAAGGTGTTTTGTTTTTGTTAAACAATATTTATGCGCAATAGAATTGAGTATTTTGATTTAAAATTTAAAAAATTAAGTTGAATTATTTTATTTAAAAATATGTACATACATACATTAATATGTTTGCTTGTTAATATCAATATAATTTTTCTGTTTTTCAATCTCTTACTAACATTATAATTTGGCTGTAAATATATACATTCTCTCAATTTGTTATTTTTCTGTTACTCACTAATACACAAGAAAAAATTTTTTGGGCATCACTACTCTACAGGCTGAGTTTACTGCCTAGAAGAGATATTGAATCAGCAACCTGGGTTTCAATATCTTTTCTCGCTACGATTTGGTATGAGTTAATATTAGACTAGTAGCCTTGTTTCTAATATTTGTTCCTACCAGAACGAGCGCCGCACGCAAACTGCCTTTATCTTAGCACTGATTCGCCTTTTATACCTTTGAGTGCAATGCATAACAATACACAATCACACATACACAGGCTGTGCGTGTGCTGTGTTTGTTTACTTGATATTGACCATACGTGATTGTATGTAACAGTGTTGGGCAACAACAGGGATAAAACCGAGCCAAAGTACCAATGTATGTCAACGACTACTGTTAATAGTATGAATTATTTTATAATATAAGCAATAATAATAGTAATAATAATCAACTAAAGGTTATTAAATAATAAGAATAATAACAAAGATAAGAATAATTCAATCGTCTCTTAGCGAGATGTAGATCTGTGGATAGAAGATAGTGGACCAAAACGAGTGTCGACTTTTGTCATCACAATATATATATATATATATATATATATATATATATACTAGCGAACCCCCTGCACACTTCGTAGTGCAAAAAAGAAAATAAAAAATTAGTTCGAATTCATTTAAGTCGGTGATAAACTGCTTTTATGGTAATGTTCTGTGGTAAACAACATTTGTTGTTTTTCCATTTTCGGTGTAAATATACAAAACCGATGGTTTGCCTATGCGCGAGCACGCTACATAGAACTGTCCATGTGAGAAGACTGGATGCACTAAATTCACTCCAAAACTTTCTAGAGATTGGCCTTGCGCCTAATTAATGGTAATCGCAAACGCAAGGCGAAAAGAAAACTGAAGTTGTTAAATTCAAATGGTATATCAGACGGAATCATTGGGATACGTGGAATGAATACATTTTCGCCTTTTAATTTTCTAGTTAAAATAGTAGCTTCAATTACATAAGCCATCAACCTTTTAATAGCAAGTCTTGTACCATTACACAAACAGGGTCGATAGATATTACGAAGCATAATAATAGTGGCTTCAACTTTCTATTGGAGATTATGCGGAGCCAATCCTGGTAAGTACAACGAATTCAAAAATTCTGTTGGATAATTCACAAAATCTCCAATTGATAACAGTATCGACGGCTTGTACAACACCACTTCACAAGGAATCTTTGATTGTATAGCCATGTTTAATTCAGTAACATATTTGTTCCTTGCCGCTAAAATTGCTCTGGCACTCAACCATGCATGGCATGTATATTGTTGTGCTATGTTAGTGAAAACACATTCAATTAATTCCTCTTTTGACTGTACGAAACGGCAAAAATCATTTGGGAATGTTATCAATCCAGTGTCATCAATAGGCATTGCACCGTTCTTAGTTTTCAGCAATTGCTTAGAGCAGTTATCAGCAGATAGATCATTCTGCAACTGAACACGAACGTTGGTAGTGAGTTCTAATATTTTAACTAATCTCCACAAATATGAAGACTTCAAGCAAGCTCTCAGAACGAAGCGCAATGCTTGCTTAAGTCGCCTAACAATAAAATCAACGCACCACCAAACAACTCTGAGTTATCTCGGAGATCTTTCATTGTTCTTCCCAAAGTCACAACAAATTTCTTATTTGCGTACTCATGCATACGACATGGGCTGTGCATGGACCGTGTATCATATTTTGCACAACAACATCATATAATTCAGGATCACTTATTTGATCTGGAATTTCAGAACATACAACATTGTCAACTTCAAGTGATGTGATTTTATTCACCAACCATATTGAAATATGAGCGTGTGGCAAACCACGCTTTTGCCACTCCACATAATACATCCAGCACTTCACTTCACCAAACACCTTAGATATCACGCTAAAAACCGATAAGCGCTTTCAATTTCTGCTTAAAAACACGGGCAGTGATATCATGGCGGTCGGTACGACTTTGGCCAGCGAATATATTATCTTTAATGTCACTCCATTGCGGATTACACGTAAATGTTATAAACATGGCAACCAAAAATATGCTTTAAAAAAAGGGCTTTAAGCGCATAAAAAATGCTGTAAAAAACAGGAAAAATGCTCTTAAAATGTAAAAAATATGCTCTAAAAAGTTTTGTTTTTCTTAAAAATATAAGATTTTATTTAAAAAATAATGAAAAAATAAAATAAAAAATAAACATGTTAGGGAATTCATTAAATAACTTGTTACTTTAGGAACATATTACATGTCTAAGACAACATATGCTAAATACATATGTACATACTAGTTTATGTAGTATAAAATACGAATTAAAAACTACTTTGTAAGCAAATTTGTACAAGTATAAGTCTGTAAAATATATTAGCTTAATTCATATTGGAATTGCAATAAATTACGACGTGTTGGCTTAAATTCTCAAAAAGAAAGTTCTGTCTGTTGCTTCTAAAAATACTTTTATAAAAAGAAAAACTTCTTTCTACATCCGCTGAATTCATTGGAGCATATTTAAAAGACAAAACTTCGCCCACATCATATCTTGAAGTTGGGCTTGCTTTAGAACCATTCAGCTGACTACAAATATTTTTTATTGCTTCCAGGCCTTTGTTTTTATCCATAACTCATTTTAACTTATTTTGAACAATATGCTTAGAATCGGAGTCAGGCACATTGTCGATCTTTTTAACGGCGTCGTTCAGTATTTTTATTTGCTCAGTTAGGGAAATACCAGCAGTTTGAAATTTTTTGATATTGTTGGCAATAAATCCATAATTCGATGCAATAAAAACTAAATCTGTTTTTGCTTTAGATTTACGTAAAGCTTCTTTGGCAATTTTAATCGATTGAGCATCATCTGTTAAACTATCTAAGACTTTCAAA